>JAVGVS010000025.1:2101019-2566019 GCA_032718565.1 Distichodus sexfasciatus
ACAGTAACACGCCGCATGTTATTGTTAATAACGGTAACGGCGTTGTAACGATGGAAACAGTAATTGGGTAGATTACCCGTTACTGAAAAATGTCTTTTTCTCAGTAACGCCGTTATTTTAACGCCGTTATTCCCATCACTGCTTACAAATGACTACATTATGGTAGCGTTGAGTTTTACTGAACAACGCTTTTCAGACTTTTAAGTTGACGTAGTGCTATTTCAGGGATAAAGAACATGCTAGTTGAGGCGTAGTGAAGCTTGTGTGTCAAGTCAGCTAACTGTAATTGGCCAGGAGCCAGTACGGAGGCGGGCTTTAGTATTTCCATAGAAAAAGGGGTTCTTACTTTACGACGGAAGCTACAATATGTACGATGTCTAATCGATGTTTTCATTTTGGATCGATGCTATGGGATCGTTGATGGTTAAATCGATGTACTAATGTAGACTGATGTATCATTACACCCCTAATCATTACACTCATCATGCCAACATCTCCTAAATGAGCATCTTAAGCCACAAACTGTGTCTTTATGACAAAAAATTGTGGAAGGAATAAAGGATTTAAGTAAGTGATTATTTGTCAATGTGATCACAGTACACAGTACACCATAACGATATGTGCCCTTTGTATTTGACCAATCCGTGAAAGAGCAGTGGGCAGCTTTTTGGCAACCCCCATGTGAGCCGTGCTTGGGGACTGTACCTTGCTCATGAGTACCTCAGTGGTACCATTACCAGCGAGTTTCCGATCATGGGTCCAACTCTCTAATCGTTACGTTACCAACGGCCACACATTAAGTGGGAAGAAGAAGAAGAAGAAGAAGAAGAAGAAGTCAAAGTAGAATTATAATAAAAGAACAAATGATGAAGGGGACGAGGTGATTTCTCGCACTCAGAAATCAGTTATTAGAAAAACAGATATATTGAAGATGTTCATTAGAAAAGAATATGAAGATTTTGCCAACCCTGAAAATAATTTGGGTACTTTTGTGCTTCAAACCAACATCCAGATATTTAAATTAAAAAGCAAGTCTGCAGTACAGATGTTTAATAGGCCAGAAAGATTACAAAAGATTCACATATAACAAGTGTCCCATCATGGCCAACAAGAATTAAACACACACTCACACTCAGACAAACAAGACCAGCTAACACTCGGGATGTATTTACTGCCCTTGGCCAAGTTTAGCTCAGAGCTGGAGCATGTCCCATATTATTTACTTCTCTCTTGGGGTTTCTGTGCTCATCTTATGGCTCTAACCCAAGCAAACATCTTGATGTGAGAGCGGGAGAAGAATAATCGCTGATAAGCAGCAGCTTTTACAGGACTCACACCAACGCCTCTGACAGAGCGAACGTTCACACAGCTGATGCCAAGCTACACTACACTGTAACAAATTTCCATCTGGTTCAACTTACAAACTTAAGGTTAATGGCTGCCTTAAAGTTACACGTCAAATCAGCTCATTACACGTTACACATCAAATCAGCTCATTAGTTTTAGTTTTAGCTTGACATTGTTTGTAAGAAATCCCCATTTGCTGTTTCACTTAGAACCTTACATTCTACATGAATGTAATATCCGATTTATCTTATAGGAAAGAACTAGGGTTGGGCGATATATCGAATATACTCAACACACCTCGGCGTGTTCCATGTTCGATAGTAAATGACTATATCATGAATATCGAGAACAAAAAATGTTCAATTAATCGTAGTATTGTTTTGAAGTCATATCGCCTAGCCCTAGTTAAACCTGCTCATGTTATACAGATCATCCAGGATTTTGGGACTGTTCACGCAAATTCAGCCAATCGCCGCAAAATCATCGCAGCCTCCGGAACCAATCGTTGCCGTTTGCCGCAAAACATTGAGCCATACGTCAGCAAACTCTAATCCTTGTTACGTTTGGAAACGTGATAAAACGTATGACATCCTAAAACTTGCGACAAAAACGGCTCAGATTTAACTCTAAAAAATAACTAAATGGTTAAACGTTAACACAAATAAAAGCAGTTTTGTCAGTATTTTAAATATTACTGGAAAACTGGTATGTAAGATCAGCCATTATCTGAACTGCTTAATCCCCATTGGGGTCGCGGGCACCGGGGCCTATCCTGGGACTACGGGCGTGAGGTAGGGTCCCTGGGTGGGCGTCAACACACCACAGGGCGCATAGTGTTTTTGTTTCCTTTAATTTAATTATTAAGGAATAATTATAAAGGGGGGAAATCGCAACTTTTTTTCCGTAACTTTGGCTTGCTCCCGCAACTTTATTGCAAAAAACTTTCAACACTTTTTTTTTGTTGAAAAGCTGCTGCAAAATCAGGCATTTTACGCCGCAACAATCTCAAAAACACCTGGAGGGACTGGTTATTAGATTGAAGTTATTGAAAAAAGTTTATCGCGACTTACAGATCAAAGTATTTTACACTGCCTGCCATAACCGGAGCTCTCACAGGACTAATTGAAGGAGTGTAGCTCGTACCTTTCATTGAAACAGACGGCTAGCTACATGGTTACATCGAAACGTTTAAGTTTGCGTGAAAAAGACTGATGATGATGGACGATTCCAGGGTTCTACAGCACAGAGCTCCATTTAGAGGTCAGCCAGTGGCAACCGATTAAAGGTGGGCTGAAATACACCTAGTGTAACGATAAAAACCGTAGCCTCAGCCACCCCAAAAAATGTGGCTTTTTGTTACATTTGGAGTCTGCACTGACTGTGACCAATTTGAAAGAGTGAGTAAATAAAGAGTGATGAAAAAGGGGGCATCCAATCCAATAAACTAATCAATTCTGTGGAGAAATGACCGCATGACCTTGTTTGGCTGGAGATAAATCTCTAAAGATGATCTGTTAGCTCTATCAGTTCGCCGGGCAGAGGAGATATCAGTTTTGGTGGCGAGCTCTAATTAAAGGGCAAACTTTGACATTTTTTGGCAAACAACCTCATGTTTCACTTGTCTGATGTGCTGTAATCATGACTGGGAACTTTTGGAACGCAGAGAACCATGTTCTCTGCCAAGAGAAGTGAATGACATTTCCAAAGTAGCAAAGATATTTTCAGAGAAACATTCACTCAGTGCGCACAAAAAGCACATACTAATTAGACAGGCTTACTTAATTACATTCAGTACTATTCGGACAGGATTACTTTTACATGAGGACGCGAGGTAATGTTATTTCACTACAGAATACAAGCCCGAAGGTCATTTGTGACGTACTCCGTTAGATTACTCAACGTGAGCAACGTATTGTGAATACATTCGATTACTTCCACATTCTCTTGCTTTTCACACCCGTATGAATGTGGGAATCACCCCCGTCATATTCTACCTTCTTTCCTTCTCCTTTTAATGTGAAGAGTTGTCTGAATCTCCAACACGGTAATGTGTTTCTGCCCCGGCTCCAGCTCTGACTCCTCCACTGTGTGACTGCGGCAACTTACGTTAAATGGACGTTTACATTAGAATCTTTGGCTGAGTGTTCTTAAGGGCTTCCGGTGAGGAATGAATTTATTACAGAGACGATAAACATGTAAAACGGGAAAATACTGTCATATAATCCATTATTTTTAACAATGTAACTGTATTGACACTACCGTCTATTTAAACTGTAACTGTAATGGAATACAGTTATCCATCATTTGTAATCTGAATATGTAACACCGGTACATGTATTCCGCTACTCCCCAACATGGTTTACCACAGGGCGTCTGTAATATTAACGGCCAACTCACACGGGATTAAAGATTCTCAGTGAAATTCCCAGAAGTGGGAGGTGTAACTCGTGACAGGCACTTACCTAAAGCAATAAGGAACTTTGTACTTCTCACGAGTGCTTTTGGACTTCTTTTTCTTCGGAATCACGTTCATTGTACACTGAGAAATCCTACATTTTGCAAAGATTTCTGCTTTTTGCACAGATTCTGACCGTGAAACCGTGAGAAACTACAGGACGATGGAATGTTTACCTGCGCATTTACAGCGGGTCTGTCTGAACAGGATTAGTGTTACCCGAGGTATTTTTCCTGGACCTTTTTACAGAAGGTAAAAATCCCGGTAATCTTTACTGACATTGTCCATTACGGACATGGCGCATTCGGATGGGACTTAAATCACCGGTAATAATTACTTTAACCCCACGTCCTCATGTAAAACTAATCCCGTCCGAATAGTACATTTGTCATAGATTTCTTGCAAGTTTTGATGTACTGTGGCACAACACTACATCGCTACAAAAATAAAAAATATTATTATGATGTGTATAAGATGTGTATTTTAGCAGCAGGTGTTGATTGGTGTTGAATTTGCAGAAGTGGAATGTGATAATCATTGCATGGCAGCACGCTCTTGGCAGGAGGATGGAATCCACCTTGGTGAAGATGGAAACAAGCATCTGTGGCCATTTTTATCCAAATTGATTACTCTGAAAGGCGAAACAGTAGCTTGGCTGTAGCTTTTAATCAGAAGCAGCTTGCAGGTTGAAAAGCTACCGTTTAAAAGTAGCCTATTTACCATGTTAGTCGGCACGCTGCTGTCCTTTATCGGCCTGATTTATTCGGCACACGAGAAGCTCCTCGAGAATCTGTGGCCTGATTACAATCTTCCTGGTCGACATCAAACGCGTGAAATCTGGCGTCTTATGCGCGGTGCGAAAGTGGCCCGCAGGTGGAAATTAAAGGAACGGTATTAGATAGAGCAATAAATATAGCACAGTTAATCTGCCAAACACAAGAGCGTCACGCTCGTTTTTTTTTTTTTTTCCGGAGGTCGTCCTCCACCCCCCCTCCCCCCGCCCTCCAAATACGGCGGCAAATAATGAAGCAAACGTCAGGTAAACTGCATTTTCCAGTTGTTATTATCGCGCATGCTTATCTGGAGGCTCCGGGGAGATTGGGGCCGAGGAATCCGAGGAACGCCTCGGACCGTCTGCTCACGCTTTTTTTTCCCCGAGCCGGGGCTTTTCTGAGCTGGGTTTCTGATGGAAGCCGGGGTTCGTCTTCATTAGACGAAGGGGCCAGGGGACGGATTTGCCCCCACGGCACTGTTATCTGCCTCAGACGGTGAGACCGGAGCTCCCTCCCTGTGGCCCTGTTTAAAAAAGACGCTTAGATTGTTGGCTTAAAAGGAATGCAGGAAAATAAACTCGAATGCAAAAACCAGGCGGAGAATAACAAACACTCTCATTAGAATTCCTGTATGGCTTGTGTTGGTTTATGCACACCACCGCAAGATTCAAGATTCTTTTTCACATACGTAGTCATATAAGTACACCGTGTAGTGAAATTTACCTTGAACTAGGGCTGGCCGATATGACCTCAAATCAATCTTACGATTAATCAAACATTTCATCTTGATTACGATTAATGAGTGATTATTTTGTTTGTGGGTTCTTGTGTTTCTTTTTTGCCTTGATATTTCAATAACAAGGTTTGTAGCGTAGCGGAGTAGCGGTGCTAACCTTTACTGGTCTCACGATTCGATTCGATTACGACATCTCGATGCATCACAATGCAGCCCATTAATTTTTCTACATTACTTCACACTGCACACATATTGGGCATGAGTCACATATCGTGCAGCTATAGTTGCTATCGGGATGTGCTTTAACTAGAATTTTTATGCCGTGGTCAGAAAATCACCAAGCAATGTCAATATGATATAATTAAGGGGTTTTCAACTGCTTCTGTCCCAGGGACCACCACTCAGAATAAGCAGTCTGAGTGTGGGAGGGAGTATTTTTCTATTGGTTTTTAGATATTTGCATTAAATAAATTTTTCATAAAGATGCCCAAATCATCTGGAAATGTTTTAAAAAATGAAAAAAAAGAATCATTTTCAAAAAGTGTTTCAGTAGCGAACGTGGATTATTGCATGTCACGGACCACCTGCAATACCGCCATGGACCACTAGGGGGGCAGCGGACCGCAGGTCGAAAACCTCTGTTATAATCGATTAGGGTCTGCCATTGTCTACCACAGAATGGTCCATGTCTGCATGACGATACATCGATTATGTGACTAATTTCAACACCCATATTAAAAAGTGCATATCTTTGAGACTAAAATAATTAAAGGAAACACACAGATGTAATGGCAGAGCGAACATGGCAAACACACACAGTAAGTAGTATGTTGTTAAGGAAAGTACATACACTGGGAGAAAGTATCAAGATAATTCTTTTTTGAGTATTAACAAAAAAAAAGATTAATGTAAATGACCTTTAGAAGCAAGGACTCATCAGATAAAGGTTTTGAGTGTCGATTACGATGAATTGGACTAGCCATAGTCTGTGCAAATTGAAACAGAAACTGGAAAATTAACAACAGAGTAAAAAACCTTAAAAAACGAAATTTATATCTACAGTGTCTATCTATCTATCTATCTATCTATCTATCTCTCTCTCTATATATATATATATATATATATAATATATATATATATATATATATATATATATATATATATATATATATATATATATATATGTATACAGTACTGTGCAAACGCGAAGCAGGTGTGAAAAGTGCTGTAACAAAGAATCCTTTTTTCAAAAAATGGTGCTAGCACTATTTATTTTCATCAATCAACAAAATGCAGTGAATGAACAAAAGAAATCTAAATCAAATCAATATTTATGTGACCAATTCTTTGCCTTCAAGATAGCATCAGTTCTTTCTAGGTAAACTTGCACACAGTTTTGCATGAACTCAAGGTAGGTTGTCTCCAAACATCTTGGAGAACTAACCACAGATCTATAATCCTATAATCCTACAAATAAGAGCACGACTATAATCCTACAAAATCCTGACTTTGTGCAAGTGTACCTCTAGAAGAATTACGTTGGTTTTGAAGGCAAAGGTAGTAAATAATTCAAATATTGATTTGATTTAGATTTTTCTTTTGTTTGCTCACTTGCATTTGTAAATTGATAAAATAAACAATCATTATTCATATTTCTGAAAGCATTCTTTGTTTACAGCATTTTTTCACACCTGCCTAATACTTAGATTTATACCATAAATAAAAACTATATTAAAAAGGCAGAGAGCTCTTGAATCAAACATCAACAAAAAGAGGAATGCCTTAAGACTTTTGGGTAATAACACTTTCTTGTTGCAAATGTATGCAATGTAGCCTAACTGTCATGGCAATTATATGTAAAATACACACTTAGAGGACATCAAGCCTCTAATTTTCACCTCACCCAATGCACTAGCTTAAGGGAAGTGAGAAAAATGCTTACTAGAAATGGAACGCTCACTGTAAATGGGAAGTGAAAGGACTGTAACCTTGAAATTTGCAGGTCACATCTGACAATGTAGCCAGAGCTGATCGTTACTGTTGTCTAAGGTCACCTTTAGTGTAAATCGCAGTTTCATGTTAAAAATGTATATGTACAGTGCTGTGCAATATTCTCGATCCACCCTTTATTTCCTTATATTCTGCTAGGAATAGTGGAACGCTAGAGGAGTAAAGTGTGTAGAGTGTGTAGTGAGTGTGTGTATAGAATGTATTGAGCGTGTAGTGTGTGTAGAGTGTAGTGAGTAGTGAGTGTGTATAGAATGTATTGAGCGGTAGTGTGTGTAGAGTGTGGTGAGGTGTATAGAATGTATTGAGCGTGTAGTGTGTAGAGTGTGTAGTGAGTGTGTGTATAGAATGTATTGAGCGTGTAGTGTGTGTAGAGTGTGTAGTGAGTGTGTGTATAGAATGTATTGAGCGTGTAGTGTGTGTAGAGTGTGTAGTGAGTGTAGTGAGGTGTGTATAGAATGTATTGAGCGGTAGGGGTGTGTGTGGTAGAGTGTGTAGTGAGGTGTGTATAGAATGTATTGAGCGGTAGTGTGTGTAGAGTGTGTAAGAGTGTGTATAGAATGTATTGAGCATGTAGTGTGTGTAAGAGCGAAAAGAGTGTGTGTGTATAGAATGTATTGATGTAGTGTAGTGTGTAGAGTGTGTAGAGAATGTATTGGAGCGTGGTAGTGTAGAGTGTGTAGAGTGTGTAGTGAGGTGTGTATAGGAAATATTGAGTATGTAGTGTGTAGAGGGGAGGGAGGTGGGGTATAGAATTGAGCGTGTAGTGTGTGTAGAGTGTGTAGAGTGTGTAGTGAGTGTGTGTATAGAATGTATTGAGCATGTAGTGTGTGTAGTGAGTGTGTGTATAGAATGTATTGATCGTGTAGTGTGTGTAGAGGTGTAGGAGTGTGTGTGTATAGAATGTATTGAGCATGTAGTGTGTAGAGTGTGTAGTGAGGTGTAGAAGAGAATGTATTGAGCATGTAGTGTGTGTAGAGTGTGTAGTGAGGTAAGAATGTATTGAGTGTAGGTGTGTGTGTAGGAGGTGTAGTGAGGTGTGACAGAATGTATTGAGCATGTAGTGTGTGTGTAGAGTGTAGAGGTGTGTAGAGGATGTATAGAGGTGTGTAGAGGTGTGTAGAGGTGTGTATAGAAGTGTAGAGGAGTGTAGAGGTGTAGTGAGTGTGTATAGAATGTATTGAGCGTAGTGTAGAGTATTGCAGCTACTGCTTTTATTAGTGATAGCTGATAAAACATGGCGATTAAGCTTTGGCGCATTATCTGTTTATACTATGGGCCGCACGGGTGACGCAGGTTAGCGCTTGCCGCCACAGCACGGCTAAGGTCCTGGTTCGAACCTGGACGGGCCACAGGGCCTTTCTGTGTGGAGTTTGCATGCTCTCCGTGTTCGTGTGCTTTCTCCGGTGCTCCGGTTTCCTCCCACAGTCCAAAGGCATGCAATATAGATTAATTGGTGACTCTAAATTGGCCTCCCTTAAGGTGTGAATGTGTGTGATTGTGTGAGCCCCATGTGCTGGCTACTGCCCAGGGTTGTTCCCGCCTGCTCAAGTTCCCGGATAGGCCCGTTCCTTGATTGCCGTTCAGATAATGACTGACTGACTATTTACACCAGAACTTAAACATCCTCATTTTATTCCCCTGCTTTGGCTTGGAGCACCTTCTCCAAATGTCTATACAACACCAATATTTTACTGACATTGCGTTGTCTCACAGCTTCTCAAAGGAGGTCCACTGCAGCAGAGCTCTCACACAAGAAATTTCCCCTCAGACATAGCGAGACGGACAGACAGCCATGTGGCCTGGTCGGTAGTTGCTGCCAGCACAATAATGAAATCTTTCACACCCAGTACACATCTCACTTTGTTTATGCCCTTTTTGACCGAAAGCTGTCATGAAAGAAGTAACTAGTTCAACCTGCTTCACCATATACCAGACACACAGCATTAGTTCAGGTCCAAGGAGAGAAAAGTATGAAACGTGAGAAAGTTTGAAAAAGTTAAAATACACAAACTACAGAATCCAAAATTATGATTAAACCATTCGGGTCCATTCTAAGAAATGAACCATCAGACCTTTTGTTGATACTGGGTAGATACTGTTTTAATATAGATTTAGCTACACTACAAGCTAGAGAAAACATCTCCTAACTACATCCAAGATCCACCTAGGGTTGGACCCCGTCTTACGCCCGTAGTTCCCGCGCCCCCAGTTGGAATTAAATGGTTCGGACAATAAGTGAATGAATATGTTGAGCATGTAAGATCAAATCCCAGTAAGGTTTCCATGACGTTTTGGAGGTAGAGACTGTTAAGATTTTAAGCTCGTGTACATTACACTCAAATATGTAAGTTCGTCATACATTTTGTTAAAAATGACTCCGTCCTACGACTCATCTCGCAGTGGCCAAGATTGCACTGTGACGCAATGAGCGTGTTCCATGTGGGCACTGCTGTAACCCATCAGATGCCAATTCTGCCAATTCAACAGCAATCAGAAACACCTGCTCCTTTGGAAAAGAGAAACTGACATTCTACATCGCTATTAGAAAAAAAGTTAGCTAAGCCACAGCTGCTTAAAAAGTAGTTTGTCAACCGTGATCAGAAGAAGGTTGGTTCGAGTCCCGGACTGGTAAAGCACTGCTCGGAAAGCTGACATTGCTCTGTCAAACTTGGAGGTCACATTTACAAAGGTACTGTGTGCTGAGCTGTGCTGTGTTCACAATGACAAATAATCACTTCAGTTCACTAAAAAGTAGCTTCCCCAACAGTGTTAGCTACTCCCCAACACTGAGTCAAGTTATATACACTGTGTGTGTGTGTGTGTGTGTAGGGTGCATGTGAGGGTTCACTGGGTAAGTAGCTGTCCCAGCAGCCTGCCAGACTTTAGCTGGAGCAGCCACAGGCAGGGGGGCAGCAGCTAACACATCTCAGCCTCCGTGGGGAACTGATGTGATTACTGGAGTTAGCTCTCTCAGTAACCCGCCTGCTTTCAGAGGTTGCCTCGAATTCGCTTCCTGCTCTGAATCAAAACAACAAGCCTGTGGAGGAGCACCACAGTGCCAGTCGTAATTCATCACACACACACACACACACAAAACAAATTATTTTTCAATGAAAAGAAAAAGCTACAGTCAGAAGAAAGCGGTATTGTAGCCGTTCTGTTCCTAACACCAGCCATATAAATGACACAACAATCTCAAAACGGTGTAGAAGAATTTAAAAGTGTTTAGAATGTGTGGTATGTCGGTGTGTAGAGTGTAGCGATGGTGTAGTGTGTGTCTAGAGTAGGGCTGGGTATCGTTGCTGATTTCCTCAATCGATTCGACTACGATTCACAAGGTCATGATCCGATTCAATTCTCAATTCATTCGATCTGATATTGATTTATTTTCTCGAGATTTTGTGTCAATACTAGTTTTGCTTGGTTATAAATTAGGCCAGACGGTGACGGAGCTATAGCTTCAGGCATGGCTCGTATTTGTTTTCGTCACCGGGTCTCGCTTTTATAGCTCTCCTTGATCGGTCGCGAGAACCTTATAATTATAATTTAATAGTTAGGTCTTACACGTTTAATAAGCACGCAATCAATGGCTCCCCTTGCCCACTTGCCTGTCCCCATTTCAGCATAAACACAGATGCACAAGTCAATCACAAGACCAGGAGCCATCGGCCAATAGGATTCGCAGGTAGAAGCTGCCAAAACCCCGCCCCCACACTGCCAAAACCTACCCCCTTTCAAACCGTGCGCGCAGAAATCTCACTCGAGCAAAAAAGCCGCTCGTCAGTAATCTACTGTGTGCGCGAGGACATTTAACACATCGAGAGGAAAAAAGACGTTTGCGAGAGGAAAAATACAGTTCGCGCACAATATTATCACAACCGCGCACTCGATTCTTAATTTTGTGCTCTCGAGTTTCACATTTGCGCGTGCGACTTTGAAATTTGCGCCCGCGAAATTTTAGCAGCAAGACATTTTGCGCGCTCTAGTTTTGGCATTGATGTGACGCCATACCTCATAGCCGCAGGAAAAGATCGTTCCGTAAATTTTTGAATCGATATCGTATTTTTCGTACGAGAATCGATATTGATCGGTGAATCGATTTTTTTGAACCCAGCCCTAGTCTAGAGTGTGTTACAGCATGTAGTGTGTCTGTTTAGTATCTGGTACAGTGTTTGTGTATAGAGAGTGTGTAGTCGGTGTGCAGTGTGAAGGAGTGTAGTATGTGTGTGTATACAGTGTGCGTGTGTAGTGTATCTGTGCAGTGTGTATGTGTAGAGAGTGTGTGTGTGTATAGAGTGAGCATATAGAGTGTGTTAATGTGTGTGCAGAGTTTAGTTTGTGTATGTGTGTGTGTGTGTGTGTGTGTTTACAGGTGAAGTATGTAGTGTGTGTGTGTGTGTGTGTGTGTGTGTAGAGTATTCAGTATGCAATGTGTCTAGAGTGTGTAGTTTGTCTATATAGTGTGCATATTGTGTGTGTATGTGTCTAGAGTGTGTAATGTTTGTCTAGTGTGTGTGTGTGTGCAATGCTATCACTCCTTCATGGTTCCCAAAAGCCACATCAGAGTTAACCATGAGATGTACTTTGAGCGCTCTGTGCATTACCGTGGCGACCGCATCCCTGTGCGTTGATGAAGCTGGGCGTGTTGGCGGGAGCAGAGAGGAGGAGAGGAGCTGCTTTAAGGGATTTATGCGCTCGGAGCAGGCAGTAAAACTGCAGGCCAGCGATACCTCAATTCACCGCGCTACAAAGAGGAAATGTAATTACCTTGATATCGAGGCAGAGGAAAAGGGCAAACTCTCCGTGTGTAGTAAATGTCTTCACGCTGGGAGCAGGATCGGCTAATTATACACCACATCTGGAGCACTTTCTCTCTCTCTCTCTCTCTCTCCGAACAAATGAAACCTGCTAACGGAGGAGTGTGACCCTACACCAGGTCTACTGCACAACTTGTCTGGCCACGTCTGGGGTAGGGGTAGGGCTGGGCGATATAACATGAAATCAACATCACGATTAAGTGAATATTTTACCTTGATAATGTTTAATTACTTCTTGGGTTTTGGGGCAGTTTATAGTATAACGGTTAGGGAGTCGGCCCCATGAGTGGAAGGTCGCCGGTTCAAATCCTGGAACGGTAAAGGTACCACTGAGGTACTCGTAAGCAAGATACCGTCCCCAAGCACTGCTCCCCAGGTGCTGATAGAGCTGCCTACTGCTCCTTCATGGGTGGGTCAAACGCAGGGGTCATTAATTGAACGTGTTATCTTGATTCGTTGTGGGGAAAGTTCACAGAGTTAACAGAAAAGTGAGTCAATATTTGTCATTGTGAACACACCACAGCACAGCACACAGTGCCTCACAATGCAATGTGACCTTTGCATTTGACCCATTTGTGAAGGAGCAGTGGGTAGCTTTTTGGCAGCGCTTGGGGACTGCACCTCACTCATGAGTACCTCAGCGGTATCTTTACCGGTCCAGGATTCAAACCGGTGATCTTCTGCTCATGGGAACTCCCTAACCTACCCATAACAGAATTGTAAAAATAACTGAAATAATCTTGGGCATGGGCGGCACAGTGGCGCAGTGCTTAGCACTCCCGCCTCACAGCGAGAAGGTCCTGGGTTTGAACCCCGGGGACGGCCGTAGGGTCTTTCTGTGAGGAGTTTGCATGTTCTCCCTGTGTTTGCGTGGGTTTTCTCTGGGTGCTCCGGTTTCCTCCCACAGTCCAAAGGTATGTAATGTAGGTTAATTGGTGACTCTGAATTGGCCCTGTAATGTGTGGATGCGCGTGTGAGTGTGCCCCGCAGTGTGTTGGTCTCCGCCTTGCGTCTGTAAGTTCTTGGGATAGGCTCCGGTCCCCCCGCGACCCAAGTTGGGATAAGGCGGTTCAGAAAATGAATGAATCTTGAATCATCAGAGGTTTTGAATGTCAGTTTTGATTCATTTTTGATTAATTGTCCAGCACAACAAGTGGCAACGAGTTTTGGCACAACAAGAGCTCTCAGAGTTCTTATGTCCGACTCACTCCCAACAAAATGCACACACAGAAAAACAGAGGTATCAAAGCATTCATTTTAGAGGTACTTACTGTAACCTCATCCCTGGCTCCAGGCAATCACATTGTGGAGTAATTTGCATGAATATTTTGGAGGAGCACGGGGAAAAAAGCAATCATTGGTTAATGGGAGAGAAACCACTACAGAAGTTTAATTTGAGAATGCTAATTAATTCACTTATTCATCAGCCTTCACTCGGTCTGATTAAAGCGAGTGGAAAGACAGAGGCAGGGAGCACACACAAGTTTTTTCGGGGAGTCTCCGGATAAACTGCCACTAATCTCTCACAGTCAAGTGCTGCCGCAATGTCGAGAGATATATAATTACATTTCTCTTTGATAAGGCCGAATGTTTTTTTGCATTCCACTCTCCCAAGCTATTCTGTTTCAGCTTGACTCCATTTCAAAAGGAGAAGTGACAGAGACGGCTGCAAAGGCTTGAGGTGAGGTACGTTCAAGGAAAGCAGTCACATTTTAACTTGAAAGAAAATGAGCTACACATTGCACTCGTTTAAAAGGACATCAAGTCGCCTTGTTTGAGTTCAAGCTCATGTGTCACCAGAACTGTTGCTGCCGCAGTGGAGTGCAGTGGTTAAAGGGATGGAGAGGTAAAGGAAGCACACCAATGGTGGGCCTTCATCCGAATGACAACGACAGAAACTGTGCAGTGTTCCAAATGTACAGCTCTGTCTCACATCCTGTGACGTTTGCCTGCTCTTGGATTTCAGCACCTCAAGTAGGACATAGCTGGAGGACAATAAAACCGGAATGCATAATGTGTCAAAACGGTTGTTCTGTTCGTGTGCTGCATTCTACATGTACAGAGCGGAACATAAGGTAGTGGTCTAGTTGTATCAGACTCGTCTTTGAACCATTCATTCGTTATCCGGACCGCTTAATCTCTTTCAGGCACACACTGCAGGGCACACACACTCACACAATCACACTCACGGGCCAATTTAGCGTTGCCAATCAACCTATATTGCATGCTTTTGGACTGTGGGAGGAAACCCGGAGGAAACCCATACAAACACGGGGAGAACATGCAAACTCCACACAGAAAAGCCCCATGCCCAACCCGGGGATCGGCTAACCACTGTGCCACCGTACCGCCCCGTCTTTGAACCATGAATTTTAAATCCAGTTCTACCTTAAAGCCAGTGCTACCACCATTGGGCCCATGAGCAAGGCCCAAGTTTGGAAATGGGCGTCGCTTCGGATAAGAATGTGCAATAAATGTAAATGCACATTCTATATATTCTTAAAACGCTCCTTTTTCACTGTGCATTCCTTGTTTCCAAAGCTGGACCTGCAGAGACCTGCACCTCCAGAATCCCTGAGCAAACTCTGGGTTTTTTGGGATTTTGCAAGGCACCAGGACCTTGTAGAAACCCACTCCATAATCAATACAAAATGAAATACAAAATAAATCGAATTATTAGGTATTTTTATTTCTACTGTTAATATTTCTCTTGCGTATCATTGCCACAAGCAACAGTATTTGTTACCGACCGTCTCGGAAAATTCTGAGATGCTTTCACGCCTCTTCAAACTTCCGTTCTTTCAATTCTTTCACTATACAGAACAACAGGAGTGTAAAATACAGCGAAATGCACATCATGCATCATGTTGAGTTGAGTCTCCAGTGCTGGGGTGGACGTCTGTCTGCGCGGTTTAATTAAAACTGGGAGCATTCAGAGAAGACAATACAGAGTCTGAAATTCCTGGACACAAGACAGTGAAAGAGAAAGAGTGAGAGAGAGAGAGTGAGAAAAAGACAGCAGCCTCCTCATAGTCACTCAGGCTCTGCAAGAATGCGTGCAGCAGGTATTTATGGAAAGGTGATGAGAGACAGTTGCTCTGGAAACGCTGACAACAAAAGAATGGGAGAGAAGAAGATGAGAAGAAAAGGGGGGAGGTGGAGGAATCAAGGGAGGGGGGGGAACCAACCGCAAGCACCGCTCAAGGTGCGACGGCACCGGCGCTGTGTACCCCGTCGCCATGGCAACAGGCGGGCAGAGGCGGTTAGCGGCCATAAATCTCCCGCACATAAAGACGCAGCAGCAGCAGTAGCAGCATCCTCTCTCTGCGCTAGCGGCGAGACGCCTGCAGGCATCTGCATTGTTCTGCCGTAATTATGACAAAAAAGGACAGGACGGTTTGGGGGTGAGGGTGGGGGGTGGAGAAGAGGGTCGGGGGGTGGTGGTGATGGTGTTGCTGTTCCTATCTTCACAAAAGGAGATGCAAAAAACAATGGCCGGCGCACACTTATGGAACGCCACTGATGCAAAAACAAGTGAGACGAACATGTCTCAACAAGGCATTTTGCTCCCCTCTGAACGTGGTGATATGGCAACATAAACAGGGTATTAAGGCAACATAAAATGTGTTAATACTCTAAATGTGTACAGAGGAACAAAAATGCTCTGTTGACGTTTTTATCTCACCAAAAAGTTCCATAAGAAGCAGTTTCAACTGAGTATTTTTCTCTCTATACACAGTTTAAAGGAACGTTAATGTAGCATAAAAACGAGTTTAAAAAATCTTGTGCGCAAAGTGGTAAAAGTGAGTGAGTGATTTTTTTTGCCATTGTGAACAAAATCCCATGTTGAGGAATACACAGCTCCGGAAACAAATAAAGAGACCACATCACTTTTTTTTCTGTTCACAGGCTTTGCGATATGTGGCTGTGAGTGTAAAATGTACAGGCTGCTATTCTTTTATGAGCTACTGCAGTTGCAGGAATGTGAAAAATAAGAAAGCAGTCCATGTGTTAATATACAACTGTAGTTCTGTTTTTACAGCAGCTATTCCATGTTATATTCCAACACCTATATACTGTACACCTGATTCAATTTGCTGATTAGAGGAAACAGACCTCAGCAAATGTGGATACCGTGGAGTTGTGGAGCATATTCTTTAATCACATAACTGTAAAATAATATGTGACTCTGCACGGCAAAACCAGTCGCTTCTCGCAAATTGTCAGGGCATAAATCAAGCTTCAGAACGATACCTATATCGAATGAATCAGACGACATATGACTGAGATATCAACATTCAAAGGAGTCGGGTTTCTCCTGTCACGCCAAGTGAGAAACGGAGAAATCTGCCTTTGAAGTTGACTATCGCCGCAGCACTCACAGACGCTTGGTGCGGTCGCGGCTACGTTTGTATTTACGGTAGCCTACGCTGCATTCACAGCCACACGGATAGCCTACCTGCGTTAGGTTAACTGAACTCGGGAGACGGAGAGGGATTCCGTAGAAATATCTTCACGCTAGTCAACCAGTGGATTTACCGTAAATATTGAAGTAGAGCGGTCAAAACAGAAACTTTTAACATTCTGCTGGAATTGAATTCCTCACCTCAAGAAAGTCACGTTTTTAGGATGGAGAGGGTACGTTTTTCAGCCAGATTTATTCACAACAGTACAGTATAGACCTTCCACTGTTTCAAAACACTAAAAACAAAAAAATCCAAAATTTTACCCCACGCAACATAAACGCTCGTTTTCCTCGGAAACCTCCGCTGCGACAAGCGACTGGTTTTGCCGTGCAGGGTCACATATATGTGTTGTTTGCAACTTCTAGATTAGACTAAGATCCTTTATGCCATATGATAATAAGATAATAGATAAGATAATTTACTCCAAAGATTTACACCACTTGGGCGTCATTTGTTTCCGTGTGGCCCTGTGTCAAGGACTTTGATGTTACTTTCTTATCCAATGTTGCCCACGTTTCGAACTGCCAAAAGTTTTACACTGAATGCCCAGCCAATGATGTTGGTTAAATTTGCATATTCCATGATTAAAATTAATAAATAATTTTTGCTTTCACAGAGCACTGACAAGGTTTGTATTGTAAATATGCTCAACTATTAAAGCTGGGATATTTTTCCTAATGAAAGACTGCATACACAGATAGAGTGGCAGACTGGATGTGTCAATCAAAAGAATCATCACAGGCGAGATTACGTTGATTAGAGGTTCCGAATGTCAGTTTCAGTTCGTTTTCGATTAACTGGCCAGCCCTAGTCTAAACACAGCGTTTTTTCTCCTCTGGTTTTAACATGTTTTCATGCTGCTTTGACACAGGATTTTCTATCGAGGGGGAAAATGCCCGTTGCACCGATGGCGTTCCATACATGTTCCGACTCGTTTCGAAGTGCGCACGAAGAGCAAATCTGACAAGGTGCATAAACACGGTGGCGGCGGCGGTGGTGACGGTGGTAGTTGTGATGCTTGCCCCTCTGGAGGAGGCCACCGGAGGCGACCGCTCTCATTTATCACTTTGTTGTGATAATCTGTCCTAAACACAGCCCTGGGCTTGCAGATAAACTCAACGCAGCAGCTGAGCGAGTTGGGCGTCGTATCTCTCACTCTCTCCCCCTGCCACCTTCCCCTTTTTTTTTTTGGTCCTATTGAAAATTTGGTTTCTCTACTTTGCACAGCCATTGGCAGGAACACAGGGGCAAGCAACACCAGAGAAAGCGAGAGAGAAGGAAAAGAGAGAGAGAGAGAGAGAGAGAGGGAAATGTGGGAGTAGAGGCAACAAAACAAGATGGCACAGTGACGTGAAGGTTATGACTTTGAGTGTGGAGTGTGTCTGCGCTAGCTGGGGACCTTTACACCCACCCACACACACTCACACATGCTGTATTATCTTGTGTGAGTCAGGTGTAGCTATTCAAATACCACTGCAAAACCAACCTGTACCAACTTAGTACCACGAGACTAAACTGTAGGGGTGTAACCATACATCAATCTTCATCAAAACATTGATTGAATCAATAAACCCATAACGAGGGCTGGGCGATATGGCCTAAAAACAATACTGCAATATGTTTAAGCTATACCTTGAAATTTCCTCCAAATCACTGAATAAATCCTAAATTTTTAAGTCGTTACTGATCATCTAAATTTTGTCAGCAATAAAAGGGAAGATTTGACTGAACTGTCGCATTTTTGCGAGTGATTGCGTTTCAAGTGGGAGTGGCAAGCGTTCACACACACAGCGCATGTGTTTACATCACCAAGAATGTCATTTGCGCTTTTTTATGGATTTACTTCTGTTTTCGTGCATGGAATAACTGCTTTTATTTCAGAACCAAGTCGTCCACTCCCATCTCCAATTAATGTCTCTGAAATCGCTTCCCTCCACTTCCGTTATAAAACATGCATGGACTTGGAGAGTCTTCTTGGATGGGCCGAGGTACATGCTTTCTGTTTAACATAACGTGAGGATTTGTACTCGATGTTCACGATATAGTCTTTTACCACATCGCACGTGAAACAAGCCGAGATATATCAAGTACAATCGATATATCACCCACCCCAACCCAGAACGTCAATCCAAAATGAAAAGACTGACCAAACATCATACACATCGTAATGTCACTTTATATTGAACAGGAGGTGTGGTTTTATTAGAAGATTTTCATGTAAATGTCTGGTTGTAAATGTCACTTTAGATATAAAAATGTCAAATGATGTTTAAGCTTGTAGTTGATATGAACGAAAGGAACAGTGTGGAATATTGTCTCATATTGATTCCTGGCTCCTGAAGTGAACTGAATCGAAAGCAGACAAATCTTTGAATCACTGTCCATTGAATCAATTTAATATTGTGATGAACCTTGTGAATTACACCCCAGTTGAACATGAGGCATTTGTTTATTAAAAGAGAAAATGACAAATGGTATTTTAGTTGCTTTTTGTGAGTTGAATGGATTTGATTGTGTATCATCTTATGATATTGTCTCATACCATTACCTAGCTCATAACTTGAACTGCATTGAAATCGTACTGCAACAGACGTTGTGACTGATTCATTGTCTACCAAATGGATATGTGACCCTGCGCGGCAAAACCAGTCACTTGTCGCTACAGAGGTTTCCGAGAAAAACGAGCGTTTATGTTGCGTGGGGTAAAATTTTGGATTTTTTGTTTTTAGTGTTTTGAAACAGTGGAAGGTCTATACTGTGCTGTTGTGAATAAATTTAGCTGAAAAACTTACCCTTTCCATCCTAAAAACGGGACTTTCTTGAGGTGAGGAATTCAATTCCAGCAGAATGTTAAAAGTTTCTGTTTTGACTGCTCTACTTGGTAAATCCACTGGTTGACTAGCGTGAAGATATTTCTCCGGAATCCATCTTCGTCTCCCGAGTTCAGTTAACCTAACGCAGGTAGGCTATCCGTGTGGCTGTGAATGCAGCGTAGGCTACCGTAAATACAAACGTAGCTGCGACCGCACCAAGCGTCTGTGAGTGCTACGGCGATAGTCAACTTCAGAGGCAGATTTCTCCGTTTCTCACTTGGCGTGACAGGAGAAACCCGACTCCTTTGAATGTTGATATCTCAGTATCTCAGATATGTCGTCCCATTCATTCGATATAGGTATCGTTTTGAGGCTTGATTTATGCCCTTTCATGAAAACATAATAACTCAATAACTCAAAATTTGTGACAAGAGACTGGTTTTGCCGTGCAGTGTCACAAATGGCTATAATATCGTATGGTAATGAAACTCACGATTTACACCCCCGGTAAACAGGTGGAAATCGGGATGCGGTGTGACTTGTTTTGTGTACTTACAGTCTCAGTTGTACTGTAACACACCATTACAACAATAAGCTGAACCCAAAACCCAAACTGTCCACTTTTCTGCTGACCGTCAACTGCAATGTCCTTCACTCTCAAAGTCACTGTGATCTATTCCCGCTGTTAGACTGGCTCTATTAGCGAAGCGGAGCAGAAACGGTGTAGGGCAAGTGGGTTTAGAACGCAGCCGTGCTGCTCTCAGCAGTAACTGCACCACCTCGCCATATCCCAACTGCAGAGGATGAGTCACAGCCACCACCGCTATAAACCCCCCTAACACACACACGCACACACACTCGCAATGGAGGCCCACGTCACACCTCGGAGCTGTTACAGGGCTGTTCCTCTCACTGAGGGAAGATACAGCGTGCCCACTACAGGCCGCCTCCAGCATTATTTCCAGCTTCTACTCCCCCCCGCCACAAGAAAACAGCAGAGAGGTGGTAATAATGTGTTAGGAAAACTGCAGATCCAAGCAGACAGTCCAAACCTCATGGTACACCAAGGAGGAGACTCGGAAAACAGGGAGAAAGAGAAGACGAGAGGGATGAGAGGGAAAGAGGAGAGGGAGATACCCCACTTAGTACCAAGCAGCTGGGGTTTGGTAATAGATCTGAGCCTGGTGATAAATGTTTGGAGCGGGTGTGAACGTGCAGTAGGCGCTCGGGAGGAGTTCCCACCTGTTGAGAGAGAGCGCCGGAGTGATGAATTCGGGGGGTTGGGGAGGTTGGTGGGGGGGGGGAGCGAGAGAAGGTTCTGGGTGTGAATTGTGTGGAAAGGGATCAATGTAGCCGCAGGGAGGCTACACTGACCCTGGAAGCTGCTTTGATCAGCTTAAAGATCCATGAAGATCCCATTTCCGAAAACTTGTTTTTCAGATGACTTCAAGCTAGGTCTGGGCGATATCACCTCAAAGCAATATCATGATTAATTGAATATTTTACCTCGATTAGAATTAATGGACGATTATTTTGCTTTTGGGTTTTTTTGTTTTTTGCCCTCATATTTAAATATGCTCAGCTATTAAATATGAATTATTTTTTGTAATGAAAGAGTGTATAATTTATCTTTGTTGTTTAAAACTAATTGAAAGAAACAGTGTACATCTAGTCAAAGTGTGTTATTAATCGAACAGTATATGAACCCACACTGGGGAAAGTATAAGTATAATTCTTTTTACGCTCTGGAAGTCCCTTTACCAGAACAAACTGATCAATTAGAATCTGCATAACGTCTTTTTCTGTCCCTTTTCTCTCTGTATGATGTTATTTGAAAGTGGTCAAACCCTAATGACTGTCCAGCATTCCTTATATCCTCCCTCAACTCAACCAAGTTAAGCTAGGCTAACTAGGAGTTGGGCATGCACGATGTGGGAGTTATTGGTGCAGGTGTCCAAGGTTTTTTTCATGCTTATGTCTACCGACATGTGACGAGAGATTTTGCTCCAGTGTGCGCTCAGAATTTTAGCACAAAAATAACGCCTTAGTTCTGACATTTCTAACATAGCGCCAAGCCAAGCGAGCGTGAGAAAAAACAATTATCGGGAGATTCTGATACAATTCTGAGATTACTGTGCATTCCTACTTACAAACCAAACTGCCTGCTGACAAATCTTTATGCCTTCGTGCACTATTTCATATTTATGTCTTCCTTAAAATCCACTGAGTTTATAAACAAAGAGGTCATGTCTTTAATTAATCAAACTGTTAACGACCGGAAAACATTTAAAATGTCTGCAGCTTGTTGTTTAGCTAAAAAAAAAACAGCACAGCGTTTTCTGGTGGAATGAGCAGCTATTTTATATCATCTGGCTGATTTCACCAATTAGTTCTACCTTCAGGCCGTGAGTTGACCAGCAAGTACCAGTGGCTGGAGCTAAATTCTGGATAAAAATTTTACTTTCTCAAACGAAGCCTTAAAGCAGCACGGAAACAGAAAGAGATGGAACAGTGTTACCGAAAGGCCTCCAGCACGGTCCTCTCAGGCAGGAGCGGAGCAACGCGAGCAAAGGCGCTTTTGAAGTCCTCCAACTTTAGGAAGCCACGACCTGGTGAGACAAAGAGCAGAAAAATGTAGGATCAATAGAGGAGATTCTTACTGGCACAAGGCGAGGAAAAACCCTGGGTAGGTGCCAACACACCGCAGGGCACACAGACTCACATAAGCACACTCTCGTTTGCACCTTACGGGGCCAATTAAGAGTCACCAATTAACCTATACTGCATGCTTTTGGACTGTGGGAGGAAACCAAAGCACCCGGAGGAAACCTGCGCGAACACAGGGAGAGCATGCAAACTCCACACAGAAAGGCCTACGGCCGGCCTGGGTTCGACCTTCTTCCTGTGATGCGGCAGCGCTTACCACTGCGACACCGTGCCGCTCTTCAATAAACATAAAAGGCTAAAAATATATATATATATGTACAGTACTGTGCAAAAGTTTTAGGCAGGTGTGAAAAAATGCTGTAAACAAAGAATGCTTTCAAAAATAGAAGTGTTAATCATTTATTTTCATCAATCAACAAAATGCAGTGAATGAACAAAAAAGAAATCTAAATCAAATCAATATTTGGTGTGATTTGTCTTCAAAACAGCATCAATTCTTCTAGGTTCACTTGCACACAGTTTTTGAAGCAACTCGGCTGGTAGGTTGTTCCAAACATCTTGGAGAACTAACCACAGATCTATAATCCTATAATCCTACAAAATAATATAATGACTACAAAATAATATAATGACTATAATCCTACAAAATCCCTGACTTTGTGCAAGTGTACCTATAAGAATTGATGCTGGTTTGAAGGCAAAAGGTAGTAACACCAAATATTGATTTGATTTAGATTTTTCTTTTGTTCGCTCACTTTGCATTTTGTAAATTGATAAAAATAAACAATCATTATTTTTATTTCTGAAAGCATTCCTTGTTTACAGCGTTTTTTCACACCTGCCTAAAACTTTTCCACAGTACTGTATACATCTGTTATTCTACGCACTCCTCGTCGCCTCTTCTTCTTCTTCTTTAAGAATAATCCAACTTTCCCACGTTCCTTTTCCCACCAAAGCGCTGCCGATTGTTTATTGTGGCTCCAAGAGCTGACGGGAAGTGAAAGGCATCGGGGTTTGACTCCGATTTGAGGGAAATCTCTCTCCCGAACACGAGTTAAAGTCTGGGCTGAAAGTAGAATATCAGTTTAAAAACCAAACGATACTCAAAACCAATAATACGTCCACCCCTACTTTCGGTATCAGTGCATTCACACCCAACATCAATCCAGTTTTTTTCCCTTTTATCAGTAGCATACAAAAATGTACATAAGTATAGACCGATCTTAATTAAAACTGTGCATTTAACACTGTGCCTTCTGACATTCTCTCGTTGTACCACTTTTGACCTCAAAGACACCATATTTGAGACATTAACTTCAATTAGCCCAGATAATATATTATTCACAACATACACACACTCCACATTTCCAGAATGACCAGTTATTTGCATCAAATTGCTTTCACGTTTCACCGTGGCAGCATTTATGTATTTTTCATTTCAGCCTCGGTGCAGTTAATTTGGACCCAACACAGTATAAATTAGGTGTTTGCGCTGTCTAAACCAATCCAACTACAAGCAGCTCAAACAACACGCCAGGGCTGGAAATAACCAAACCGAATGAGGCGGTGTGTTGATAAAGAGCACATTAAAACTGTCATTCAAACCTGTCTGATATAAAATGACTTAATGAATAATTCCGCCACACGACGTTCTCTTTTGGCCTATGACATCAGAGCCATGCTTTGTGCGCTAATTCTACGGCGTAAGTGTAGGTGAGTGTGTAGTAAGCATGCATCGACAAACAGGCATTACACAGCTTTGTCTTGCTTCCAGGTGGGATTAGGAGGCAAAGTCGGTACGGCATGTGGCTCGCTCTGATAGAGAATGAGAAAATGACAGGAGTCCCTGGCAGGAAGGCGAACACGCTCCGTCACCGGGCAGGCGGCCACATCGACGACGAACGGAGGCAACACTCAGACTTGCTTTTTCCCCTCGATTTGCTGCCACAGAGACCGAGAGGACGGGACACCGGCACCGAGGAAACCTCAGAGCGTCTCCTCCAGAACCTGGCTGGCGAGCGGCGGGCGGCGGGCGGCGGGAGGCCTCGCCGGTGTTGGAAAAACTGGGAGAAAAGCCCAGGCGTCAGTTTTAACTTGGCAGAGGAACAAAGGAGGCCTGTCCGCCAGCTGCTGAAATTATCAGGACACTCAGCTAGGATACAGGCTTTGCCCAGCAGTTGCTGCTCAAGTGCATGTTGGGGTTTTTTATTGCATTTTTGTGCATCAACAGCTTTCAGAAATATAAGGACTGTGGTAACGTATAAAAAACTCACTGGAAAGAAAAACTGTGATAAAAACATATTTCACAACAATACAGTATATATATATATATATACTACCAGTCAAAGGTTTGGACACATCTGCTCATTCAATGTTTTATTCTTTATTATCATGACTATTTACATTGTCGATTCTCACTGAAGGCATCAAAACTATGAATGAACACATATGGAATTATGTAGTAAACAAAAAGTGTGAAATAACCCAGAACATGTTTTATATCTTAGATTCTTGAAAATATCCACCCTTTTCTTTGATCACTGCTTTGCACACTCTGGGATTCTCTCGATGAGCTTCATGAGGTAGTCACCTGAAATGGTTTTCCAACAGTCTAAATAAATGCAAACCGGATGGGATGGCATGTCGCTGCAGGATGCTGTGGTAGCCATGCTGGTTCAGTGTGCCTTCAATTTAGAATAAATCCCCAACAGTGTCACCAGCAAAGCAACTCCACACCGTCACATCTCCTCCTCCATGCTTCACGGTGGGAACCACCCATGTAGAGACCATCCGTTCACCTTTTCTGTGTCGCACAAACACACAGCGGGTGGAACCAAAGATCTCAAGTTTGGACTCATCAGACCAAAGCACAGATTTCCACTGGTCTAATGTCCATTCCTGTCCCAAAGAAATCTCTTCTGCTTGTTGCCTTTCCTTAGTAGAGGTTTCCTAGCAGCTATTTGACCATAAAGGCCTGATTCGCACAGTCTCCTCTAGGGCTGGGTATCGTTGCTGATTTCCTGAATCGATTCGATTCCGATTCACAAGGTCATGATCTGATTCAATTCTCGATTCGATTCAATATTGATTTATTTAGAGATTTCTTTGTGTCAATACTAGTTTTGCTTGGTTATAAAATTAGGCCAGACGGTGATTTGAGCGGAGCAGCTTCAGCCATGGCTCTATTTGGTTTCGGTTTCGCCGGTCTCACGTTTTTTTAGCTCTCCTTGCGCGGTCGCGAGAAGTAGTGCATAGCCGCAGAAAAAGATCGATCCGCGGATTTTTGAATCGATATCGTATTTTTCGAACGTGAATCGATATTGATTGGTGAATCGATTTTTTGAACCCAGCCCTAGTCTCCTCTGAACAGTTAATGTAGAGATGTGTCTGCTACTAGAACTCTGTGTGGCATTTAGTCGGGCACTGATCTGAGGTGCTGTTAACTTGTGATTTCTGAGGCTGGTGACTCTTGGCCTTTATTTATCCTCAGCAGCAGAGGTGACTCTTAGCCTTCCTTTCCTGGGGCGGTCCTCATGTGAGCCAGTTCCGTCGTAGCTCGTGATGGTTTTTGTGACTGCACTTGGGGACACATTCAAAGTTTTTGCCATTTTCCGGAGTGACTGACCGACCTTCATTTCTTAAGGTAATGACGGACTGTCGTTTCACTTTACTTAGCTGATTGGTTCTTGCCATACTATGAATTCTAACAATTGTGAAATAGGGCTGTCAGCTGTGTACCAACCTGACTTCTGCACAACACAACTGATGGTCCCAACCCCATTAAGAAGGCAAGAAATTCCACAAATCAACCCTGACAAGGCACACCTGTGCAGTGACAACCATTTCAAGTGACTACCTTACGAAGCTCATCGAGAGGATGCCAAGAGTGTGGCCAAGAATCTAAGATATAAAACATGTTTTGGGTTATTTCACACTTTTTGTTTACTACATAATTCCATATGTGTTCATTCATAGTTTTGATGCCTTCAGTGAGAATCTACAACGTAAATAGTAATGACATTGTAAATAAAAAACATTGAATGGGAAGGTGTGTCCAAACTTTTGACTGGTAGTGTGTATATATAAATATATATATATATTACCATTTGCTGTGGTGTACTGTGTGCTGAGCTGTGCTCACAATGACAAATAATTACTCACTTAAATTCACCGTGTCCACCAAACACCAAATTTTTGTGCCGGCAGCGCCTATTTTTATTAAGCGTCCAGTGCGCTAAGCGCCTTCAGTAAAGATAATCTGTTTTATGTCGGCTAAACTACCGGTCTCAAAGGAATGTTTACATAAAATAGGAACCAACACGGAAGTGTTCGATGACGCTTTTCGTAACTTAGCAACAACAAACACTGAGAGAAGCGCAGAAAAAGGGCTCTGGAGGTGAGATTTTTAACTGCTCTCAGTGTAAAAAAAACGTGTCTGGTGGACACAGGCCCTTAATCTAGCTAGTTTAAGGCCTCGTTCACATGGACGTCTGAACCAGGCGTTTTTCTGGCGTTCGTTCGTTCGCGCCGACTGAACGCCGACCGAACGCCGACCGTTTTTTTGCTCATTGGAGCAAATCAAAGCGTTCACACGGGCGTTCAGCACTGGCGTTCGGCCGGCTGCGCGTTCGGGTGGCGTCAAATAAACGCTGCATGCAACGTTTTCTTGGTGTCAAAATCCCGACCAACGCGAGGAAAACGACGCTATTGCGAACGCCAGTGACACGCTATTGCGAACGCCAGTGAAACGCCAATCAAACGCAGCTACAAAACGCAGCTACAAAACGCAGCAAAAACGCGTATGGCGTTCAGAGGGCGTTCATTTCGAACGTCCGTGTGGACGAGGCCTAAGAGGAGTGGAACCTCCTGCTTCATCAAGTCAAAGCTCTAGCCAGAGTTCTGCTTTATTTATTTGAAATCCACTACAAACAGGGACTAATAAAGGGTTAATTTGGCTAATTAAGCAGGTAGAATTAAACTAACTGGATTTGTACTTGCTGCAGGCAGATATTCCCAAGAATTAGATCATTGTGATGAATCTGATGCATTAGCAGCGATCACGTTCCTCAAACCAACTATAATACTGTTTGCTGGATCTTTTTCATGTATAAATGTAATCTAGGACAAGGATTTATTTATGTTTGGTGGTCAAGCAGCGGACCAAAAGTAAGAAGAGAGAGAGAGAGAGGGATCAGAGAGAAGCGGGGAGAGAAGGAATGTCTAAGGGGACAGAGCAAAGTCCAGCGACATCTAACGTGTGTTGAAGAGGCGGCTTTACCTGGCACATAAGTGGCCTGTTCAAACCCAAGCGTCCCGTCTTTAATGGGGGGGTCAGCAGGGTTAATGAAATAAGATCCCCTGGCCATTCCGCCCAGATTGAATCACGGCCACCCGATACGCTCCCTCCAACGCGCTCGCCCAAATTATTTCAGTAACAAAATTAATTAGTTAATTATACTTCTGCCACTCTTTGGAATATTCAACAAACAGTTCTGGGAAGGGGAGAAGAGGTGGTGGTGGGGGGGAAGATCCACGGAGACCACACAACCCATTTTAGCAGCTCTGTCCTCAGACACCCTCAAACGCTCTCTGATTCGAACGCTATTAATTTCAGATAATGACTTAATTTGGTGCACAAAGTACTTCAAACAACGCTCATTAAAAAAGGAGAGAAAAAAGTGAATCCGGGGTACGGGCTTTACCCCCGGAATGAGCGGTAAGAGAGACCTGCCGTTTGTCTGCTCGTCTCTGCCTAAAGGCAATCGCTCAAGCGCTAACAATGAGCTCGTGCGCGGACACGTACAAGGCTGCGGAGGAAAAATAAGAACGCAGAGCCATTTACATTCGGAAAAGGAGAAGCTCGACGTGCCGTCGTAAAACGGCGGGGGGATAAAAAGAAGAGGTGGAATGGCATGAGGGAGGCTGCGTGAGGCGGATCTATGGCCCATTAATGGCAGCGAAAAGGAGGAGACGGACAGCGCCCTCTATTGGTGTTGGGTGATATTTACTCTCAGCAACTGGAAAAGACTGATGCTGTTAAAGTAGCAAATGAAACAGGCATGAAGTATGATTTCAGGCAGGGCTGGGCGATGAGATCTCAAATCAACATCACGATTAATTGTACATTACTTCGATTGTGATTACTGATTAATTTTTATTGATTTACTGATTAAACGTTTTCGTTTTTGGCCTTCACAGATCACTGACAAAGTTTATACTATAAATATAAAGCTGGAGCATTTCTTTTTTCGACAATAGAGCATATCTTACTGGCTAAAACATGGCAGACGTAGTGGCAGACTGGACGTGGGGGTGTCACATGACAACACATGTGGTAGTATGTGTGTTTTTACGGTGCCAGTACATGAACACGCCGAGAAAAAGTGCTAAGAGAATTTGTTTTTTAAAGTATTAACAGAATTTCAAAAATAATCAACATAAACGACATGAACAAGATTATATCGACTGGATGCTGAGAATGTTGTTTCTGATTCATTTTCAATGAATTGACCAGTTACAGCTTCACCTATAATACATTACTTTCTACAACAGATATTTATATTTATATTGTTACTCTCAACAGATTTAATATACATCGACAGTAGTGACAACGTGCCACGCCATATGTACAGTATGTCAGTTTTGGTTTATTTTCGATTAATTGCCCAGCTTCGACTTCAGGCTTGAATTGGGGCAGTTGGTAGTGTAACGGTTAGGGAGTTGGCCTCGTGATTGGAAGGTCACAAGTAGTTCAAGCCCCGGACGGACTGGTAAAGGTACCAACTCCAAGCACTGCTCCCCATGCACTGACTGTTCCTCATTTGGTCTCATTTGGTTGTGGTGCACTGTGTAGTGTGCTGTGCTGCGTTCACAATGACAAATAATCACTCACTTCACTAAGAATGCTGGCAGTTTTGTCAGAATTTTGTCTGTTTTGGAGTTTGGATCTCTTTGGAGCAGTTAAGGTAGAGTAACGGTTAGAGTATGCGCTCTGTGATCCAAAGGTCACCAGTTGGAATCCCGGACCGGTAAAGGTACCACTGAGGTACTCGTGAGCAAGGTACCATCCCCAAGCACTGCTCCCTGGGTGCTGCCCATGACAACTGCCCACTGCTCCTTCACAGATGGGTCAAATGCAGAGGTCACACTTGGTTGTGGTGCCCTGTGTGCTGTGGTGTGTTCACAATGACAAATAATCGCTCATTTCCACGGATTACCACATGGCCAATATATAAAGTGAGGAGTTCAGGCACGTTTGTGAAGGAATGAGGAAGGGTAAAGTCATTTGCACGTCTTCTAACCTTTCTATCTAATGTCAGAGTCTGTCAAGGAAGAAAGTTCCCGGCTTTGGGGTGTGTGTGGAGGGAACTGAAGTCATCTGAAACGGATCGGGGCTAGACTGTTAAACATGCCGAGCACAGAGGGGAAGAGAGACACATACAGAGCGGGAACATACAGTGCACATCAAACGCGACGAAGATCTGCCGCGTCTTCTCGTACGGATCCTCCGCCGACAACTTCCTCCCCGCGAGAGACACAAAGCGCTCCAAAGGGACCCCTTTCAGAGAGAGGGAGAGAGAGAGAGAGAGGGGGAGAAAGAGAAAAAGAGAGGTTTATTACAAAGCTCGCCTCAGAAGTGTCTGCACTTCCTTTACATGGCAGTCATCTGAAAGCACTGTGTTTAAAGGAGTAATATGTCTCCCTCTTGCCTGCAGGGTAGTCATTTTTCTCTGAGTGCTGTTATTGAGATGAAATAGGCAGGCTGGGGGGGCTCTAGACAGCGTTCGCTGGCAATACCAAACACACACAACACTTTGGAGAGCTGTTCTGGGTGGGCTGCGTTGACAGCGATGCTGGCGAGACGAGGGGGAAGAGGAGGATAAAGGTCTTTTGGGAGCGGGCGTAATTAATTAAGATATACGTGGCCAGACAAGCAGATGGCCCCACTGAAACGTGAATCGCAAGTGGAACCGACGTCGCGATTAAAACCCTATAAAAGACGCCTTCGTACCTGAAAACCCCAGTGATACTTAAAACTTAGCGTCCGGGGGGGGAAGTGGGGAGTCGTGTCTTCCTAAAGATAAGCCAATAAGGGAATAAAGAATGAAAGTAACTGACAAAGCTCATCTTTTCCTGCTCGGCTTGGCTTCTAAACATTGAGAGAATTAGGACAGCCGTAGCCCCGGGAGTTTTTAAAGGACATCACAGAGCAAAGTGGTGATCGTCGCCCCCCCCCCCAACACCAAAAATCACGTACCGCGAGGACTTCAAATGACTGAATATTTGGGGAAATAAGGATCTAGTTTTAGTCAGTACTCTAGGGCTGGAGAATATGAGCTCAAATCAATATCACGATTAGTTAAACATTTTACCTTCACTGCGATTAATCAACCATTATTTTGTTTTGGGGTTCTTTGATGGTTTTTTAACTCATAATCTGCTGATTAGGTTTAGGTTTGTGAATATGCTCATCTGTTAAGGCCAGAATATGTTTTCTAATGAGGGTATATTTCCGATTTTAAAGTAAATCAAATCATTTAATAACGCACAAGGTTTTAAGAGGAAAGTACATGAACATACACCAGGGAAAATATTAACCCATTTTTTACTATTATTATTTGAATATCAAAAAGAATCAAAATCACCAACACTGCATCATTGGGAGGTCCTGAATGTCAATTTTGATTAACTGCCCAGCCCTACGCTGCAAAAAATCAGTGTCAGAAAATAAGAAAAAGAAAAGGATAACAAGAAAAAAGGTTCCAGAATCAAGCAAAATTATCTGCCAATATAGTGAGAAAATGTATCTTGTAAAGATCTCCTAAAACAAGAAAAAAAATCTTTCCCTTTTTCCATGTTTTTAGCTTTAATATTCTTAAAATAAGCAAAGTTGTCATGAATTTCTTAACTCGTAGCGGAGAGCATGAGAACCTGTCCGTTCTCTTAATTAAATTTCTTATTTCATGTTAAGAAGTTTTTATAATCAGCAAATTTTTCTTAATAGGATAATTGTAGCCAACGTTTCTCAAAATTAGATTATTTATCTTACACATACAAGTCTAGTCAAGTAAGTTATTCTTAAAATAAAAAAATCAAGATCTATTTTTTCTTTTGAAGATTTACTGGCTTGTTAAGATTTCAATTTTTGCAGTGCATCAAGCACTCTGTCCAATAAGCAACGCCTGGACTAGTTTTAAAGTGAGTGATTATTTGTCATTGTGAACACAGCACAGCACACAGTGCACCACAACCCAATGTGACCTCTGCATTTGACCCATCTCTGAAGGAGCAGTGGGCAGTTGTCATGGGCAGCACCCAGGGAGCAGTTCTTGGGGTTGGTACCTTGCTCATGAGTACCTCAGTGGTACCTTTACCGGTCCGAGATTCTAACCAGCGACCCTCCGACCCTCACTGGGTGAATGCCCTAACCGTTACCCTACCAACTGCCCAGCGTGTATAGAGCAGGGCTTTGTCTAAAATGCACCTCTCCTTCCTGTTATTCTTACACACATTTGCATGCCAGAACGCTTGGCAGTAAATAAAAAGAGGGCGAGCCGTGTGGACTTCGTTATAAATCCCTCCTCTTCTCTTCTCCTCCCTCCGTCCATTACTTCCGGTTGCTCTCCCCTTGTGACTCTCTCTTTCTCTCTCTCTCATTTAAACAGTGCAGTTGGTGGGAGCCGTATCAGGTTTATAGCCGTTCCGCCAGACGCAGAGTCCATCCGTCATGCCGAGATGTCAGCCACGTGGCCTCACCGCGCTCGCTCTCTTCTCTCCTTCCTCTTCTCTTCTTCCTCTATCCTCCTCTCCTCTCCTTCTCTGCTTTTGACTGTACACCCCCCCTCCCTCCTTCTCTCTCTCTCTCTCCTGTCCTCCTTTCTCCCATTACAAGCCCTCGCTTCTCCTTCTGCAGTCTGACTCACGCCGCTGCCTGTCACTTTTCATACATAAACACACACAGACACACACAGATTTTCTTTCTTGACTTCCAGTGCACTCTGGGTATAATTGGACAGTGACGTTTATTGAGTTTTGCAGCGTGCTGCATTTGAAATTAAACAATGAGAACGAGGGTGATTCAGCTTTGATTTGAGTTTATCTAGATCAGAACTGGCTGAGTGATAAAGGGACAGTCCACCTCTCTCCGAGGACCAGAAGTAACTGGTCGGCTGTATTTTGCATCTTTAGTTTATGAAAATAGCTACAAACTGAATTTATTGTCTGGATAAAATTAAATGGTCTAAATGGAGTAAATCAGGACAAATTGAGGGAAAATAAGGCACAAAAAATACACAAGAAAAATTTTAACTGAATGTTGCTTAAAACGTTAATAACCAATAATATATTGATATAGGGCGGCACGGTGGCGCAGTGGTTAGCGCTGCTGCCTCACAGCAAGAGGGTCCTGAGTTCGAACACCAGGTTGGCTCTCCACGTGTTCGCGTGGGTTTCCTCCCACAGTCCAAAAGCATGCACTATAGGATGACTGGCGACTCTAACTTGACCACGTAAGGTGTGACTAGGGTGTGACTGTGTGAGTGTGTGTGCCCTGCGGTGTGTTGCCGTCTGCCTAGTGTGGGTCCCCACCTTGCGGCTGTAGTTCCCAGGGTAGGCTACGGTCCCCACTTCCCCGATAGGGATTAAGCGGTTCGGATAACGAATAAATGAATGAATGAATGAATATTGATGTAATTGATAGCAACAAATCTGACAAATTACATCTTAGGACGACTACAGATTAGATGCAATAAACAGCTGAATAACGCCGGGCTCTTCTAATTAAAACCTTAATCTTAATCACTAAAGGGAAAATTCTGTCAGCTTTCCCCTTCAGATTTTCAAGTAAATGCCGTCTGTTGTATCAGGTTATCAAGCTTTTGTCAGGAATACTGGTTATGTTTACAGCTTGTACAGTAGTGTCACTCTAAATTCCCACTGATCCGACATCTATTTAATGCACAAAAATAGTTTTCCATGATTGTAATTGTAGTTCTCTTCTCTTTCTCTGCTGTTACCATTTTTGCACATATTAGTAAACTCCTCATACAGTTAGCTCAGACATTATAAAAGATCAGACTCTTTATGTTACCTTTATATATATCAGACTTTTTATATTAGATCAGACTTTATAAATGATACTGTTATTTAAAAAATTGTCAGGTTTATACATTTGATTCAGTTTAAATCTGTAATGTTAATTTATTCATTTTCCAAACTTGCAGGACCTAGAAGCTGTCCTTTAAACTGCCTTTCCCTGCTTTATTATCTGTAGTTGTCCTCACTTTGTTAACTGGATGAGGACTCTTAAATTACTACATACGACATGTATTAGAGAAAACCTGCGTATCTTTTGTTTCCCAATCGAGAAATCCAATTTTGCCTCCACAATGTAGATTTTTTAACACAATGTGTTAAACGTTCTCCTCTCGATAGATGATAATCATTGCTGAAAACACACACAGCATTTCTGTTATCTAATGTAACTCATTAACACTGCAGCAGAGGCTCTGATCCGGCTCTCCTCCCTCCACAATGTCCGTGCTCTCCAACAGTGCAGGTTGGCGGGGGGGCGGGGGCGGGGGAGGCAGGCTCTCGTCGTTTGATGCTCCAACACAAATAATTTTTTTACGGATCTCGCCGATGCTGTTGATGAGGCTTGAATATAAATGAGACGAGCTTTTTTTCCCCCTGCAGATCTCTCAGAGATACATATGTAAGGCTTCTGATCTAATCAGCCTCAGTGTTCTGGCACGCCAATCGTTTGCCGAGGCACTGCTCTGGGCCGAGGTGCCAGCTCAAACCGGGGCCACAATAAATAACTCCATCTGCAAAATAAAGCCCCGAAAAGCCCGTGTTTGTACGAGCTCGTCTCTTCGCATCGAAGCGTTTGACACCCGACACGAAACTGTCAGAGATCGGGAGCCGAAATCAAAGGACATGTTTGTACAGTATCTCTTTAAATGAGCCTCTTTAGAAATCTGGAATCTGGCACAGCCGGTGCAGACTTGAGCGTTTCAGCAAATGTGACCTAATAAAATAAAAATGTCCCCACTGAGCACACAGCACACGGAGTTACCATGTTCTCCGCTCATAAGTATGGAACTGAGCCTGAAATGACCATAAATGGCTGTCTGCAGCCCAACAAAACTACTGAACAAAAAAACATCCTTACTGAAGGGAAGGTTGAACCCGCTGTGCGCATTTAGAGTCAAAGCTGAAAAAAAATATTCACTTCTTAACTCAACACACTTTATTTTCAGTCAAGTAGCCCTTTAAAGAGGCATGAACCCCTTGAGTAAATCTGCTCCATTGTAACTCCAGCTGCTGCTTTTAACTGCAGAAGACAGAGAGATGAAGGCAGTGTTCTGCAACACTGGACCTTCGTACGTCTTAAACACACACTGCCACACGTACCAGATTTAGATGTCTACCTCATATCCGTTGTGTCTGTCTGTCTGTTGTTTGTCTTCCATAGTGGAAGGAGAAAATAAATAAAAGTCTACAAATTCACATATTTCCCTTGAGTGTATATGTAGTAGTGCTGGGAACTAATAAAAAATAATGTGTTAATTGCAGCAAATGAATGGTGATTAATAGCATATTAAGGAATAGTAAGGAAAAGAACTTGGCACTGACCATAACATCCATAATGAATTGCAGACTTAATTAGCAGACAAGCTCATAAAGAGCAGGCTGCTTGTGCGCCTGTGAAAAGTTCATCATTGTAGTATGTGCACACAGATTTATCTTTATAAAACTAAATTTAATTTAGTGTATGTAATACACTGGGGGATTTCTTCTCACTTATCACCTTATTTCCACTTTTCAGTCACTTATGTCTGCTTTATAATGAAATATAATAATATAATGACGCTTCAGATGAACTCAAGCAGCCGCCTGTATTTTCCCAAACCTACAGAGATGCAGTGAAAAGGCTAATTTTACTCCCTAATCAATGTTCACATGTATGCGTTAAGTAGAAACACGTTAGTTGTCGTCTTATAGCGTGACATTTAGGGAGTTGGCCAAGTGATCAGAAGGTCGCCGGTTTATGTGCCGGACTGGTAAAGGTACCACTGAGGTACTCATGAGCAAAGTACCATCCCCAAGCACTGCTCCCCAGGACCTGCTGTATAGATGCTTCTTCAGGAATGGGTCAAATGCAGAGGTCACAGTTCCTTGTGGTGCACTGTGTGCTGTGACTGTCTGGTAAATGCAATAAATATAAATGTAAGGCGTCTGACTGAGCTCCTGATGAAAGCCATTAACGTAAATGTGTTACTTGGAGAGAGTTTCATGCTCATTTAACAATCTGATGAAACTTCTTCACATATTGAATATTTTTGTTGGTGTGTTCAAATATAGAGCCAAATATATTCTTCGTATTTCTCATCATGCTCATTGCACTTTGATGGCACGCAATCTACCCGCAAAATGTCATGAGCTGATCACCGAACAGCCACACCGTACAACTGAAAACTATGTTGGCCGCATAAACACTGGGGAAAAAAAGAGAGTAAGAAAGTGAATGGTGCTACAGTTCTGCTCAACAGGGTCAGGTCTCCAGGCAGTCTAATGAGACCTCAGCTCCTTTCACGATGCGCTTTATTACAGAGGAGAGGAAAGGAGACACTGAGACGCAGTGAAATGAGAGAGGAGGAAAAAAGGGATGAGTGGAGAAATGAAGAGGCGGCTGTACTGTAAGGATGGCAACACGGTGTTCAGGAACCTTAAGTGGTCTGTAAGAAAGGCTGCCAGAGGGAAACCTGCTGCTTAGCCTTAGCCGAGGCTTCCGCAGCTCCACCAGCATCCCACTCCTTCCTACCATCACTAATTTAGTAATCACATGAAATTCAGAAGAGGGGCAATTTAATTCGCCGTTTGCTCTGAGCGAGATTTAATGGTGGAGTATTTCATCACACCAAGCATGCCACTTTAACTAGATTATCTTGTGCTTTCCTACAGGGCAGTATACAAAAGCAATTTGCTCACGGCGTAAAACAAGAGGCAAATTACTTACTAATCTAGGGCTTCAGCCATTTAATGTCTCCCCCTTAAAAATGCCTTGCCAAGCCCCCCTTTCTTTCCTGTTTCTGTCTGTCAAATGCCCCGTTAAAAGCTGGCACGCATTCCACGCCAAAATAATTTTGTGCCTTTTGTGAGGGATTCTTTCATTTCAGGCAATGTGTAAAACGATTACATGAAATCAAGTCAAGCTCCTTTCGCTTTCATTTTGCTTGAGTGGTATAAAACAGGGTTTTCTCTGGCAAAATTGGGAGAAAATTTTGCATATCGGGCCTGGGTTCGACGTCAGCGTGGCTCCTGTCTGAGCGGGAGGTGAGTCACCTCAATGAGTTGTAACATCATGATGAACGGTGCGTGAAAATGGAATGACGGCTCGGATAATGAACATATACCTCAGAAGAGCCATTTGAGGTGTGAATCAGAGGCTGAAACAGATTCAAGAAAGCGCTTTAAATTAAAACGCAGTCTGCTAGAACAAATCTCTACGCTTTTTCACTCTCACCCAGCAATAACACTGTAGATTTTTCTCAAAAATGTGTTCGTTATCCCTCACATAGCTCTAATATGACAGATCAGTGAGTACTTATAGATGTGATTTGACCAACCTGGACAGTTTGGTAAACCGCCAGCCGCCATCATGCTGTTTGTTTCAAACTGCAAAATAAAAATGTCAAATGGTGAAAAATTAACATTCTATCATTCAAATCGATCATGTTTCCCAGTGTGAGCCACCACACAAGCCACTGACGAGTCTCATCCATCCTTGTTTATAATCTGTACAATGTCGCGCCCTGGTGGCAGCATCAACATGTATTTACCTTGGAAGGCTTGTACCCAAACAGCATTACAACTGCGATCTTCAGGTCTTCTCTTGAAAGATAGCCTTTCTTTTCCACGTCACACTGATGGAAAACCTGCACATTAAGAAAAAGATGCAGTAAAAATTGACGCCTCCTGGTCTCATTTTTACATCGTAACTTTCTCATGCGTGACGTAACTCATCGTCGTTATTTATCGTTTTTATTCCCCTCTGCATATATTCATCGCGTATTCACGTTATTAAGTTTTCTTTCCATCAGTAAAACCCACACGACCAGGGAAAATATTCCTCATAACATGACAGGGACGATTAATTAGGTGTTTAAGCGACGATTGGCGTTAAAGTTACAGTTAAATCTAACTTACACGCTAACCGTCACTTAATCGTCTTTCTTTACGTCACGTAATAAACGTCTTTCTGTCCATTGCGGTGGTGTTGGTTTTTTTTTGTAACAATACAACCTAAAATCTGAGAAGTTGTCCGACATACAATAATGTCCGTATGGAGACATTCCTAGCTGATTGTCAGAGCCCGGATAGCTCAGTCGGTAGAGCATCAGACTTTTAATCTGAGGGTCCAGGGTTCAAGTCCCTGTTCGGGCGATACGATTTTTACAAGAAATCCACTAAAACCTCAACCTCTTAAATCCCTAGTCATTTTGGGATTTGAGGAGTTACTTCAGTGTATGTTTATCTGCTGAAAAGTTAATAAACTCTCCAAACAGCACTTTTTTGTAGTAGAAAGACGGGGAGGAGGAAAGAGGGACAATACTTCTACACGGAGTAAACGCGTGTTCTTCGATTCTTTATAAAGGACAATAATGATTCATTCATTTATAGATTGACGAAAACACTCCCGGTATTTAAAACCCTCGAAATAAACCACTTACCCTCTGTAAGTGCACAAACCGACAGCGTTCTTATCCACGATTGACACACGCCGTGTAAATTTAAAAAGTCCACACATAACTGGAAAGTGTACTTGACTGTTATTTGGGTTCATGCTGTATATTGGTCTTTTACGCAATCAAAACCAGACTTCTGAATATCGAAAATCGAACGAATGTGATCTGAAATACTCAAGGACTGGATGCTTGTAGGTTAGTTCGGTATCAAAGTGTTTTGTATTAGAAATAGCCACTGTTCTAATGTACCACCGGGACGGGGATGCCGCTTTTGGGCACAACCCCCCTGCAATGCTCAGTGTGTGATTTTTAACTTAAAACTGGTGTACCTTTACAGATTTATGTGACGTTTTTATCTAATGTGAACTGTGTAAAACTTGGTAGTCCAGCAACAGAATCTGATCTTCATAATGCTAAACTCAAGTGCTTCAGTATTACATAGATAAGTGTGTATAATACACTTTGAGTTAACATATAAATATCGAAATAAAATAAACGACATGATGACAAGACAAATGACAGGTGCAAAGTGACACTGGACATGTTTGTGCACACGATTGTTTAGTGTCTATATTACAGCAGAGCAGGCAGATATCTAAACTGCGCTTACACAGATATCTGTTTATTATTTTTTGATATCGACTTACTATAATTTAGACAGATTTATTTATTTATGAAAACGTATGATATTCCTTTATGAATTCGCCATGAGGCTGTGTGAAACGTTATTGCAATACGATATACTTGTATATGCCGTAGTTATATTGTCAATAAAGCTCTTTTGAATCTAGAACACAACTTGACTTAATGCATATTTACGCTATAAAGTAATAAGCATTAGAAAAAAAACTCACTTTAACGTAGACGTTAACTTTACCACACTAACGTTACTAACACTGCACTGCCTTTCACATTATAAAAGAGAAATCTAAGTTTGGGCGACAGTTAACATTACCATAATTATAACATCTTACCGAAACAAACCTTCTCCTGTCAGTTTCGCTGATTTCTCTGTCACTCCTACAGATAGCTGCACTAAACCGAGACATTTTCCCTCAACAAAATTAGACGACGTACAGTTCCATAAAGCTGAACATGACGAGCTGCCGTTTGTTTGAAAAATTTACGTGGTAACCGCATCAGGTTCACGCAGGGTTTGTTCTAAAATAGCATCATATCCCCTAAATAGTGCCCTACTTACGCACTAACTCCCAATATGGTGTGTGAAATGCACTACATAGGGTAGTGAGGGCTATTTGACTTGCGCCCCCTAAACCTTTACGAGCGTAGTGCAGGCATCTAACGACACACCATCGCCCGCGAAAGATTTGTCATAATAAAAGTCGCATATTTCAAGCGTCAAAATTAAACCATGTCTACATTCTTATTTGTAATTATAAAAGTTACTAGTTTTATACAATTTTCAGTCCAATTCAAGGTTGCTACTAACACTTACCATTTACCTGTTAAACAACAAATAAATAAATACGTGCATACATACACATACATACATGCATACATACATACGCACATACACACACACACACACACACACACACACATACATACATACATACATACATGCGTACATGCATACATAAACAGATAACGGGCCACTTACCCATTTGATTTCGTGCTTGTATTCTTGTTAACTGTCACATTCTGACTTCTGACAGGGTTTGTAAAGGTTTGAAATACAACTGGCAGTAACTTGGTTAAACAACAACTGTTGAGTTTAGTTTTACATGCATGAAAAACAGATGTGCACAAATACAACGCACTTATCTGCGTCGCTCTGGAGAAGAGCGTCTGTAAATTGCAGTAAAAACGAATGTCAATGCTCCATAAAGCGCAAACCTATAATGACAGTGGCAGGCATGACAATGGGGAGGTGCTGTAGAAGTTATAATAGCAAGAAAAAGGTGTTGCGTATTTTTTCCTAGTCTGGTCTTGTATGGGTATATAAGCATTATTTATTGTGTTTAAACTAATTAAGCAGTTTCATGTCGTATGTTATTGGGTTCCGGGCTTTTATTTTGAAGCTTGGTGTACTTTGAATACATACGCCATGTGAACTGGAGGCAAATGTGCGTCGGAGTTCAAAACAAATGAATGCCGCAAAGTTGCCTTTTCTCCACGTTACATAATATGCTGTCCGTTATGTTGTAGTTGGTGCAGTTATTGTTATTGTGCAGGGATTTCTAATTTGGTGGTCTTTTTCTTGACTAACAAACAACTTTTATTTTGCAAAGCACGTTTCCCTCCAGAGTAAGTGTTCACTGTTGTGTTCTCTCTAGTTTTGTTTAATTTGCTTTAGATCATTAAAAGCATTTAAATCTAGAAACATTTACACCTACGCGAGTTAGTATCTGTGGTTCATCAATATTGCGCCTTTTATTTTGAGCGAGATTGCTCCGTGCTAACGATGCGTTCGTACCGAAGCAGAGGAGCAATATAAGATTTCACTCTTAATATTGATTATTACTCAGTGCTATTATTCCTGTTTATTATTACTACGTTCTAATAATTCTATGATGTTAATCAGGTTTATTCTTGTGCTTTAATATTAATGATGTTAATCGTTGTGTGTAACATTAGTACGTTAGTATTGCAGTATTTAAAATGACTCAGCTTTCGTTTTGCCCTGTATAGTATTTATTAGCTTAATATTACGTATATTTAACAGTGTTAATATATAGTGTTCCGTGCTACTATATTCAGTATAATTCAGTGTAGTTTATTAGTGGTGTGATGAATTTTCAGAGAGGTGAGATGATATTTTGAAGAGTTTTAATATTGACATTTTTACAACCTTGCAGTTTTTGCGGCTTTCTTCAGGCCCATTTCATTCTAAAAGCATAAATACTCTTTCAACATTTAGCAGCTTTGATGTAAATCGTTCTAGTCTCCCTGCAATTTGGAGTTAAGAGCCTTGCCCAGGGGCCCAATACTATGCAACAATTAGACATCTACATACTCCTGCTCTACTGTATAGTCATAAAACCACCTTTCCAGTTATTTATTTGACCGCATAAGACATTCTTAGATTAGATGTATAGATGTATATCATCCGGTCATATTACAACTAAATTTCAGTGTTTGAGTGTTATTTGTATATGAATTATTCATTTATATAAATAAGTAATGTTATTTGTTTATATAAATTAGATACAAACCCATCATCAGGGCTAGTGACTGACAGAATGGTTGCTTATGAAGCTGATAATGTAAGCTTTTGGTGTTGTGGACAATTACAGGACAACTTACTAACAGGACAATTACTAAACAACACAAATATAAATGTGTGGGTAACGGTGGGTTTTCTGTCTATCCTGTGATCTTTAAACGCTCTGTTTCTCTTTGTATTGGATGAGATTGTAATGTGTGCATGATATGTTTACGGATGACATTTCTAATTGACTATTAGGATTCACATGGAAGGCATCAAAACAGTGCTCCATCTCCTTATGAATGTGTGTTGCCAACTACTGAAGTAAATAAATCATGATGAATTTTGGAATGACTAGCCTGCTGTTGCTTCTTGTTTTCACAGCCGTACGACATGTCGTTAGAAAGTCAACATGGAAAGTGGACGCTGTCGGACAGCGATGACGACGAGAACATAATACCTCCAACGCCTCCAAAAGACTTGAATAAGCCGAGCGCTGACCACAAACCCAGTATTGCTAATTCTACTTTGAAGCTAGAACCTAAACCGGCGCCGATTCCAATACGTAATGTGATGTCTGAGCCATCCGTTAAACCTGAAGAAGCCTCTGTTCCTCCCATTGGCTCGGAGGCCAGACAAGCAGCACATTTTAACCAGAATAATCCTGTAAAATATGAAAACAGTCCATCACCTGTGGTAAAAAGGAAAAGAGAAACTGACGAGGGAGGATGGAACCTCTCGAGCAGTGATGATGATGATAATGAAGCTCCAGCTTCTGCACCACCAAAAAAGCAGCCAACTAAAGGTCCCCCAAAGAAGAAGAGTTTGGAAACCCGTCCGCCGAGCCCCCACGGTGCCTCCTATTACAAAGAGGAGCCCAGTGATTTCTTTGAGGCGAACTTGTCTGCTATGAATGACACTTACCGCTTTTATTTAAACAAAGTAGTGGGTGTAGACAAGAAGTACAACACTGGAGCTTTGCATATCAAAGGTGATCAAAATAATACTTGCTTAAGGTGTTAAATTCTAACATATTTGATGCTTTTATATGATTTAGGGTTTTGTTTCACTGCTTACTTTTTCCCTTCTTCATTTAGAAATACTGTCCCCTCTCTTCGGCACACTGAAGGAGTCTGTCCAGGTGAGTTATGCCTGTTGGCCAAACTAACATACTTCAGAGGCAAAGATTGATTTTTACTTCTGAATCACCTCTGCTGGGTTTTTTTTTTTTTTTTAAACAGTTCAACTATTGCTTTGATATTCCATGGATGGTTCAACAGTATCCTCCTGAATTCAGGTAATGAAACACTAGAGACACTAGAGTCCATCAGTGATGGACTTGCTTTGGAGTTTTGATTGAAAATCTCTTTAAACAGGGTTCCTGCGGGGTCTTAAAAAGTCTAAAATTTAGAAAGTTAAATGTAAGGCCTTAAAATGTCTTAAAAACGCCCAGATTTTCATCCTAGGTCTTAAATTTAATTTACCCAAGTCTTAAAATTCTTGCCTCCGTTCATTCCCAATAAGCGTTGTCCGCAGAAAATAAAATTTTACACCGCTGTTAGAACTAATCCTTGAATTAGCGAGCTATCGGCAAATCAGAAAATAGAATTTCTCTTAAAAAAAAAGATTTTCACTTATAGCTGAGGTTAGTTCCAAACGCCTTTCACATCCCTGTATATATAGTGCACTACATAGGACACACAGCTGATGATATTACACCCTATGTAGTGCACTGATGTAGGACGGAGCGACTGAATCGTGCGTTAACCTCGGGTGAGGTCTGAAATAGGGTTCACTGCGAGTGCGCGTTTGCTCGCGTCCCCAATCTCCCGCCAAACGAACTGGAAAATTTGAGAGCACTGTTGTCAAGAGTATAGTTTTTAAAGATGGGTAAGTGCGTGTTTAACGACACTTGGCTCGATAATGCACATTTTGCCAGCTGGTTACAAGCTGTCCCCAGCAGTAGGCATGAGGCTCGCTGCAAAGTTTAAGCACCGTTCCATATCAATGTCCCATAGAATAACAACCATATAGGCTAATTTATATTTTTTCTCATGCCCTCGACAGCAGTGTCTTACAGTGTCTATGAGCTGTCTCTCACTTTAGTTTACACGTTTCCTTGCTGTAGGCGTAATATTAGTGAACAGTGTTTCTTCATTCACTCGTAAATAAGTTAGCGATTAGAGTGTTATGCTAATCTTTGTGCGGTTAATGCAGTGCATTGTTCAGCTAGCGATGCGGTTTTCAGTTAGCCTGCTAAGAGGTTTGTTAGAACTAAGCTAACGTCACTGTATTAGGCTGGTTTAACCTAGCGAGCTCCATAACTTATGAGTCAGGCTGTGAGTTTATTTTATACAGTACGTTTTGTGTCAGTTTTACTCGCTTTTCACCTGTCCTTTTTAAAGCCAGAGAATAATGGAGCAGTGCGCTGGCGTCCCTGAGTTGAACGAGTTTTCTAGCTGTTGATTCTGTGTTCACGCACTGACCAGCTCACACACAGAGAGAGCAGTATGGCGTGTGATCTGTGCGACAGCATTGTGTCCTACGGCAATTAAAGCCTAATGATTCTTCAGTCGGGATACCACGACGGCGTTTTAGTGCCACCTTAAAACAAATCTAAGATTACGAGATTAAACTCGTAATATTTCGAGAATAAAGTCGAAATGTTACGAGAATAAAGTCGAAATGTTACGAGAAAAAAGTCGAAATGTTACGAGAAAGTCGAAATGTTACGAGAAAAAAGTCGAAATATTACGAGAAAAAAGTCGAAATGTTACGAGAATAAAGTCGAAATATTACGAGAATAAAGTCGAAATGTTACGAGAATAAAGTCGAAATGTTACGAGAGTAAAGTCGAAATGTTACGAGAAAGACGAAATGTTACGAGAAAAAAGTCGAAATATTACGAGAGTAAAGTCGAAATGTTACGAGAGTAAAGTCGAAATGTTACGAGAAAAAAGTCGAAATATTACGAGAGTAAAGTCGAAATATTACGAGAGTAAAGTCGAAATGTTACGAGAGTAAAGTCGAAATGTTACGAGAATAAAGTCGAAATGTTACGAGAATAAAGTCGAAAGCTTACGAGAATAAAGTCGAAATGTTACGGGAATAAATTCGAAATGTTACGAGAAAAATCACAGAATTGCGAGAAACTATGTATGTGGAGGATCTGGTTAAGTCCTACTTTAGGTTCGGATTTAGCAACAAGGAAATTCGCGCATCAGCACGGATTTATAATTAGTAAAAGGACACTGCAGCGGTTATACTGTAGGAAACTTCATTTATTGAGAAGAAAAAATCACACAGACATTGAGGAAATTGCCTCTTTTATGCAGTCTGAAATGGCGACCAGTGGTCCATTGTTTTAAACCCCAAACCCCATATCTTAAACATTCACGTAAAAATTCGACTTTATTTTCGTAATTTTGACTTTATTTCTCAAAATACTACGATTTTAATCTCGTATTACTACGAGTTTGTTCTCGAAATATTTCGACTTTATTCTCGTAACATTTCGACTTTATTCTCGTAGTTTCGAGTTTATTCTCGAAATATTACGAGTTTAATCTTGATTATTTTGATTTAATTTTAATATTTGATTTAATATTCTGTTTTAACACTGAATTAATAAAAATAGAAAGTTTTGAGGATTTCTGGTATCATTTGAATGTTTTTAGTAATGCATCATGTTGGTCTTAAATTGTACTCAATGGTCTTAAAAGGTCTTAAATTTAACTTACTGAAACCTGCAAGAACCCTGTTTAAAGTGCTTTGCCTTATTTATTGCGTTAGGGTGTGGGGCATCTTTTAGTGAGAAATTGCTCTCCTTTACAGTCTAATGCACAAATCTGATGCAGATCATTAGTTACACGGGTTGTAAACTCAGCCACTGGGAATACACAAGTCAGCGCAACCTTGGTGCCTGTCCCAAGCCCGGATAAATGGGGAGGGTTGCGTCAGGAAGGGTATCCAGTGTAAAACTTTCGCCAGTTCCAAATGTGCACAACGAGGCAGTTAATCCACTGTGGCAATGCCTGACGGGAGAAGCTGAAAGAACAAGAGGAAGTATGATATAGTTGAAGGGTTAGAAAAAAATGTTTAAGTCTGTTTCAGAATTATTAAGATGTGGCTTTCGGTATTAGATTTGCCCCAAAGTGATTATTATAACCACACCTTAAACTTGTAAATGAAAGTGATTGATTACAGTATTTGTCATTGAAATGAAATGTTACCTCGACATTTGTGTGCGGCTCCCCGGCTTTTTGGCAGCACCCAGGGAGCAGTGCTTGGGGATAGTACCTTCCTCATGAGTACATCAGTGGTACCTTTACCGGACCTGGATTCGAACCAGCGCAAGATACCATCCCCGGGTGCTGCCAAAAAGCCAGGGAGCCGCAGACGGATGGGTCAAATGCCGAGGTCACATTTCATTGTGGTGCACTGTGTGCTGTTCTTTACTATGTTCACAATGACAAGCAGTCACTCACTTAATGAGGCTAACAGCGAAATAATGGAGACTATTAACACAAGTCATTTACCACAGATCCCAAAGACCTCAATTTATTTTCTTAGTCAAATTGCGGTGACTAACAGCACTTTATAGATCCATCAGGTTGGATTTGCAGATGGAAGCTGTAAAAGCTGTAAGATCTCAGTAATTTGTTCTTCATCTGAGTAGCTGTTAATAAAGATGTTTTCCCGTATTTTGGTCTTATTTTGTGTTTTAGGAATAAGCCTGTGATCCTCGTTCATGGAGAGAAACGGGAATCAAAGGCCCGTTTAGTCCAGCAAGCTCAGCCGTACAGCCACATTCGCTTCTGCCAGGTTCGGCCTTCGTCTCCTTGCATGTTTTGTCCATCAGCAGATCACTATATTGACTTTACATTATTTCACCATAACATTGTTTAAATTGTGTTCATTCGTCTGGCCACTTGGGGGCAGTACACAACTTTGTGAAGCTCTTGCAGGTTTTGAGTCTTTTTTGAAAGTGGGAATTGGCTTGTACTGAGTCTGGTAAAGGAGGAATGCTGAATTGTGTGTTAACAAATTGTGCTTGTATTTGCTCTTATCAGGCCAAGCTGGACATTGCATTCGGCACACATCACACGTAAGTCCTTTACTGTTTGCTCTCACTAGGAGTGATGTTTTACTCCTTACACCGTTCAGACGAACCCAGCATGACCCCAGGCTTTAATAGTCAACTGTAGCCAGATCACTGCTGTTATAAAGTGAGGCACTTTCTTTAAAGCACCGCAACAGACACAACAGCGCTCATAGAACTGCCAGCTCAGTTTCTGCTCATAGATCTACTTTTTCCATCAAAAAAATATATATATTTTTTCTTCTGTTGCCTTTTTCATAAAAACAAGTAAAATAAAAAAGGATTACTTTGAAGCCCAATGACTTGTCAATATGATTTTAAGTCAGTAACTCTCTCAAACATTTACCTCAATTAAAAGCTATTCAAATGTCTATTAAAAGGTCGCCCCCCGTTGAATCGCCACCATATCGTGGTGGAGAGGTTTGCGTGTCCCAGTGAACCTAGCAGCTTTGTTTTTGGCGGGGGCAGAAGCCCCTTGTAGTTACCAGGACCCCGCCCTGGAGCCAGGCCTAGGGTAGGGGCTTAAAGACAAGTGCCTGGCCGTCAGGCCTGAACCTACAGGGTCCAACCGGGAACAATGTGGGTCTGTCCTGCCGTAGACCCACCACCCATGGGAGGAGCCATGAGGGTCCGGTGCATTGTGGATTGGGCCGCAGTACAAGGCAGGTGTCTCGGTGGTCCGGTTCTCAGTTGCCAAAACTAGCTAAATAGCTAGAATGTAATAAATTAACACCCCTGAATACATACGGTGAGGGAAAGTATAAGCCAAGTTTATTTGAGATGTACGGGATGGAGTCGGTTAGTAAGAGATTCTGAACGTTGGGTTTTATACATGTTTAGATAATTGTCCAGGCCTGCCAGTAGGCAACCATTATGACTAGGGATGCACCGATACCACTTTTTTACAAACCGATACGAGTATGAGTATTTTTATTTGTGTACTTGCCAATACCGAGTACCGATACCGATACTTCGTAGATTCTTAGATGTAATTAAGTGGGAGGCAGATTTTATTTTCTCCTTTGCAGATTATAATAAGCCTATAATAAGGCTAAATATCAAATCATTAACACAAGGCTATTCCACGTCAAAAAATAATAAACAGATCTTTCTGGTTGTAACAAAAAAGTGTCATCACTTTAGACAAAATGTAAATATAAGCAGAGAAATGAAATGTACTGTATAGTTAACAAAGGCAACTTAAAAGTCAGCAAAACTTACTCTGTTGACACATTCAGGGCTCCAGACAAAAGAAAGAAGTTAGTAGCCTGGCTTATATTTACATTATGACTAACGCTTTGATTGGCTAGCAAGAGAGAAGTGATACTGACGAGCAAAGCGCTGTTCTAGAAGTTGAACGGATGTCAACTTGAAGCACTCTGAGCGCTGCGGTAAAAAAAAAAAAAACTGTCCACCAAACGCTTTTTTTTGCACTGAGAGTGGATCAAAACCTCACTTCCAAAGCACTTTCTCGGCGCTTGTTGTTGCTAAGTTACAAAAAGCGTCGAGAACTTCCGCGTTATTTCATATAAACATTGTAGCATCTTTCTTTGAGTTTGGAAGTTTAGATGCCGCTATTCGGCTTCATCGTAACATGCTCTTCTTTTACTGTCTATGGAAACGCAGAGGCTGAGACTATCTGCCCATAATTAAAAGCCGTTTCTTGCTTCTTTAAAGAAAAAATTCCCTTGGATTGAGAGAGACGGTTGCCATTGGCGACTGGAAAGAACAAACTAGTTGGAAAAAAAATCCAGTCGCACTGGCGAACATTGTAGTCGCCGTCTGGAGCCCTGGATTTCACACGAGCTTGTGGGCAGGACCTCTGAGCCTAAGTTTCTGGATCTTTGTCTCCCCCTAGACATCGAAGTCAGGTAGGACAACAAATTACATCCGCCGACTACAACGTTTGTTGTAGTGAAATACCATTGAGTGGTATCAGTGTGTGGTATCGGCAATTTATTTACAAGTACGAGTATATTAATGAAGTATCGGCCCGATACCCGATACTGGTATTGGTATCGGTGCAACCCTAATTATGACATCATGTGTGAATGTATCTTATTCTCCCAAAGAAAGCAAAATAACATGGAGAACAATGTGTGTTTTGTCAAATTTTATACCTGGTGGTGAGACCAGCTGCGTTATATGGGTTAGGAACAATGGCACTGACAAAAGGACAGGAGGCAGAGCTGGAGGTGGCTGAAGATGTTAAGATTTGCGTTGGGAGTGAACAGAATGGCCAGGATTGGGAATGAGGATAAGATGGACAGCTCATGTTGGACAATTTGGGGACAATGTCAGGGAGGTGAGATTGAGGTGGTTTGGACATGTGCTGAGGAGAGATTGGGAAAAGGATGTTGAGGATGGAGCTGACAGGTAGGAGGAAAAGAGGAAGGCCTAAAGGAAGATTGTGGATGTGGTGAGAGAGGATACGCGGGTGGCTGGCGTTCAGAAGTTCAGGAAGCCTTACGCCTCGTTTTTCCCTGATAGAAACATTTAAAAGACAGACTCTCTCTCTCTTTCTCTCTCTCTCTCTCCTGCACCTTATTACTGATGCTACAGAATGGAGATGGGTTGTTTGTGCACTGGAAAAGAAGAAGCTCCACATTGATGGAAAAGGGCTGACTGAGCACTTGTTATTTATTTATGGTTCGGTCAAATTGATCTCATTCAGCTAAAATTACAGTTCCTTTTCATCCACACATTTATGCAATATTGGAATTGATTTGCACCTGTTTGAACAGCTCAGACACTTCCATTTTTGGACCCCGTGTTTATGAGCCCCCTTTTTTGGGGGGGGCTGGAGCTAGACGCATATTATCTGCTTCACAAATTCATCAGGAGAGTGTTTAACCTCAGTTTTTTGGGAGTCCAGCGGCACAGGTGGACGCCCGTTTCGACGAGTTTGAAGTATGTGCAGTACACTGGCAGCTCGGAATTTTAATGTGCGGCACTCCCAGTTTACTAGGTTTCGCAGTAGAAATGTTTTATGCAGGAACATCGAGTGGGAGCAAGCTCTGGAGAATGGAGCAGGGTTCATTTCCTCCTCGGTGAGCCTCCTATTGCTCGTCTCTTAATGAAGTAAATAAAACATTAATGCTGTGATCTCTCTCACACACCTGCGTCTGCCTGCCGGGTTCGGGGCTCGTTTAGCGTGCGTTTTCAGCGAGGCTCACTCCTGCATACACAGATTTATTCATAAAATGCAAATGACAGACATTTGCAGAACAGATATAATGTCTTAAGTGGCCTCAGTGCTGCAAGAGTTTCATACAATTCAATAAAAATGTGTGTTAAAGTATTAATTTACAAATTGCACTAATCAGCCATAACATTATGAGCTAATATTGAGTAGGTCTGCAGCTACACACAGCTCGATACACAATATGTGTTCTGGCACCTTTATCTCAGAAACAGCAACAAGATTTGCAGCAGTTTCAGCCACAGCTTTTCTATAGGGTCGAACAATATGGCCAAGTTGCTCAAATCCTCACTATATGCTTCCAACATACAGTACCTCAGTTTCAAGGGCAAAAATCATTACTTGCTGCCTTATATGTCCCACTCGCCGCCAGGTGCCGTCATAACCAGGTAATTGTTATTTTCCTCTCGCCTTTCAGTGGTCATAATGTTATGGCTGATCAGTTTATTTTGACCTATGAATAATATCACATGGTAAAAGATAATCTTGTTGATTAAACCCCAGGTTTCCAGCTCAATGATGAGGCAAATTACAGTTACAGTTACAGTGTCTCTCACGACCCGTAAACGCTTCAACTCCATTGTATTTAGAAGGTTTGGAGTAGAGGTCGACCGATATGGGTTTTTCTAAAGCCGATGCCGATATTCAGAAGTCAGGGTCGGCCGATATATGCTGCCGATATTTTTTTGGCCAATAATTAGAGACATTTACCCTCCGTTTGTGTAGTAAAATATCGCACTAATAATAACAAAGGATACACGAAATTTCTCAACTTAACATTTATTTAACACTGACTAAACATAAATATAAACGTAAATAACATAAATAAAACTGTAAATGTCTAAACAATACGTAAATATATAACATTTGAACTTGACTAATAATTTGTAAACAACACAAAGTTTTCAAGGTACAAACTATTCCAGAGGGAAGATAAACAGCAATACAAAAAGGAGAGTGCAAATAATCTTCAGTTTTAATCTCTTAGTCCAGTCCCTGAGTCTTCTTCACCCCACCCAGCCTGAATATCGGCGTACTAAACTCGGATATCGGCCGATGCCAATATCGTAAAAAATGCTAAATATCGAACTCTAGTTTGGAGTATGCAAGCTCTATATGTCCATAAATAACATAACATGCCCAGGGTGGTGGTGGTGGCGAGTGGTTAGGCTACACGCCTCTGGACTATGATGGTCATGGGTTTGAATTAGGGGTGCACGATTCAGAAAATCTCATGATTTGATTGAAAATCGATTCTTGGTTCATATATGATTCGCGATTCAATACATAGATTGCTGTTTAGAGTTACCTTTCTCATTTGACTGTGGCAAATCAACAAAAAATCTGAATCAAATGTAGTTTAGGGGTAAGGTTATGCCTTGAATTTTTTGGAATGCGTGAATTGATTTTGAATCGATAGTGAAAGAATGGCTATTCGATTTGATTCGGTTTTTTTGGCACGACCCTAGTTCAAATACTACCTCCAGCACTGCCATCGCTGGGTCCTTGAGCACGACCCTTAACCCCAGTTTGATCTCAGGGAAAATGTCCCTGAAATTAGGAAAATGGACGTCGCTCTGGATAAGAGTGTCTGCTAAATGCCGTAAATGTAAATAAAAATATTTTTGGAGATGGGGCATGTACGCTCAAACTAATGATGATCTTATGTGCCATCAGAGGGCTATGTGAACAGATATGGTAGCTAAGCTTATTTATAAAGTGTTTTTGCAGAGGTCACAAAACGCTGAACAATAATAAATTGCAGAGGATTAACACGCAATATATAATAAAATAAAACAAAACTGAAGTAGTTAATAAATTAAAACAATAAAGTAACAAGATAATAAAACAAAAAGAAAACCCAAATAAACCTCATCAAATGTAAAAGTTATCTTTTTCCGTAACCACAATCCAGTCTAAAAGCTGAACTGCGTTTTTAGGAAGATGATGCTGTTGTGGTACGAGGAGGGATTCAGAGTCGTCATTCTCACCTCCAACATGATCCAAGCCGACTGGTACCAGAAAACTCAAGGGTAAGTTGTGTTGACTCTATTCTGAAGCGTTTGTGCTTATTAATTAGTAAGTGCTCCCTCCTGCATAATGATTTGGAGTACTTTTTTTAACTTTCCTTTTTGCCACTTTGAAGCTTGTTCACATATTGCATTAAAAAAGCTGCTTCTTCTACATCCAGCAGTTCTGCAGTCAGTGGTCCTAAACTTTTTTTTTTTGATCAGTTGCCATGACAACACAGTGAGCAGATGCTTTCAGGAAATTGAAATGAAGCTGATTTATTCCAAATAGATTTTAATGGAGTTGAGAAGAGCTTTGCAGATCTGAATAAATTGATCGCACACTTACAAACCCAGTCTAAAACCTATCTGTGTTTATTACTAGTTATTAATCAAATTGGACACTTTGTTCCCCTTTTGCGAATGGTGTACGTGTGAAAATGTAATTGCACCGTACTGTATAGGTGATAACGAGCAGATATTTCCAGCTGCAGACCCGCCTGGGTGCTGATTGTAGATGTTAGGTATATTGCTGATGTCATCATGAATAGCAGGGGTTCGTCTGTGGGGGTTTGTGTGTGAGAGTGTCATGTTCTGCATGTGTCTATTGTCTCATCCTTCGTGTGATGAGTGTCAGCTTCAGTCTAAGGCCTGTTTGAAGTCTTGAAGGATGCTACACACACTTTATCTTTCCTGCAAGTAGCGCTGTTCTAGGCAGAGATCAATATTGTTCCTAGAATTGGCTGGAGACTCTTCAAGGTTTGATGTCACAACTTTTAAACACTCAACCTGTGGAACTCTCTTGCTGTCTCCTTGCTGCTCTCTTCGGTTATTATCAAGCTTCTTTTACCCCTTCTAGGAATGTATAAGGGAATTACTGACCGATGCCGATAGCCAATGTTTTCTTGCTTATTTTCTGCCGATGCTGAGTCGGGCGCAGGTACAGGTAGAGCTGAGTGTGTGAAGACGAGATATTTTGCTGACGAATGTTCTACTGCATGCTCAGAATTTTGGCACAATACTGCAATTTCTTTTTAAGACAGAAGGCGCGGGCCATATCAAATCCGACCTCACACTTTGGACGTGTCTGGCATAAGCGCTACCTTTCCAATATACAATAAATGCGTCATAAAATATCGGCGGAAAATAACGGGCAAATCTAAGCATTGGTCCAAAGCCGATGACCTAAAAAAAGCAATTATCGTCCAATTTCGAAATGATTCCGATATTATCGTGCATAGCTTTGCAGCTACTTGGGATTTATATCTGCTGTTCCTTCTCAATATCACAATTAGTAGGGGTGTAATGAGCCCACAGCTTTGATCTTAAATGTCGTGGGCTCATTCAGACCTCGCTCATATTCTAACACCACTTTACATTAAACAGGAGGTTTGTTTTATTCAAAGAGAACCTCTTAATGTCTGATTGAGCTCAGGAATGAAATGCCAAAAGACATTTTAGTTGTTTTTTGTAATTTGACATGAATTGTGTTAAATCGGCATGTGATATTATCTCATTGATCACTTGTTCCCGAATTGAATCAAATAAAAATCGTATCATAGCAGACTTCGGGATATTAGCAGACATCAGGTAGTTGTCCATTAAAAAATCTATTATCATATCATGATTAAACTTGTGATTTACATCCCTAACATGTAGGGGTCAGTTAACTACCAGCCGGACAATTTTCAACATGGTTATGTAGTATTTCTATGGATATGGTTTCAGCCATTTTATGAACTAATATGCCTCTAAAATGCATTAATTTAAAAAGGTGCTACTCTGATACATGTTGTGTTTAGAAAATTTGCAAAAGTTCTCGTCAAATGTGCTAAAAGGCATTTCAAATTAAAATTTTTGTTCAAAGATTTTCATTTTTACGCCAGACATATCGATAGTTTATCTGTTCAAAATATCGTGTCTTGCTCTTTTTGACGATAACCGTTATCGGTACTGCCAACACATATCAGTCGACCCCTAATCACAGTGTCTGATGACTTCACACCACATTGCGTTTCTGCTTGTTCTTGGCTGCTTCTTGAGGGGGAACACCCTGTAATCCTTCCTTATCATTCTGGAGTAAATCCCTGCTGCTGGATTTGACTCTGCGCCGGCAGCTTTTTGTTTCGAGGCATATTTGCGCTGTCTGGCTCTGGCCTGACGTGATGCACACCTGTTGTGTTTGATCTAGCGCTGAGTGCTCACTCTTGTGCTGCTGTGATTAGGGCTTCTGTGCTGTTCTTCACTTCTGCCTTGTCCAGTCATTGGTGGGATTTTTCCATGTCAGCCACCTGCAGAGACGTCCAGGCTTTCATGTTATTTACATCCACTGTCTGTCTATATGCTGCTTCCTTTCTCCGCCTGGATTTCAGGACTGGGGGCTGGAGACTTTTAAAGACCTTAAATTATTTTTAGACCCCGCAGAAATGATGTGCGACATGGGGATACGACCTCAAATCAATATTGTGGTTCAGTGTTTTCCCTCAAGTATAATTAAAGAACAATTATTTTGTTCCCATAGTTCACTAATACGATTTGTAGTGTAAACATGTATAACTATTAGAGCTGGATTTTTTTTTTTTTTATTGAAATATTACATAACTTTGTGAAATTCAAATTATTAACACAAAAAATGCATTCACACCCTTATTGAGTCTCTCAGAACCCACATAGACCCCTACAGTACTGCTTAAGTCATGTGTATTATCACACACTATCAGCAATGTCCCGTTCGTTAATGTTAACAGTAAGGCTGGGCGATATGATCTCACACCAATAAAATACAGTAATACCTCACCTTACATCCTTAATTGGTTCCAGAACATGTGACTTAAGACGAAAAAATAACTTAAATCCTATAAAATCATTAAAAAGGCGATCTAGACCTTCAGTCATGAAAGAATTTTCATGTCGATGATGTTTTAAGTTATACGTTTTGCGTGGCATGCACACGGATCAGCCTATGCGGTACGCTGCAGAAAAAGCCCAACGTCTCGACTTACGATATTTAAGTTGCATTGGGGTCATCGAAACGCATCTCCATCGTAAGTCGGGGACTACCTGTGTATACATTTTATAGTATTCTATGTATTAAACACTTGATTTTATGATATATTAGGCTTGTTATTGATTATTTACCCTTCTTCTTCTTCTTCTTCTTCTTTCGGCTTTTCCCTTCAGGGGTCGCCACAGCAAATCATCTGTCTCCATTTAGTCCTATCTTCTGCATCTTCTACCCTCACACCGACTAACTTCATGTCCTCTTTCACCGCATCCATAAATCTCCTTTTTGGTCTTCCTCTCAGCCTCCTGCCTGGTGGCTCCAGCCTCAGCATCCTTCTGCCTATGTACTCATTGTCTCTCCTCTGGACATGTCCAAACCATCTCAGTCTGGCCTCTCTGACTTTATCTCCAAAACATCTAACATGAGCTGTCCCTCTGATGAACTCATTCCTGATCCTATCCATCCTCGTCACTCCCAAAGAGAACCTCAACATCTTGAGCTCTGCAACCTCCAGTTCTGCCTCCTGTCTTTTCCTCATTGGCACTGTCTCCAAACCATAAAACATGGCTGGTCTCACTACTGTCTTGTACACCTTTCCTTTCATTCTTGCTGAAACTCTTTTATCACAATTGATTATTTACACTTAAGTCTGAATAAAACGTTTTTATAATTTTAGAATTAGCGACCTAACTTTGAAAAAGACGCATGTCAAAACGACTTTAATCTGAGGTACAACTGTAATTGTAGGAAGCGCACAGGTGTAGTGGCAGACTGGACAGAGGTTCTGAATGTCAGGTTGAATTCATTTTTTATTAATTGTCCGAAAGTGGACATGGATTGGTCCTCTGTATACTTTATCTGTATGTTGGATTTTGGTTGGGAGTGTCTGTATATTATGAGGAGTTTTTTAAGGTCATGAAATCAACAGCTTTAATTTCCTCTCTTGTCCACTTTATCGTGGCAGCGCGGTATCTGACGACTGTCGCAGCTTTTGTTCGTGTCTTTGACCTTCAGCTGATTTGAGGATCCTCAAGTTTTATTATCTGTGCTCTAGGCGTTTCTCTGTGTAGTTATAACGTCACCAGCGGTTGCACACGATTTCGTTTTCACTTGTCTTTGCTTCAGTGAGGATTTGTTGTTTGTAGTAATGCACTGTCTGATTCATTACCTTATCAACGTATATTGAACACAGCCAGACCGTTCTTAAATTATTCTTAAATTTTTACTGTCATGGTAATCTTTTTTGCTGTTAGATATTTTATCCATCATATATTTCTTGCTTCTGATAATCAAACAATGCTGAATTTGGTCTTTTTGGAGTTTTAGAGGATGATGTATTAGACCCAAAGCTCCACAGTACAGTGTTGCAGGATCATCAATATAACATCATTTACTACAGTTTAAGGGTTTTTGGATAAAGTCTACAGTTGTTACATAAAAATAGTTGTGACAGGACAATGTTAATGTTTTAGCATTTTAAAGAAATTTGTTGTCTTCTCAGCCACATACAGTTATACAGTGAGATGAGACGACGTGGCTTCAGTTTTTACAGGATACAGAGTATCTTTCATGTCGTAATTGTAGGCACAGTCTTCCTGGAGCAACATGGGGTTAAGGGTTTTGCTCAGGGACCCAGTGGTAGTAGTGCTGGAAGTAGGATTTGATCCCACAACCTCTTGGTCCAGATGAGAGCTTCCTAACCACTAGACCACCACAACCCAAACAGTTGACGCTGATGGGATTGGAACCCAAATGTAGAGGGCTAAACATATTACCAATAGGGCCGGGTACTGAGGTCAGTACGTTTAAAGGTACCGACCGAATTATGTCGGTACTTTGGTTAAATTTCGATTTGCTATTCGATTTTGCCATGTTAACAGTTGCCAGGGGAAGAAAGCACATTGGGCATTTGGTATTGTCTCCAGTTGCTCTGGGGAAAAGACTGTTTTAACTTGATGTCTGTGATGCCTTGCAGCTAATTGTGTGTACAGTATTGTGTGTTTAATAACCTGTGCTGCCCTATGCTGCGTTCACTTTTTATCATATGAGCCTTTCGCTATTATTATGATAATTTGTGCAGACCTCAGAGGCGTTTTGTTGATATTATTTTTCTTTCGTTAAGCAGCAAGGTTGGACGTCATCTTTAGGGATTACGCTTTCCGCTTCTAGCCTCTGAGGACTGGTGCAATGTGATGAATCTCTGTCTTGATGATGTCTTTCAGAACTGTTCAGTTTTATCTCTTGGTAGATCCTACCATCGGGGCTTACTGCACCGCTGCTGAGAATACACTCAGAATGTTTCTCTTAGAAGAAGGCACTAATTCAGCCTGCTTTTATGTGACTGTGAGGTCTGGCAGCCAGCGCTGTTAGTCTTTGTTTAACAGACTCCGGGGCTTTGGCTATTCTGCAAGCGAGTCCGGGTTTTTATTATTGTTCCCTGCCTTCCCTACAATTCCTGCCTCTGTTTTTTTTTCCTTCCAGCTCCTCAGTGTATATGTGTGTGTGTGTGTGTGTATATATATATAATATATATATATATATATATATATATATATATATATATATATATATATATATATACGTTTTCTTTTTTGTTTCTGACTATTTGCACCGTCTGGGTCCCGTCTGACATGATGCACACCTGCCGCGTTTGATGTGGAGCTGGTCACTTTCCTTCTCGGTATGATTAGTACATATTTTATTAGAGCTGCTCAAGGGGTCCTCTGTAATCAGGATTTCTTCGGGTCATCCCCAATCAACTATATGTATTTGGATGGGGCTTTGATGACTTTAATTTTAGGGTTCAGGTTGTGCTCATTGTTGTTTCCATAGATGCAAGAAGTAGGAGTGGGATTCGAAAAACATTTTTTCCCGACACGAATTCAGTTTGCCATCCTATGGATGGTTCAATGTTGATTACCTTGCTCTGAATCTGTTGCCCAGACAGAGCATGAAAGAAATGCAGTCAGTGTGCATACATATGCATAACATTGCAATAAACATTTTATTCAGTGTGATTTTTCTTTTTTTCTTGATCTACAGTCAAATAAGAAAAAATCTGGAAACAAATTCATCTCTGTACTGAATCGTGAATCAATTTTGAATCAAGTTGTGAATGGGAATAAAATCGAATCATAGAAGTTGTCTGAATCATGCCCCCTAGGAATTAGACTCACAACCTGCTGGTCAAGAGGAGAATTATCCTAACCACTTAGACACCACACACACATCCGAGAGGTAAGGCATGCTTGTCCAGACTGATTAACTGTGAAAGTGAAAGTGAGTGATTTTTTGTCATTGTGAACACACCACAGCACAGCACACAGTGCACCACAACAAAATGTCACCTCTGCATTTGACCCATCTGTGAAGTAGCAGTGGGCAGTGCTTGGGGACGGTACCTTGCTCATGAGTACCTCAGTGGTAACACGGTCTTAGGTTGAACCTGCAAACTTCTAATCTGAGGCCAACACCCTACCATTCGCCACCAACTGCCTTTCTTCGCGTTCCTGTTGCAGATTAAGTTGTATATGAGTTACCATTATACCCTGAAGGTTCACAAGGCATTTCAAGTGCATGAAACTATGGCATTTAGAGACAAAAGCACCATTGTGATCGTTTCTGCCATGTGACCCTCTGGAAAGATGCAGTTTAAAGGCTTTTACTATGTCAATTCCATTCTGAGTCAACATGATTGTGGCCCTCCATTACTACCCAACAATATGTTATTTATTGTGTGAACAAGGTCAGACCAGGGAGCAGGATATTTCCCTTGTAACAGTATGAAGAATAGCGTAGCAAAGTGCTATGAACACGGTTCAGCCAAAGGAGGTAAGGCTGTGAATGTTTTGTAAGATATAATAGCCAGACATAGAAAGGTAGTAACAGCATATGAACTTATTATGCCTCTATTGCATTTGTAATAATGCCCAAAAACAGACATTTAGTGAGGCAGACTAACTAAAGCCCAGCTGCAGTGAAGTGAGTGAACAAGTGAATGGGAAATGATGTGGATAAAGTGTGATAGCACAGTTGTCCAGAAGCTATGTTTATTGATTCCTCTCGAGCCGCGGTTTGTCCTCCGGGAGACCTGGGCTTCTGCATGGTGGCTGAGTAGCCCTCAGCCTCTTTCTCAGCCCTGTCCTCTCCTCTTAGTGAAATCCTGTATGTGGCTGATGGATTTGGAGTAAGTGCTGCGCTACATTGCGGAGTTTTTCAGACTCTTCATTTCAACACCCTCCATGTCCTTTGTTGTATCATTATTGCAAGTAAATTCTGCTGGGAGCGCCAGACTCAGGACTCATTTCATTTTCATACTGGTTTTACTGAAGCGTCGATTGACGGTTTCCTGCTCTGGGAGAATGAAGAAGACTCAGTTACCAAGTCTCTGCCTTACGGTGAATCTTTCTCCCGATTCTCTGCAGAACCCTTGGGTTTTTATCTCTGCGTTTCTGCATGTTTTAAGCCCACAGCAGCTAGAGGAAGTAAGCATTGGAGCACTTCCTTGAGAAAGGCATATTAATTCTTCTTGCTTGTGCCTCTTCTGTGCAACTCTGAAGTCAGACTGTGTCAGTGCTGTTGTTAGCCTTTGTTTTTTACCAGACTCTGAAACTCAGCTGTGGAGCATGCTGCTGTAGTTCTTGGTCTTCACTACTTTGATCATTTCTTCCTTCCGATTCTCAGTTAGCTTGCTGCCCAGTCTGTATTCTGGATTTTTTATTTACTGAGTTTTTCCAGGAAGAACCAGAATTTATCATCTGTACTTTCCGTGCCAGTAATCATCCGTCCTTTCCTTGTGTTGTCAAATGACAAATTCTGTATAGCGTTTTTGTCATATTGTGTACCCTAAAGCACAAATAACTTGATTATGACTTGAATATGAGAATATGTGCTTTGTGAGGAGAGAGCCAGCTTGTCGCGGTTGTGTCCAAATGTCTTTTCTTTCTTGATTTTTTGGAGGCAGAGCCAAAGTAGCAGTCCAACTAATTGCTCGGCTAGGCTTGAAAAAATTAAATTTCGCCAGATTGATTGATTTTCATAGTTTTTCAAACATCGATTATCACTTCCCCGTTAATAAGCAAAAATCGGTATCGATATCGACCCTGAAGAACCAGTACCGGTCCACCTCTAATACAAAGTAACTTTTTACTCCGTAGATTAAAGAATATATTTGGCCTTTCAATAAAGTATAAGTTTGTCGTGTCACTGGCACATCAAATGGTCAGGTAGTTTAGTTTAATGTTTTGTAATTTTGCGGCCAGCTCTCTGATCATCATCACTAATAAAGTGGGTTAATTTTTTTGGCTCTTTTCCATCCCATCTCTCTGTGCCACAGCTGTTTGTCGCATTCAGCATAAGTTGTGGCTGTCTCCCACATCTCTAACTTAATCTTCAAACATCAGGCACCACTTATTTTAATGAATTTCGACTAACCTCCTTCCTGTTCCGCCATCAGGTTCGTCTGATCCTGGTACTTTCATTCTTCGGCCTTATCCTCTCCGGTTGGCATTCATCGCTGCCTCCTTCTCCCCCGGCTCCAGCATAAAGGGGCTTTTCTGCTGCTCTTTTATACAGCCCAATTCCAAGTCCGTATTGATCTTCTTTTAAAAACTCCCCAGAGAATTGCAATGAGAAGTCTGTCAAGTGTGTTTTCATCTGTGGTCATAAGTATTTCAGTATAACATTCATCATGCAGAATTTTTAATATATATTTGAACATTAAATAAAGCTTTATTAACTCTTTACTCAAATCCAACTTTTCAAACCACGGGGTTTCAGCAGCTCCTTATAAAGGCTCTTTAAATAAAATCTGGCAAATTAAGTTTTCTCACATTTACTGTAAATTTGCTGTAGATATTAAATTTGCAGCAACTGTATATAAAAAGGCTTGCGGGTTTTGGCTGTGTGTCATATTTTTGCTGCTAGATAAAGATGAGCCTAGATTAGGATGTGTGAGTTTAATGAATAATAGTTGGTGAAAGAAAAGTTTTGAAGTTGGTTTATAAATACGACATTGGCTTGTTCAGTGAGAGAGAGGAACAGACTTTTATCATCATCGTAATTCAAATGCTTGAACTGTTTCTAATTGGCTAATGGTTTAAAATGACAGCATTCTCTCCACTTTGGGCAGAATAAGAGAACAGTTGAGGGTTTGGTGTGAAGTGGGAATGAATAAATTTATGCGCCTTTTATCAAATAAATTGACATCTTACATTTACAACATATCTTTTGTTCAGTGCGATTCCATTTTCAAATTTCAGGGACAGTCTCCCTGGATGGTAATGCCAGAGAGACTTGAACTCACCACCTCTTGGTCCAGAGGCAAGTGTCCTAACCACTAGAGCCACACTGGTGTTGACTGGTGTTTGTGAAAAATAGTGCAACAACCTGAACTAGGAATGTAATACTTATGAATAAAGCAATCGGTTGCAGATTGCACATCTAGCCGGCATCTGCATTGCTAAACACAATAAAGGAATATCATGGCTTTTTTAAAAGCAAAATGCATTAAATGATCAAAGGAACTCATAAACCGCCGTGTAATATGAGATATATTGCATCAATCAAATGATATTTCACTCTCGCTGCTCCTGACAACAGAAACAACAGGTATTTCAGTGGCTAATAAATATTCGTCTGTGTCTCCTGGGCTTCATGGAATCGATCCTCCCCCAAGCTACCGGAGGGAAGCCCAGAGACGGCAGGCGAGTCTCCCACCCACTTCAAACGAGACCTGCTGGAATACCTGGGGGCCTACCGAGCCCCGAGGCTGGCCGATGAGGGTCCGCGCATCAAAGAACATGACCTGCTCCGAAACCGGGTGATGCTAGGACAGCAGGCGATATCACGTGTCCAGTCAGGGATTTTGCGATTACAGTTCATTTGTTTGCGAAGAGTTTTTAGTTTTATTTTGCTGATGGTTTACTGGTTAATTGTACCATAAACTGCTGCCAGATCTTGTGCAGATTTTATCCACATAAAAGTATATTCCAGTTTTGTAATTGTAGTTTTTTCTCCTCTTGACTGCTGCTGCAGTATTTGCAGATATCATTAACTAAATTGCAGATTTTCTTTTTAGCGGCAGACTGAGCGTTTATTAAGTGAAAGTGGTGATTATTTGTCGCCATTAGATTTTAGCACAGTTCCTTTTGCCAGTGCACCACAACCAAATGTGACCTCTGCATTTAACCCATCTGTGAAGGAGCAGTGGGCAGCCAACAAGCGCCCGGGGAGCAGTATGACAACACACTTGGTAGTATGTTTTTAAGGAGCACATGAACACACTGAAGAAAGTATCGGGGGTCTTCCTTTACGCAGAATTAACAAATTATAAATATTTGAATGTTGGTGTTGAAAAAATATTGATTAGTGCCCTGGCCACAAACTGACGCTTCAGCTTCTTTTCATCCATTAATTTAAAGATGTGGCATTTTGGCAGGCTTGCTTTTCTTCCTTTTTTGAGATCTTTCTCATTGGATCCGTTCTGGGAGGTTCAGGGACTGACAAGAAGTGGGGAACACTTAAGATTGCAAGGAAGGTTAGAAAGGGAATGTTCCCAAGATGTATTGAGTAAAATCTGTGTTAATTACCTGAAATTATGTCAAAAGTAGGCCTGGCAACACACAGAGTTAATTTTGACACATTATATTTATTTTATTATTATAAAATAAAATATATGGAGCGTGTCATATATTAAATAAATAAAATACATATATATATATATATATATATATATATATATATATATATATATATATATTTTTTTTTTTTTTTTTTTTTTTTTAATCATATGACACGTCCATATTTCCACCAGTAACTCCAGTACAGATGTTTTTCTGACTGAAGCCTGGTTTATAATTGACACGTTCATTTCTACTTAACACATACCTGTAAACATTTATGAAAACGGGAAAAAACCTTTTCACCACAGACACATAGTTTAAGGGTACACAGGCGTGGCTTGTGCTCTCATCAGACATTATCATAAAGCAGATTTGAGTGACTGACAGACGCAAACAAAGCAATGATAAATCTCCCAGTGTACTGAACGGCAAATTTTGCTTTTAAAAGTGTACAAACAGAACTTTAGACATGTGGTTACATACTGTGCTGATAAACTTTTCACAAAGCACAAGTAGCCTGTACAGCAGACGTTACTTTGTAACTGTTCTTTATGTAATCAACTGCAGCTCATTATGGATGTTATGGGTAACGACAAGTTAAAAACTAAGCTGGTCTTTCTTACCCTCACCCTTAACCGGTGTTGGGCATGTTACTTTAAAAAAAGTAATTAATTCTAGTTACTTGTAACTTCTCTCATAAAGTTAGTACAGTAAAAGTAACTTGTTACCAGGGGAAGTAACTATTGCATTACATTTTTAAAAATGTTCAGGTATGTTGAAGAATTTGGACCCTCCTCTTTAAATGTAAGAGTGTGATGATGAGAGATGCTTCATGAGATTAGAATAGTTTACAACCAACGTGGAGAGACACTTTCTTCCTGGACATAATGTACATTTAATTTAACACCACATGAGAAAGTGAGTGATTATTTGTCATTGTGAACACACCACAGCACAGCACACAGTGCACCACAACCTAATGTGACCTCTGCGGTAATGTCTGTGCTTCCAGTTTAAAAACGTTACTTTTCAATTCTCTGGGCTCGCCATTGCTGAGTGTGTCTCTTGGTCGGCTGTGTGTGTATTTGTGTGTTAACGCCCGTCCAACTCTGCCTCTGATTGGCTCACCATGAAATTTTACTCTCCTTAGCCAATCGTTTCTCCACCAAAGAAAATAATTAAAAACTTGAGAGAGTCTGGTCGGATGAAAACAGCTTTAACGAGCTTAAGCATAGTAACGCACTGAATTTTGTACTCAGTAATGGTAACAACGTTGTAACAATGGAAAAAGTGATTCGATTAGCCTTTACTGATGAAAATGTTGCAGTTAGTAACTGTTTGTTTGTAACGCTGTAATTCCCATCAGCGCCCATAATGTGCATTTCTTTATCCACATTTGTTATCCACAATCTAGATTTTTTCTAAATGTTTTCAAACTTGCAATTAATCATGATTAAATGCAGTGAAGAAAGTGCCAAAAAATCATACTTCAGCCAAGAAAAGTCTGAACATGTGCATCTGGCTGTTACAGAGCATTCTGCTTCGTGTTCAGGGTTTTTTCTTTTGGTTTCTTGTCACGACATGAGGATAAAAAAACTAGCACTGTTACCTTTCCCACTGAAGTGGAAAGAAGTCCTTGCTGCTGCAGTCTCATGAGCCTTTGCCTTTCTTCTCCCAGCCTAGTGTCTTACTCAAAATGTTCTGCTTAATGTTGAATTGTGATGCTTAAATTGAAAATTGAAAATTTTTCTTTGACCATATTCACCAGAAAATATAAATATGACTATACTGTAGTACTGTGCAAAAGGTGTGAGCCACTGCTCATTTTTTTTTAAATAATTTTCATCCAAAGATCCAGAACATTTTGTGTTTGACCTTGACATTAAAAATGAGCAAGAGTGAGCATTTGAGCATCATTGACTGATTGTCTGATAGATTAGAAGAACTACCGTAGCCCAAATAGCTGATAAAAAGGTGTCAGAACAGTTTGTATTTAGATCTGTGTAGCTGCAGAAGTAGCTCAGTATTAGGTGGATGGTAATCATTTTATAGCTGATTGGTGTGTTTGTGGAGCAGCAGTAAAAATGCGTTTGAGTTGAAATATGGGTTAGAGCGTTTGAGTGTTTTTACCCTCAGATATTGATGCCACAGTTGAGATTTCTTCCCATTATTATTCTTATAGTCAAGCTCCGTGATGCGACTAGCAGCAAATCAGCTTTTGTAAGCAAAGAGAGTAAATGTGGCCGGTTTGATTTTGTTGTGTAATTCTGAGTCTGGATTTGAGTGGGAACTCTGTATACACTGACTCTGCTTCTCCTCTTCCCTTACAATTTGCATTTTGATTGATGCTCAAAACACGGCCGATACTTTAAAGATCCATCTTTTGTCTGGGGCTCTAACTCAAGGAGCACTTGAGAACGGTGCAGGACGGATGGTCGCGTTTCACAGTCTGCGTCCGTGAGGATTTATAAGACTGCACATTTACTTTTACTGTGATGGCAAGCAGCAGCAGGCCGTTTTAAGTGAGAAGAGCTGTATAAATATTAATGCAACAAGCTGGTGATGTATAATTCCCATAATACTTTACTGCTTTTGAAGGAGACCACATTTGATATGCATGGTAGAGCTGGGGAATTAATCGAAACCGACATTTAAAACCTCTAAGTGAAAGTAAGTGATTATTTGTTTACAGCACGCCAAACAGTGCACCACAACCAAATGTGACCTCTGCATTTGACCCATCCGTGAAGGAGCAGTGGGCAGCTAACGTGGGCAGCACCCGGGGAGCCCTGCTTGGGGACGGTATCTTGCTCATGTGGTAACTTTACCGGCCCTGGATTCGAACCTGCGACCTTCTGATCACGGGGCGAACACCTTACCGTTACGCCGCTGCCCCTAATCAGTGTCATTTTGCCCATTATGATTATTTTGATTATTTGTTAATTGCTGTTAATAGTTGTTAATAGTTTTCGAAAAAGAAATTTTGTTAATACTTTCTCCAGTGTGTATTCATTTAAAACATTCTACCATGTGTGTTGTCACTCTGCGCCTACATGGGGCAGTTGCTGATGCAACACTAAAGTACACCAGAGTAAGTGTATCGTCCTCAAGAACTGCAAAAGCTGCCCACTGCTCCTATACAGATGGGTCAAATGCAGAGGTCACATTTTGTTGTGGTGCACTGTGTGCTGTGCTGTGTTCACAATGACAAACAACCACTCACTTCACTTATTTTAAAAGTCACAACAATATGCATTTTTTCATCAGAAAAACTACCCTAGCGTTAATGGTTACGCATATTTACAGCACAAACCTTGTCCATGACCCATGATGGCGAAAAAACCCTCAAACTAAAATAATCGTTCATTAATCATAATCAAGGCAGAACAATTCAAATAATCGCAATATTGATTTAAGGTCGTATTCCCCAGCCCTAATTCATGAGAAGTGGTTTTTAACACCCCTGCAGTTGTAATTCTTTCTCTTTTTCTGTTTCCCTTTTTTAATCAGCTACTGAGAGACCACACCAGCCCCGTTCCGGACGCCGAGCGCTGGCCCATGATTGGGCAGTTCTCCAGCATTGGCTCCATGGGCCTGGATAAGACCAAATGGCTTGCAGCGGAGTTCCAGCGGACGCTGGCCACGCTGGGGAATGCTGGGAGTTCGTTAAGCAGTACTGAGGCACCACTGCTCCTGGTAAGATATTCAAAAGACTTTAGTCAGAGCATGACCTGTTAATAGAGCCGTTTCTGCCTTAACATCTTAACATTATTATAGTCCAAATGCCCATGAGGGGCGTCGGAGATAAACGCAGAACGTTTCACCTCCAGCCGTATCTCCCCATTAGGAATAAAAACGAGCTCCGCGTCGTCTCTGTTGACTTAATTAGAGTGGAGTCAGGTGCTGGCGAACACACGCCTTGGGCGTCAGAATCCGAATCAAGCTTATTGCTGCAAATGTGAGCTTGCACATGGGCTGTGTCCCAAGCCGCATACTACCTCACTTAATAGTATGGTATGTAAGGCGCTCTTATCATACTTTTCTATGTGGTAGTATGCTTCACAGGAGATAGCCGAGGTTGTAGGTTAACGGGTCTCTACGCACTAGGTAGTGCACGTGGAATGTCACATATGCCCTATTTGACTTGGTAGACTACATAGGGCGGGAAGTGACTTTTTCTTAAAATCCCCTGGCCTCGCTTGTCTCTGCTTTTACGCTTGCTTGACTTGGCACTGTGTTAGAAATGTCAGAACTATGACTTTACTTTTGTGCCAAAATTCTGAGCGTGCAGTGAACTTCAGCGAGCAAAATATCTTGTCTTTATGCACTCAACTCTGCCTGCGTTTGCGCTCGACTCTGCCTTCTTCATTTATCGGCATTGGTATTGGCAGATATACGCATGACAAACATTGGATATCGGCATCGGTCAATAATTTCCCTATGATATATCCCTATATGTATTAGTACTAATATAAATAGTAGAATATGTGCAATGGTGCAAAATCCACAGTATAAGAAGCATGACTATAACTAACTATAGAGGTAAAACATAGTACAGGGAAGGAGTTATCACATCTGTCTGTAATTCTGATGAGAATTTTTTATCTTTTCACAGCTGCCGATTTATTTATATTCATAGCAAACTGATTTCTGTTTTTGTGTTTGTTGAAGCAAAGCAAATAACGGTTCCCACTGAAACCCGTCGCCAGAGTTGTGTTTTTTTCCTTTCGTATTACCATCCTCTTATGCCCTTGAGTGGCACACCTGGAAAAAGGCGCCATTTAGCTCCGGCAAGCAAAACCAAAATCATATCCTGGGTTCTGCCAAGTCCTTAAGAGCTCAATTGACTGTGGGTGAAGTGGAAGTGAAGCGTGTCTGCGTCCTTCATCTGATCCTGAAGGAAGGATGGTGCCAGCTGTGCGGGAATCCCTGGTTGGCAGAGTCCGACCCTGTCTGTGCCAGGCTTAGCGTTGGACCATAAATACTAGGACTGGGCGTTTACCTGAAACCGACAATCCAAACCTCTAATCAGCATAATCTTTTCCATAATGATTATTTCGATTATTTTTCAAATTCTGTTTGTCATTAAAAAAAAAAAAAGATCTAAGAAAGTCTAAACTAGAGGTAGAAAATGATGATGCAGTTTTAGTTTCCTGAAGTTTTCATAATATGTGCAAATATTGCAACAGCAGTCAACCGGAGAAAGACTACAATTATTATACAATACAGGAATTTATTATTTGTGCATTAAATGTGCATAAGATCTGCAGCTATTTCAAGATTAAACAGTAGTTGTATAAAGTCTGACAGTTCATTAGCACAGCAATGTGGAGACAGGCGTTCATTAAAAAGCTGCAGTTGTAGAAGACATTTTGTCCTGTATATGAGAATATGTTTAAATAGAGAGGATTGATAGGGTTTTTGAAGGATGGAACATGGCACGTCAGCCTTCATCATAGACCTCAGTGCAGCCTGAAATAATACTGAGCTATAAACCCTGATACAGGGCTTTCAGTGGAGATGTAATCTTGCAGAGAGACTAATGCACAGTTGCATAAGCCTGACTTATGTAGTTATAATGTGTTTTTTTTTTTATTATAGGTTTACCCTTCAGTGGACAATGTCAGAACCAGCTTGGAAGGCTATCCAGGTGCTCTTTTTTTTTCTTTAAAAAAAAAAAAGTTAACATAAAAGACTACATTTTTCCATTTCCATCTTATACACCTCAAAAAACGACTTTATTGTATTTTAATACATGTAGATGGAATTTATTAATACTGGGGGTGTGGCGCATGTTTCCTTTCTTCAGTTTCCACTCCAGTGTTACTTTCATTACTCTGAACGCGAAATTTTATTACTGACTTACAATGCCCTGCACTATCTCATACCCATTTTATTTCAAGTCTGTGAAATGCCACAGTGACATTAGAGGTTTGTGGAGCAAAACTCCTTCAGATACCAGAACCAGGATTAAAAATGAAAGAGGTTTTATTGTTCATGGAATGATTTTTCTGTGTCCCTGCAGCGGGAGGCTCTTTACCGTACAGCATACAGACAGCTCAGAGGCAACTCTGGCTCCATTCTTATTTCCAGTAAGTTCCTCACATTCCCAGCTCTGTCTGACTTATTTCCATGTGATGAAGACGTAATTCTCAGTCATCATCGTCGTCAGCGTAACGGCCCTCATTTAAAGATTTGCGTCACGGCTGTTCCTCTCTGCAGCTCTTAGAAGAAGCCCAACTCGCACACATCTCTTCACATCTGCAAAAATGCACTCTGAAGTGCTGTCCAAATGCATAAATGTCTCCGTGCAAAGTTCAAAAGATTTTTATATTTCTGCTCTGCTAGTTACATAGAGATGCTTGTTGGCTGTGAGCAGGCCTTTTGTGGTTTGCCTGTGTTTGGCCAAGAATTAGAAGCGTCCCTTCAGCTTTCAGATTCAGTCTCAACGCTTTTCTGAAACAAATATGTTCAGTGTTACCAGTGTTACATTTTTCCTCATGAAATCGGTCTCAGCTGAAAGACTGTGATCTATCGATGCAGTGATATGTCTTGTATTTTTTTAAATGTCATTCTACTTTATGGAGAAAGATCCTGTCTGCTGTTTCTGTCTATCCGATACATTGATGTTTCTGCTGATTTTGTCTCTCACATTCTCATTCACTCACTTTTCCACCTCGCAACAGCTGTTGGAGAGCTGAAACTTCGGGCCGATCCAGAGCAATGCCCCACATCAAGACGTACATGAGAGCCTCACCGGACTTTTCCCAGCTGGCTTGGTTCCTTATTACAAGGTTAGAGTCCAATAAAGTGATGCACGTTCACTCAGACATTACTAGCATTTTGTGGCAGCGCCCGGAGAGCAGTGCCGGAACCGTACCTTGCTCATTAGTACCTCATTGGCACCTTTACTGGTCCCGGGATTTGAACTGGCGACCTCCCAATCACTTGGACAGAGCCCTGCCGCTACGATACCAACTTCATCAATACATTTAAATGGTAGAATGTTATACAACTACAGCAACCGGTGGTCTGCAGGGGCAATGCAGGTGTTCTGTGACATGCGATCTAGTTTCACTACTGAAATCACTTTTTAAAAATGATTTTATTTATTTTTCCAAACATTTCCAGATGTTTTGGGCATATTTATGAATAATGAATTTAATGCAAATATCTAAAAAATAATATTTAAAAAATACCCAGACGCACACAGTGGGCCGCAGACTACAGTTAGTGGTCCCTGGACTGAATGGTGGTCCCTGAGACAGAACCATTTGAAAACCACTGTACTATAGAACTGAAGGAAACCCAATAATCGAATGTTTTGCACAAAATTTTCTTAAGAATGCTCTTCAGCATTGTGGATTCAGTTTTTACCAAAGAACAATTCTCAAATTGGAAACACTGGTGAAAGTCAAAATCTTTGTGAACACTGAAATTGCTTCGTAAGAACAGCTGGTGAACAAGGCCCATAGTGTTTAGACATACAGACAGTAAGTAGGGATTTTGACTGGTGGTCTGGTGGTGAGGTGCTTCCCTCTGGACCAAAAGCTTGTGGCTTCACATCCTGCCTCCCGCATTACCTCTATTGTGAGCCCCTGAGCAAGACCCTTAACCCCAAGTTGCCTCAGGGAAACCTGTTCCTGTAAAAAGTAAATGGAAGTCGCTCTGAAAAAGTGTCACAGGACATAATAGAAATATGAACCATGACAAAGTGCATTGTGTATACTTAATGCAGTGACCTTCTTCCCTGGCTGTGTGCTCATGCACAGCTCAGTAAACCCTGTTAACCTCTGTTCCCACTCTCATGCTCTTCACACAAAGCTTGTTTTCTCTGAAATGTGTTCAATCCGTGTCTGTAGTATTAGTGTTTCATTAAGAAGTTTCCTTAAGGACTCGCTCAGGAGCGTTTGCACACATTTACGTAACATGTCAGATTTCTTTGTTTAGTTAAGCTTAAAACACTCCCGTTTCATTGGCAGTTACCTAGCAACACAAGCATAACCCTTTGCCTTTATTGGGCTGTTTTGCAGCCCTGGAGTTTATGATGTCAGAGGTTATATTGAGTGTTTGCTAGTTTAGTGTCATGGACTCTGATCCGCCAATAGGTTTCCACAATGGTTTTCTTCGACAAGTCATCAAAGTCCTTCAGGGCAATTGCGGCCGCAGGGTCTCTGCGCGGTGCTTTACTGGAGCGAGCGAGTGTTCGATGGTCTATAAAACACAGCCGAGCATGAAAACAGAACACTCTTCCCCCTGATTATCTTTCAAATTAAGTCTGTGCTAGGAGCATTCAAGCTGGACTCGGATACGTCGTCGGATCACAAATTGGGCTTGTCAGAGGCTTGTTGACACTCGGACACGCCTGAGAAATCCACCAGAAACAAAAGTGTCATAAATTCAGAAAGATTAGTTATGAGATCTTATTTAAAGTCAATGGCCAAATGTGTCTTCGTCTCTACTTGCATAAAAGAACAGTACAAAACTAAATTATCAAATGAGCTTTTTCAGAAGAGCTTAATGGAGGTCAAGATTTATTGTTTCTTAGCACGGTGTCAGCTTCATTTACATGAGCATTTAGCCATATCTTATCCACAGCGACTTTCATTTCTGAATTTCAGGCGCAGTCTCGCTGGAGCATCTTGGGGTTGTTCAGTTGCACTCTCAGGGACACAGTGAGGGTAGTGCTTGAGGTAGGATTTGAACCCATGACCTCTTGGTCCAGAGGCGAGAATCCTAACCACTAGATGACCACCAGCCTCAGATTATACAGTAACACAACATCTTTCTCGTAGGATGTAAATCTTCTCCTTGAATTTGCTAAAAATATGTGTACATATATCCCAGCTTTAATAGTTGAGCATATTTACAGTACAAACCTTATCAGTGAACTGTGAGGGCAAAAACGGAACAATTAACTCAAAAAAACAAAGTACTCGTTCAGTAATCGTAATCAAGGTTAAATGATCAGTTAATCTTGATATTTATTTGAGGTTGTATCACCCAGCCCTACTGCTCAGTCCCATAAACTCGCAGGGTAATTTGTAGGTCTTAGATTTACATCAAAAGTTGCTTGTTCTGATACTTGGACATGTCCGAGAAATTGACCAGATAAAAAAAAACGACCATGCTGTACTTTGCGGTCTGCTGGGAAATTGTGCGGAGCCCATTACAATTCCCAGCTCTGGTCTTTCTAAAAGAGCGGCCTTATGGCGCTGTCTGATAGTGACGGCTTTAATCATGGGATATTTACAGTGCGAAGCAGAGAGGACTTTGAGCTGTGTCTGCAGGTCAGCTGGAAGCAGTCAATCAGCACAGAGTTATTCTCTCTGTTTAATGAAGACTGAAGCCTGCATGGCACATCAGGGACTCAGAGCCACGGGCAGCTTCCCAAACCCACACAATAACGTTTTAAGCTGTCTGTCAAAATAGCATGCCACCATTTGAGGAATAATAACATTAATGAAATACGCTTCATTTGCATAGCACTTTTTCATAGATTTAATAAGCGACAGAAAGTGCTTTACAGAGTCAGATGTAATGATACATCCTTCTGCATCCAGACGATCAACGAGCCCTGCACTCATCCAAAATGAAAACATCAAACATCATACATAATATGAGGCAGTTGGTAGTGTAACAGTTAGAGAATTGGCCCTGAGATCGGAAGGTCATCGGTTCAAGTCCAGACCTGTAAAGGTACCACTGAGGTACTCTTGAGCAAGGTTCCATTCCCAACCACTGCTCCATGGGTGCTGCCAAATGCTGCCCACTGCTGCTTCATGGATGGATCAAATGCAAAGGTCACATTTGGTTGTGGTGCACCGTGTGCTGTGCCATGGTGTGTTCACGATGACAAAAAATCACTGATTTTATACTGATTTTTTCAATTAGAAGAGAAAATTGCTTCTCATTTGAATCTTTGAGCTTTTGTTTTCTATGAGCATAAAAATGTCAAATGGTATTTTATTTGTGATTTGATCTGCATGGAAGTGATTGCGTTAAATCAACATATGATATTGTTATTGTCTCTTATTGATTGATGAATGAGGAAGTGGCTGATTTGATGGCTGAGTTTGAGTCTGAGTATTGATAAAGTTTTGCCGTCTTGCTGCTACACAACTTCATCGCTTAAAGCCGAATAATATTTCACCGGAACATCTCTATTTATGATCCACAGTGCCAATTTATCTAAAGCTGCCTGGGGCGCCCTGGAGAAAAACAACACCCAGATGATGGTCCGATCTTATGAGCTGGGAGTTCTCTACCTTCCTTCAGTCTTTGTAAGTGTCATAAATTTAGAAAACTGCTCATGAATATCTTATTTAACGCAGCCCGTCTAAAGGCTCAAATGGGTCTCTGTCTCCTTCTTCATAAAAGAAAATTACAAAACTACATCATGAGATGAGCTTTTTTGGCTTAGGCCTTTTAGAAGGACTTAATGGAGGTCAGAGTTAGCTTTTTCTTCGCATAGTGTTGATACAGTAAAACACACACCTGCGCGCGCACACACACTCCAGCCTTCTCTTCACATGTAAATGTAGAGCTGTTTCATTGCGGTAGAGCATATTCTTATTTGTTTTGCTTCATACGTGAAGAGAGAACGCGCCTGCTTGGTCCCATATACTCTCCGGGTAATTTGTCCTTGTCAGCGTAGGTCTCAGATTTACTTCAAAAGTTGCTAAGCAACAGCGGAGTTCCGTTCTCGAGCTGTTGTTAAAAAGCGAGGAGAACCGCGAGTTTGAAAGGGGATCAGGATGGGATGTGCCTTTTTATTAAAAAGAGGATGAGTTGCTTTCCACCTTTGTTTGGTAAAATCAACATTGCGGATTTTTATTAAGAATGTGATGACAATCTCACTTCTATACAGATATTTACTCGTCTGATGTAGTGTGGAGAAAAATTTGACAAGTCAGTTGTGTTCAGTTCAAAACATTTTTGCTTTATATAATTATTGAAATCTTTAAATTATGGAATATTTAATACATTTCTGTACATGTCTTATTCTCCCAACAATATTATAAAGAAGTGAGGTGGCTCAAGACTTTTGCTCGGTACAGTAGTCTAACGGATTATGTTAACCAATATGTTCATCTATTATCTAATAGTATTTTTCATCTACAGTGTCTCACAGCTTATGTAAAATTAAATTACGTTAGTTTCCTAGTTTGAACCTTTGATTGGCCATTTGTTGCTGAAGTACTTTAATTAATGTCTTTTGCCTGAACTAACAGTGTCTCTTGTTATGCTCTTAATCAGAGGCTCATTTAGTCAAGTTTTCATAAAATCCACTTGCTTTGTAATCAGTGGCTGTGGTCTTGGTGTTAAAGGATTCACTCAGTAATTATTCAACATTAACAGTCAGTACAGTCATCATTTGGCATCGTCAGCGTCATCAGATTTCATTTCTCTTCAACTCTACATTAGTCCTGAAAGTCTTTTTAACAGTGGTTTAGCAGAATGACGTGCTAAACCCAAAAATCTGTCATTATCGCAACTTGCTGCTCTTATAGCACTGAACTTGAGACGCTCTAAGAGACGGAAGCAGCTTGAGCTCACGCCCGGATAAATCACTCAATTTGTAACTCGGCCCAGTGCCTTTCTAGCACTCTGGCCTACATTATCAGGGGCGGTTTTGGGCTTGTTATCAGCAATGGCACTTCAAAACTTAAACCCACACATAAAGCCTTTACAGTAAATTAAACATCTTTTAAAACTATTACCAAAAATTTTCCTTAATTTCCTTATTACACAAAAAACCCTTAAACTTTTGCAACATCCAGGACCATTAATTTGACCTTAAGATATTAATTGGATATTTCAGGGGTTTTCACTTCCTTGCTTTTATCTCATTCCAAAGTTTCTATCTTAAAATAATTGAATATTGATGATCATGTACAGTTTGTTTTGACGGAATATAAGGTAAAATGGGCATCAATTTGCTTTTAAACCCAATGCAGTTTTCATGAAGGTTCTGACATTTACAGATGTTTTCTGAAGTTGACATTTGGTCTTAAGTTGGAAGAGAATTTACAAACAGTGAAGAGCACTTACACTTTGTGTAGAAGATTAATAATTTAACAATTATGTTGGTGATTAAGGCTCATTTAACACTTCATATATTTGAACAGATGCTGAGCTGTTCAGCGAGGTTCTCAGTTGACGTTTCTCAATTCTGACGTTTCAGAATGTGATGTGCGTTTGCTGTAAGCAGTTCCCCATGAAGCACAAAGGGAAGTCTGTAATTGGCCCTGCAGCGCCTTCACTTATTAAATGTCGTCTGTAAATGGATCCGGTTCAAACAGCTGTTTACAGAGAGCCGCTGTTGGGTCTCTCCTAATGGGTTTATTCTCATCGGGGACTCATTCACCAACCCTTCTTAAGAAGAAAATTGTTCTTAAAACCCACTTACACAGTGTTCACCAAGATTCTGACATCCACTAATGTTTGCTCATTTAAAATTTGTCCCATTTAAGCACAGAATCTGGAACTGCTGAAGAAAACGCTCTTAAGCCAATTTTTTTTGTAGACGTGTTTGTGGAAAACATTAGCTTACAGGGTTTTCCTTAATTCTACGGGGTATATATATATTTTTTTCTGTCTTTATTTAACCAGGGAGAAAAATCTCTTTTGCAAGGGAGCCTTAGGTAAGAAGGCAGCACATCAAAAAACAAATCTGCAGTCCATTATGTAAAGGACTGTCTTAAGAACAAATAAAAGAATAAAGAAAATATTGGTGAATGACGCCCAATGAAATATATCTGTTTGTAGCTTGGTATTGTTTTGTCTTAACATTCTCAAAAACAAATGTAAGAAAAATAGGCCCATTCTCTTTTAGTTATATATAAATATTTAGACATTTTTCATGGTAATGCAATGGCAACACCAAAATCCCAATTAAATCCCTTTAAAGCAATAGCTACCATACTCAGTAGAGCAGTCAGTAGAATTTTTCCTCCTCCCGTGTTCTCTGGAGCGGTGAGCGCAGCTGTGTTGCTCCGTGGGTGAGAGATTTCCCCTGGCCTTTGAATCCAGCCACCTCCACACTCGTGACCTCAGCACGGCGAGAGATTTTGACCTCGTATGGATCAGAAAGAAATGCTACAGTTCTGAGTTCACACACCGTCACATGTCCATGTAGCCTGGATATAGATCTCATTATTCAGGCTGAAGGTCTGCTGGCTCCCATGATTTATGCAGTGATTTTTCAGTTCCGTAAATATATACAGTACTGTGCAAAAGTTTTAGGCAGGTGTGAAAAAATGCTGTAAACAAAGAATGCTTTCAAAAATGGAAGTGTTAATCATTTATTTTCATCAATCAACAAAATGCAGTGAATGAACAAAAGAGAAATCTAAATCAAATCAATATTTGGTGTGACCACCCTTTGCCTTCAAAACAGCATCAATTCTTCTAGGTACACTTGCACACAGTTTTTGAAGGAACTCGGCTGGTAGGTTGTTCCAAACATCTTGGAGAACTAACCACAGATCTATAATCCTATAATCCTACAAAATAATATAATGACTATAAAATAATATAATGACTATAATCCTACAAAATCCCTGACTTTGTGCAAGTGTACCTAGAAGAATTGATGCTGGTTTGAAGGCAAAAGGTAGTAACACCAAATATTGATTTGATTTAGATTTTTCTTTTGTTCGCTTTGCATTTTGTAAATTGATAAAAAATAAACAATCATTATTTTATATTTCTGAAAGCATTCTTTGTTTAAAGCATTTTTTCACACCTGCCTAAAACTTTTGCACAGTACTGTATATTTATATACATGTACAGTACTGTGAGTCAAAAGAAAAGGACCTCTGTAGCATTACTGTAACTTTGGCAAATGTTGACCCTACATTGTTACGTTCAGAATTTGCACTGAAGTAATTATTGTTAGTATCATCACTTTGTTGCCATTTAATTCAAATTATTGCTATAAGTTAAATTATTGCAACAAAGTGATCATATTGTCTGTCATCTTAAACGTGTCTGTAATATCTTGTGAATTAAAAATGACCACAAACAATATCTTTATTGTGACGCTACATGAGCAATAAAATGTCAAATTATGGTCAAATTGAACAAATAACATTTATCTCTAATTGCAGTATTGTTATTTTTTGACGCCTAGTTTACCCAGAAAGCATGATATAAACATGATAATTGTATTGTAAGCCTCAAGTTGTCAGGTTTTACACTGTTTGTGTTACTCAGGATACAGAGCATTGTTGCGTAGCTGATCTACTTGTTAGTGTTTTAAACATGACAGTTTGTCTTCTGGTCTTTCAGACTGTCACTTAAGGGATTTTTGGCTTATTTTTGGAAGGTGCTCTCGTTAACAGAAAGCTTCCTGTTGTTTATTCTCCATCCCTTTCTCTAGCAAATGAGCAAATTTCCAGTGCAGAAGAACATCTTCCCTGTGTCTGGCTCTTCCATGGGTTTCCCCGTTCCTCTCGACCTGCCTCCAGAACGCTACTCCAGTAAAGGTGAGAATGGGCTCTGGGATGGGATTCTATGTGGAACTTCAAGGTAACAGTAGGAGTGGACGGTATAAACGGTATAAAAGGTATGTGATATAAATTTGGCCAACAATAGAGATTTTGATCATACCGGCATACCGCTGAAATTTCCGCTCCTCACCCGCGAAAATGACGTAACCAAGTCGCATCAAATGCGCGAAAACCACACCACGAGGCATTTGTTTTTCGGAAAATGAAGAGAGAGTGTACGGAAGAGCAGCTTGTTAATAAGACCGGTGCCACGTCCATAATCTGGACATGGTTTGGATTTAGGGTCTCGGATACTGAGCAGAAAAACATAACCTGCAAAATATACGCTGTTGAATATGAGAGAAGCCAAAGAATGCGCCATTACTTTTCCGGCCTGGGCCTGTATGTTTCGACAAGGGAACCGCTCCGTCTGCCGCTCGCCACGGCACATCCGATCGACGGATTTGGCCAGAAACGTCCTTTTTATTTAATGGCAGAAATGATTAAAGATTCTTTATTTGCTACATGCTTAGTTCTACAGGCATAATGTGCTGAAATGAACACCTGGCTCCCTCGGGAGTCATTGTAAATAAAAGTGAGAAATTTGAGAAAGTAAATAAACAAAGCTAAGAACTAAGTAAAAACATGAATGTAAAATATTTACATTTATATATCACATTTGAATGAAAGTTAAATGATGAGGACATTGGGCCACTTTCACCTTGTGCAATTTTTTACGTTTTTTGGTCTAAAAAAAGTTAAGACATTTAAATAATACATTTTTACACGGCTGTAGAACTGAAGAAAACTCAATAAGCTAATGTTTTACACAAACAAGGAAAGAACTGTTACTTTAAAGTAAGAGTTATATTGAAATTTACAGATCTAATTATATACCGCAATATATACCGTCTATCGCCTAGGGCTCAAAATGTACTGCAATATGATTTTTTTGCAATATCGCACAGCCCTAATAACAGTCTAAAACTGGACCAAACAAACCAGTTCACAACTTAAAAAGAATGTAAGGTGTGTGTGACGTTCCGTTTGCCAACTTTATTTGCACATACACTGTCACAAAATAACCTGCACCTTTACCCATAACAAATGATGACCAATTTTTTATTGTTTTCACTGTTACATACAATATTAAAATTGCAACAAAGTGATTATTGTGTTACCCACCACACCTTAAACATGTAGCTATAATACCAAGCAAACCCCAAAAATGTTATAAAAACGTCATTCACAACCCAATCAACACAGTCGCTGTTTCTCGACTTTAAATGAATGATTGTTTGTTATTGTGAACATAGCACGGACCAACAAATGTGACCTCTGCATCTGAGCCGTCCGTGAAGGAGCAGTGGGCAGCTGTTTTTGGCAGCACCAAAAAAGTCCTGGAAACAGTACCTCCCTTATGAGTACCTCGGTGGTGCTTTTACTGGTCCAGGACTTGAACCAGCGACCCTCCGAATTCTTTTTACATTTACAATATTTAGTGGAAGCGATTTCCATTTTTTAAAAAATAATTTCAGAGGCAGTTTCCCTGACCGTAACTTGGGGTTAAGGGACCCAGTGGTGTTAGTGCTGGATGCAGGATTCAAACACAGATCCAGTGGCGAGTATCCTAACCATAGGACCACCACCAGGTGGGAAAAACAAGTATTTGTTGAATTTGGTGATAAATTGATGTTTTTTTTAATAGTTCACCGTTCAATTGTCATTTATCATTAATATGAAAATATCGTTATTTGTGATGATTCTCAAGGTGTTCTAGCTACTCGTTTGAGGTGTGGCGGCCAATATAATAATCATTTGTTGCAAATCTATTTCTGAATGCAAATTAACCGCCAAAGGTACACAAATCTAAGTTTTTTTGACTCACAGTGTACATTACTGGTTACATTATTGTCCATTTCTCCTTCATGGATCTGTTTCAAACCTCTGTGCCTGAAGTTTGAAACTGGGAGTTCAGGTCAGCCCTCGGTACACTCCGTTCTCTGTGATATAATGTTAAAAGCCAACGATGGTCCGCGCAGCCCATTCAGACCCAGACCGCTGAATTTTCGCCGAAAGGAAGAGTCATTTGCACACTCATCTCCCCCCACACTTCAAACGCCGCCTCCTGTGATGTATTCTGTTCCTTCATAATGAGAGAGGGAATGACTCTAATTTATGTCGGTGTGAGGCGAGGCTCTGTACAAAGACGAGGTGGAGTATGTTTTAATTGCCAACGGCAGTGAAGTAGCGCCTCAGCACAGCTCCCTGTGACTCCGGGTCTAATAATTACATCCACCACTGCGGCCTGACAAAGGCAGAGTTAGATGTATTTAGAGGGCCCTATGAAATCCGTTTAGTTTTTTCCTGAATTCCGTGTTTTACGTTATAATCATATTTATTCACCTAAAAAGTGTCTAATTATGGAGTGGATGGGAAAAAAGAGCAATGCAATAGGAAAAAAAAATTCACATTAAATGACTGTTATTCAACTTCAACAAAGTGCTGGGGTTCAGCAGAACATTTTCTGCTTTGGCAAAACATTGACCTGTGAACAACAAAAAACGAAACGTTTCTGATGTGAGTTTTACACTGTAAGTGGTCGTCACGTGTTCTTGCAGGTGCAGTCTATCGCGTGCTGGCAAAACTTACAAAAGAGTTGTTCTCCCGATTCATAAAATCATTTGGGTGGTGTTCTGCTCTAAACGTAGCACTAACACTCGAATTCCGTAATTTTTTTTGAGGACTTCGATGTTTCAGCGAGCCTCTTCGCCATAGCTGACCGTTGACGTTTTCCCCTCTGTGTCTGTGCGTTTTTTTGTGTGGAAAGCTGAGACCCGCCTCAACAGGTAACATGTACAGTGGCCAAAATTGATTAGAAACCATTGCTTTGCTTTGCCCACACACCGATATCAGCAAACTATACGACATTCCGCGTTTTACAACGGATTCCATTTTATTTGTTGAATTCCGCTATTCCGTTCGCGTTTTCCGCATCGCAGAAATCATAGGGCCCTATAATTAGGTCTTCATCTCTATCTGCACTTCCAGAGGCTTCAGTAAAACCCAAAATAGAGTGAGAATATTTTGGTAGCACCTGTAAATAATCATTTGTCGTAATTTTCTTATCAGTATCATTGTTAATTTGTAGTGGGGTTTGCAAGTTGAGAGCTTTGTTAAGACACATAATTTCTCAGTTTTTGTCAAATCTAGAAATTTCAATCAACCTATTATTACCGGAGCAATCATCATCATCTAAGTCGATTAATGTGCTGTAGTGAAGCGCAGTGTTTTTATCCTTAGAAGTGAGAACAGCATTTTTTTCAACTCAGAGAAATGATCACATTCCCAAAGCTGGATATAGTAACAATTTTATGGGACGTTTTCTTTTTTCTTTTCTTCCATTTTTAACATTAATCTGCAGTAGAAATGTTATTTTTATCTCCGTCTCACGATTCATGATTGCTGGCACAGGAGCGTCACCATCACTTGCGCTCGGCTTTGACTTTCAGATTAGGCTGAAATAACAGGTTCTGAAAGGCAGCCGTTGGCTGATGTGATCTAATGGCAGCTCTCGGCGCGGCAAGGGTGACAGACGTTCATTGAGAGAGCTAAAAAGAAAGACGACCGACTGTGCCACTGATTCTCTCCTCTCTCTCTCTCTCTCCCTCTCTCTCTCTGTGCTATCAGCAGTCATTTTGTCTTTACGTTTTTCGGGCTTGCTGATATAATTGTTTTTCTGGCCTCGGCCTCCTAGACGAGCTGCCGTTGACGTGCGCAGGCTGAGTGGCGTGTCTGTAAGTGCCTCTGTGTTTGATTGCTCGGCCCTTAAATGAAGTAGAAAATCCGTCGGTGGCCGTCGCCACGTTCCTCGGTAAACTGTAATCGCCGCATCACGCGAGCCGTGGCCCCGACGCGACCTCTAATCACACAGAGGAATAGGGGTCTGGCCGTAATCGATGGTGCCATTTGAAACGGAGGTTGTAATCAGTTTATAAACTGAGGCGCGGTTGCCATGGCAGTACGCGTCTTTAATAACAGAGCCTAGTTTGGCCAAAGGCTCCTCACCCTGATGAGAGGGATGACTAAGGCCATCGACTAAATACATAAATAAGGAAAACTGCCAGATCCGGTGTAAATAAAATTACACGATTATGTACTCAGGGTTTAGGCTTTTATTCTCTTCTGCACAAAGACCTAAGCACAATGACACTCTTTTATACTGTACAGCAACATTGTAATACAAGAAATATAATAAAAAATAGTGCAAGTTACTACTGTGAGTTCTAATAACATAAAGTATAATATTTAACATGAGTGCTGCAGCGTTTTTGCTGATTTTTCAATAAATGAAAGTGATTCTTTTTTCCCCACAAGTCCATCTTTGTATTTTTTATGTAGTCTTCAGTGTTCCTACGCGGTAGTAATTTCCAGGTCTGGAGAAGCACGGAAAGGGGAACATAGGGTGTGGAGAAATATTTGTGTTTCCAGACGTTTGCCACTTCATTGTTCTCTAAAACGTAGCCTAAAATTCAGCTAAATTAGAGCAGAAAATGTGTGTTATGCAGTGAAAATTGGTTGTGTGGTGAGTCAGTGGAGACTGCCTGGTGTGTTTGCGTCCTCAATTCACCTTCCTTTTGATTTTGTTACATTCATTAAGTCTATCTGTGTGATCTGATAACCTGGTTACTGTACTAAAGACATGTCTGAAGTGAGATGTGATGTGAGAAGTCTCCCGGCAGCCAACTATTTACACAGTTAACGTTACGCAGATCAACGTAAAGTTTTGTGATGTTTGAATGGGTTCACAGTGACAAAGTAAAGTGAGGGATTATTTGTCATTGTGAACACACCACAGCACAGAACACAGTGCACCACAACGAAATATGACCCCTGCATTTAACCCATCCATGAAGGAGCAGTGAGCAGCTAACAAGCACCCGGGGAGCAGTGCTTGGGGACGGTACCTTGCTCATGAGTACCTCAGTGGTAACTTTACCTGCCCTGGTTTTGAACATGCGACATTCTGGTCACGGGGCGAACACCCTAGCGGTACGCCACCAGCTGCCTGTTGTAACACTGCAGTCCAGGTTTAAGCTTTGCAGAATAAACTGCTGTGCATTGAACTTGTGTGGGTTTGGTTTGGATTGATGTGTAAGTGGCAGAGCAGCTAAATATTATGTCATAACTTGGTATATTAGATAGTGATATGGCACAGTAGTGCTGGGCGATAAAACGATCTCGATATTTTATCGAGAAAAATCTGATAGCGATAACGCTGACAAACGTAAGCTATAAAATTCGATCACACTTGTTCATCCACTATGCGACAGCGCCTTGAGATAGACAGTATCTTTGGCCGGTCACGTAGCTTGGCTTAACAGCCAATCGCGGCCAATGATGCAGATTTGCCCATAGCACACGAAGAAGCCGCGTGGTAAACATTAGCAAAGTGGTCGCGTGCCGAGATACACTTAACATTCAGAGCGCTTATGCGCATGCATCACGGCTTGACGTGTCCGCTGAGCATGTCATCATAAATTTACGTAAGTTGCAGAACCAGCAATAATTGGGGCGGCTGTATGTTAAAGTTTTGCTACGTGACGCCAGCAACGTTGTTTTCCATCAACACGGCTGAACGGTTTTGTCGTCTTTTTTGCGCCGTTGTAACATCCGAATGCAAATATTTTTTATCTTTCTTCCCTCACTTCACAGCAAAATGTTTTCTTGCGCTGCCGCTTTATACTTCCTATTCTTCTGTCACTTAACGGTGGACTGCACCCTTTTATGGTGTACACTGCCATTTGTTGGAGTCCTCAAGAATAACAAAAAGTATGCACGCAAGTATAGTCAGTACACTGCTTGCGTAGCAGCAGCGTCCACAAGCACACTCGTCACATAGCGTTAAGTATGTCGCGGCCCTGAGAAAAGATGTCGGGCAACCAGGACGCTGCAGTGAGTGAAGAAGGCTATGAAAATGCAGGGTTTCCCGCAGCGCTTTATAGTTACGGTGGCCACTTTGACAACAAATGTGTCCCGCCTTGACTACGTCCGCCTGGGAAATAAATAATAAAATACGAATGTGAAAGTACCCAATGAGGCTTTTTGTAATTTAGCAACAACAAGCACCAAGAAAACGCTCTGGAAGTGAGATGTTGACAGCTCTCTTTTGCCGTTCTTTCGCAGCGGCTATTTTTATAACAAATCCTATGAACGCTAACTGCCTTCAGCGGAAAAAAAAAATTGCCTCAGGGCTCAGAGCGCTTTAAGTAGAAATTAGTTGAAAATTATTTGTTTAATATTGTTTGATTATTTTAACTTGTTCATGTAGTCTGTATAAGAATCCCAAAAAACCATAATATGACAATATATCGTGATAATTATTGAAATCGATCAATATGCCAAAAAAATATCGTGATAATGTTTTTGTTCATATCGCCCAGCTCTATGGCACAGTATGACACACAGGACATGTTAACAGTTGGATTTTTTAAAATCATTTATTTAAATAAATGAGTAGTTATTGATTAGGGATCCACCAATCTGATGCGTGGATCGGATATCGGTCCGATTACGACTCATATTGGGTATCGGTGGCATTGGGCCGATCTATGGAGCCGATCTGTTCAATTAAATTGCACGTTTTTCTATGTTTGCATATGTGCGCATGCACAACTCGTTACGCATCAGAGCCCATGTATCGACATCTGTACTGGAACTGAAAAAGTTGGATCCCTATTATTTATACGAACTCTGCAAAGTTGAAATGTGTAGGAACTCTGAGTCTTGAGGAACAGTATTTAAAGGTGTTTAAATGCTCATGCTGCAGTAAATCACTGTATATACTGTCTCATTTTCTCAGGGGTGGCTCAAGACTTTTGCACAGTACTTTATGTCCATTGTGGAAACAGCAACACATATGTGGTGCAGTTTGTGTTTTAAGACGTCATTTGTACGAAGGTCCAATGTTCGACACTTCCTTCATCTCTATTCCTGTCTGTCTCTCATTTCACTCCAATATTCACTGTATTTTTAATAAAATACATTAATGGTATGATTCAAACACTTTTCTCTATTGCTATTTTGGAGCAATGCTTTAATCGTTTCTTTTATTACTGGAGGAAGCTACTAACCAATTCTGGAATTGTTTTTACCCCTAAATTGATGCATAATGCTTAATTGTTTACTTTAATTTGGCCGCAGGCACCCCACACTTCACGTATAGCTGTATGTTGGTAAACACACTTGCAAATATACTAATTAAATTTCTGAATCCTTGCCAGAAAACCTCTGAATGCACTTTTGATGACTGCATGATGATCAGCCATGTTGATTTGCATCTGCTTTATTAAGCGGTCACGTGAATCCCGTCACAAAAACACGCTAGTGCCAGCTTTAGTTTGACATTTATGTGTGAATGCATCCAGTTGTAGATTTTTGTTTGGGGTTTTTTTGCGTCCGTAAACAGGTCACACTGAACAGTCTGAGAAATCTTTGTTTTGGGAAGTCATAACAAGCACAGGCAGCACTCTCAATCCTCAGAAGTTTTGTAGCCTTGGTTTTGTGAGGGGAAAAGCTGTCACTTTTTCACGGCGTGTAAGCAGCTGCTTCTTTTGAGGAATGTTTGATATGCTGCATGTTTTCCACTGCATATACAGATAGGGTTTTGCCCTTGAGAAATTTTAAAAAAATTAACCCAGACATGACGTACGTTCCTGTAAGTCCTCGTCACAAGATTACAATAAGGTACTAAGTGCTTTCCAAATGAATCTATAGCGTGTAAATTGGCGTATTAATTCTCAGGAACCCGATCCCTTGGTTATTAAAGCAACTAGTTTTGTTTGATCTAATTACACTTTCGGTTGGTATGCCGTCATTTTGGTGAAAGAAAGCCCTAAAACTCATCAGCACTGCTTGACAGACAACACAGGTCAGGGAAGTGGTTTTAAGATAAGCAATTAAATCTTTTCAGAGAAAGACAGATAACCTGTCAGCTGCACGCGCAGTCACAAAAACTCTGTGACGCACCATAGCAACCAACCGCATCTTAACTCCTTTTCATTAAACCTGAGTGTATTTCTGTCTGCACAGCACTTAAAAATAAATCAGCCTTTCAGAACTGAAATGGAGAAGGCCATTAGTAACTAATATGCGTCAGGTCGAACGTTATTTTGTCTTTGCAGGGCCTTTTAGGTTCGAAGTTAGGGCGAGGCTGGGTGCATTTATAATATGGGGCAACAAATGATCAAATGGAGGATAATCTGTGCTTTGGCACGTCGTTGTTTGAATGCTGAGAAAATGCATCACTCTAAAATGGAAACAAATAGGCGTAATGCAACATGTAAGATATGTTTATACAAGGTAACCAGAAAAGTTCTTGCCGTTTTTTATTTTCATCACAAAGGGACAGATCTCCCGACCTGAATTTCTGGAACCAATGCCTGGTGGTGCGTTCACTGACAGAATTATCCCCAAAGGCTTGACAAATTCGGCGACTTGAGTCAGCCGCGGACGGGCCCACCTTAGTCATAAAGCAGGCAGCCCCGAACGAACTGCTTCGACGCCTCCATTTCTCTTCGCCTCTACTCGAGCTACGACTGCTGTATGTAAATGCACAAAGTGCTTGCATAGGACAAAGGCAGTGTCCACACTCCCATCACGACTGCTTTTCCGGGACGTGACGCACTTATTTCCGTCTCAGTGATAGCTTCTTCCAATGCGAGGTCAAAAACGGCAAGAACTTTTTTGGTTACCTTGTGTATGTTAGATAACAGATTTTTTGGTAAGTGGAGTCTGATTTTTGCAGTGCAGTCTGGTTCATAAACTCTGTATCTGTGTAGTGTCTGTATCTGTCGCACTGATGTTTTAATATTCAACTCAGAAAAACCGACTTCTTAAAATATTGGTTTGATTTTGTAAGCTCGCAGCTGCAACACATCGAACATTGAGCCTAGTTAAAGCAAGACGTTCCTCTTAGCTGAGCTTACTGAGCTTTAGGTATGGGTTATCTGAGCTTGTCGTACTCTAAATTTGGGCTTCAAAATAAAATAGCGGAGCACAGTCAGTGCTGCAATTTCAACCTGACCTTTGTTGAGTTCTTCGAGGCTGCAGCCCTGACCGCCGCTGCTCGCTTTATAGCGCAGTATGCTTCTGTGCTCTCCATCGAGATGAAAAATATTGGACTTGGTTTCACATTAACACGGCACGCTTCTAACTTTGTTTAATCGAAGGTCAGATAACTTCCTCTAAAAGAGTCTGACGTGTGAGACATTTTAATAAGTACTTTTCCATTTTGTATGGCTTCACTCGCTCTTAAGTATGTGAACTTTTGAAGAGCAGCTGGGAAATTAAGCCGCAATTTTAATTCATTCGAAATTATATTGGAAAAATGAGACCCTAGAAAAGTTGGATGTGTAACCAAGAGCACTCTGAAATTAAAGTTGTTTGTGTTCATCAAGGGGCAGTCAATCACACTAAATTCATAGGTACCTGCAAAAGGCTTTGGGCTAACAGGGTCAGTATATTATTTTCACCTGTGTATTTTAATCTGCACCTGACTCACCAGCTCAGCCAGCACTTCACCCAAGAACACTTGGTTCCTCAGTAATTGCTCATTCATAACAACAAAAGAAATGTAATTTTTTCCAGCCGAGCTTTATCCTGAGCTCCTGTTTACAGTTTGGGAAGAAATCTCTGATGTTTCACATCTCTCTTTTATGGAGCCCTCAAGGGGACTAGAGAGATAAAAATGGAAGTTTTGCATGTATGCAAGAAAGTATCACAAGAGCATGAAATGTCTTCAAGAGCAGAATCTCGTCTCCATGTGCGCTCAACTCTGCCTACATGCGCACTCCAAACACTGCGTCCTCAAGGCACCTTACTAGAGGGCCGTAAGAAGCACCACCTTTTACAGCCATTTTACGGTGTAAAAAGCCATGTTGGACCACAAGTCACTAGAGTGCTGCAACAAGCAGTGTTTTCAATGATGTCAAACAGCTTACAAAGCGGTTTTAACGTATAAAACAGCGTAAAAAGTAGGTGTTTTACTGTCAGTTTCGTAAATGTACATATATAAATCTGAGTGTTTCCCAAAATGTTTCCCACTGCTGGTTCCTGGGCTGTTTAAAGCCCGTCACGTAGATTGAGAAAGTCAACAAGACCAAAAATGTCTAACCAAGAGGTTTTCGGTACTGAAAAACTGACCATGGCTAGTGGAGTTCTTGCACAACATTTACATATTGTCTCTAATGACCTCAACAAAGTGGAGCTCCAACGCGGAGGCCGCTAATAAAGTGCAGCTGGCCAAAAAGCGAACATAGAAATTACATGTCTGGATAGTCAGTGTTACAACCGCCTAAATTGGGACGCACTATACGGTGTCGGGTCACCAGAATAGCACAAGTACTCTAATAATACTGTCAAGATGTACAGCTCATTACAATTAACTGGGTCAAAGGAACAAAAGAAAATGAGAAGACACCAAAAGAAGCATGTGATTTACTCCAAACATGCCATCTTGAGTACAGAATGTATTTTCACAAAAAATAGCTAGGAAAGTTTATTTTAAATGGCAACTTTTAATGAGCGAGTTGTGCTACATGCACGGTAAACAATGTTAAATGAATTCCAAATCAGCACATAAGCTAGAAGCAAAACCGAAGATCGGCTAAGAAGACCAATTAGGCACACACTAATTATAAACACAAATGTGTTAGATGTCACGTATCATGAACATGCAGGAGGCCTATTTACAGAAAGTCATAAAAATTAATGACATTGAGATGAATCCAATTTGCTTCACATGCAGAGTTTTGTTCATTTAGCCCGACTGTGGATTACACCAGATAACTGCGGCGGGAAAATGTTAATTTTTAATGCCAGGACTAGGCTAAAAACACAGAATGCTGGAACACCCCTACAGACAAGTCCATTTCCTACCCGGCTGTTCTCACCTTACTTTCCAGTGATGAGAAAGGTAAGGTTTAATTGGACTCTACATCCTCATGGGAGTTTTAACATGGTCTACACACACACACACACACTCACATAGGCACACACACACCGGGAGAACAGGAAATGTCAGGGAGAAGCAGAGAATGGATTACAATTAGAGTTATGTTGCTCTTTTTTACCGTAAAGGTACAGATACCCATTAACTGTGTCTGTGGAAAATAATTAATCTGGAAAAACTGATGATCATAAAGATGTACTTGTGCAAAAGGTTCCCATTAACTTGCGTTCATTGTTAGCTTCTTTGCACTTTTGGCTGGAGTGCACTTTTAATTCTAATTGTGCTTTTTTAGCATGCAGTGATTTCTCTCCAAATCAAACTGATATTACCAGTATCTCTGAGCACCACCCTTGTGAGGGAAATGTTCATTGTTATGAAGAACATTTTTATAACAGCAAGGATCCTGTTTGTCTGCCTTTTAGCTAATTAGCATGTCGTTTTTTCGATGCTGATCTTCTCTGCTGGAAGACTTTTATGGACGTGATTTGTGTTGCTCCACTTTCTCCGAAAGCATCAAATTTTATTTTATACTAATTGACTATCTTTCTCCTCAATCTGTGATTAGACAGAGATGCATCGCTGCTATTATGCAACAAGCTCACAGTGTTTTCTCCTTGTAATTCGACTGACATCTGTGGAAATATATCTGCGATCATTACAAAAATGTCTTACTCTGGGGAGTATTTTTTTAAAATGGCCCGTTGAGATGATTTTATCTTCCTAGGTATAAAGCAAACCCTCTTCAGTGAGCTGTTATGTCAGACAACGCAAGCCCTCTTTCAAAATGAAACGGCTTTAAATGCCTCGTGAGAGACTCAATCATGCAGCTTTTCCCCCCTGTCAGCAATATTACTTCAAGGCAGAATATTGGTTGATAATGCACAGTGTGAGTCATGAACCCCGTTGTTTTGTTAGCAGTGTTTTGCTACACTGTTGGGTTCTATTTTCATGGTTCAGTTTAATCCAGTTGTGTCTGCTGGTTACCATGGACACTGTTCAGCCCAAGCCATCCTTTCTCAAAATCTGGATCTTATTACCTGGAGGAAAATGACTGACATCACCGAGACCCCTTACAGTCAACCACGATGCACAGTCACCCAAGCCTTTTTGCCTTCTTTGTTCACCTTTCACCTTTTAAGGGCAATTTGGGAGTAGCAGAAGCAGAAATAAAGGGAATGTGAATGTGTCTGTGTGTCCAGGACCTTTTGTGTTGGTCAGAATTCAGAATATTAAATAGTATCCCATAAAATGTCTTACTGTTCACATATAACTGTTCACATATGCTATTTGTTCCATATTATAATGTATAAAGTCTGTATATGTCCGGTACAAAGGCAAGGCAAGGCATATGCTGTGGTTTGTAAAGAATTTTTTTTAGAAATTTGTAGAGTTGAATTCTCTACAGATCGAGAGATATACAAATAGGTTTTTCCAGGCTGAGTATTTGCCAATACAAGTATTTAGATAATTGAAAATAACAGTGGGACTGTCCAAGGACTGTTCTTAAAAAGAAATTTATCAGAACCCACTTGTGCAGTTTTCATGAAGATTATGACATTCACCAATGTTTTGTCATTTTTAGATATGTTCTTAAAAAAGATTAGAATCTCAACTGCTGCAGAGCACCATTACACAAATTTTAGTGCATGCCTGTTTGTGCCAAACATTCGTTAATTGGGTGTTTTTTATTATTGTATAACATTATACAACTTAAAAGCCTTTTAAGAAAAAATATTGGCATAACCAGACTCATTTTCAGATGTGAATTTGTCTGGACCCCAGCAGTTCATTTACAGTTTTCACAGGGTGTTTCCAATGAGTAAATAAAACGTGGTATGTTAAATTGTTACAAAATATTTGTTATACCAGGCCAACAGTTACTATCAGAGTACAGTAAACTGGAGCACAGGCTTTTATTTATTTCAGACGTGCATACCTTAATATTAACGCAAGTATCAAATTGGGCAGCACAAAATGCAGCTACTGTGTGTTTGGTATTAATTCTTGGTATCTTTAGAGTATGATTACAAGTATATGAGCTGATTGCAGGTGTCAGTGCATCCCTATATGTGAAAGTAAGATATACAAATTTTACTTATTAATGCAATCTTATCAGAACACCCAATATTGTGTAGATATGTTGGAAAAATATAAAAGTTAATTTTATTTATAGAGCACATTTGAACAACCACAGTTGTTTAAATGTCTTTTAGTTGTTTAAAAATTCCTGCTTATTAATTCAACTTTATATTGCCGTCTACCTTTAGATCAGCCGTGGATCTGGAATATCCCATACACCCAAGCTCCAGACACTCATGGGAATGTCTGGGTTCCATCATGAGAATCCCCCTGTGGATGAGAGACAGACGTCTACAAGCAAGACACAAGAAGGACCTGCTGTCTCTCTCTCTCTGTGATGACTGAGTAAAAGCTTATAGACCACATGGTGCTAATAAACAAAAAAAAGTAAAATCAGAGTAATTCTAGATTCCATAGTCTTAGATTATTCAGGAAACGAATAGTTATAAATGACAAACTGTATTTTTTATGTATTTCTCACCAATAGTAACCTCCTCTGTGAACATTTCATACTGTGTTTTTGTGTGAACAGAATCCCGTCTTACGTAGTACTTGAGGTCTGTGTAATAAAAATGTCTTTTTAATGCAGTTTTCTTGGCAAGGCTTTCAGTAAGATGGATGCAAATAGCCAAACTGCCCCTCTTGAGGCTAATTGCGTCTTTTTTCGAAAGTGCTGCTTTTCTGTTTTCAAGGACAATGGCGAGTGTTAAGACTGGAGTAAGCATGCTAACTAGCCTCTAATCTGAGCACTGGGAATGAGTTTGAATCTAGACTTACCAATCATTTCAGACTCCATTTATTGCAGTCATTTTGCAGCAAGTGGCCTTTAGACGTGTGTTCCGTGTAATATAAGAGACCAATCTGTTTGAGAGAGAACAGGGAGAGAAATAAATGATGTCAGAAGGAAAATCAAAAGCCACCTTTAGGGCATTTCTTCTCCAGTTACAGGTGCTGAGAAGCTACTGCAACGTCATAAATGTGTACCTTAAAAACTACATACGCCTTCCCTGGCCACAATATTAAATCAAGGGGAAAAACCAGGATGATTGGTGCTTATTCAGTCGTTTTATAAGGAAATTGATGTGTTGCTTAGCAACAGTGCAAAACATTTTATCTCACATTGGTTATGATTCGAGTTATATAATTTAATCAGAGACATAAGACGCACACATTTTAGGTTACTTCCACATCACTAAAGTCATACATTACCAGACATCAGGGAGGGTACTTGGCACTTGAGGAAGGAATATGAATTATGTATGTCAATCAAAGCCTACATGGGCACTTGTGACATTTATGATACCATTTTAGGCTTTGACTGAGATTCCGTCTCCTGTCCTGTAAAAGGTCATTCAGTATTGATCTCAGGACTTTTGGTAATTGCTAACTATGGTCATGAGAGAATCACCAAACTGAAGACACATTTTCCATCTTCTATACAGTATATCTAGTACCCACAATTATTTTTGTCATTTAATGATTGTGTTCAGATATATATTGAATGCAGTTTTATATGAAACCAGTATGTGTTTTAGGTGGCAGAGTACCTACTGTAAAAGGCAGAGGTAAACAACTTCTGGAGACCTGAACGATTCCAACATTGAAAAATACACACACCACATTTCATGAAGCCCTAGGGAGCAATTTAATGCCAGTGTCAAGTGCGTTAGATTAGGGTTGGAACCAGCATCTGCATCCCTGGGGACAGAGTTGGACACTATTAAGTAAAACTCATGAATCACTGTCTGAAGCCCTGTTTCACAAATATCCACATCCTATCAGTGTATTTACTCAGATTTACCTGTTCCCACACATTCCCGTAATTAATCATCTAATTAACAAGCCCTTCATGAGCTTAGAATTGGTGTTTTGAAGCAGGAAAGAATAGGGCAAGAATACTGGCATACCACTGTTTGAAAATGTCTGCACTGGGTGGAATAAGAATGATTTCAATAGGAATGTAAAGGACTTGAAACTTCATTATTATGGAGAGTAGAGAGCCACAGCTCAAGATGGGAACAGTGACTTCATGTTCAGCTACAGTGCAGTTTGCAGGAAACTAAACAATGGCTCATTGTGATTTCTTTGTATTTTTGAAGCGTTGAAATAAAAATGAAACACTTAGTACATTTTGAATTTTTAGAAATCTTTTGAAAATATTCATGTGCCAAGGAAGTAGTCATGTCCACCAGCTTATGAATCAAAATTCAAGTCTTAAAAATGGTTTACAGTACAGACATGTGACAATTTGCAGTATGTATATGAAGCCTCAGATAAACTGTTAAAGGCCATTAATACAAATTAGTTGAAGTGAACTGTGGAGTCAAATGAACAGATAAACAAAAACAACAATAATAATCATTGCCAATGATTACAATCATTGTTTATGATTACAAAAGTGCCTCTAGTAAATTGTTTAAAAAAAAACTTTCCAAGTGAAGAATGTCTTTAAAAATGTTTGTCAGCATAATCACATTCTGTTTCCACCGTTACTCATTTTGTTCTTAGAAACGAAGCTTCTACCATCCTCCAGGAATGTAGCTAATTGCATTCCCTGAAACCCCCAGCTGTAAATGTCATTCTTTGCTACAGCTGTTTTTGCTTTAGCTTTGTGATTCATGCAATTCGTATTTATGTATTCCTTCAAAAACACTTGACATTTCTCAGCGTGTATAGCAGAAATTAAGGGTCAAAGTGTTGGTAAGGTACTTCTTAATGATATGCAAAGGATGAAATGCTGGTCTGTCACTGCACCAAGAATATTGTAATGGTTTGCAACGCCTTCCTTGTAAGGACTTACAAGGAAAAGAATTACGATGGAAATGGCAGTGCTTACTTATTATGTGGGCCTGTATTGTCTAGGCTGATGCTTCTTTTGATATGTTAATGTTTAGTGTGTCCTATTAAATCCCAATTTTGTCATATTCACCACCTTGAGATGGAAGCCTCTTGCAAATCCAGGTGCATTTAAGGCTCACGGTGTTCATTATAGCATCTCAGGTGGTGATGTGGTGAATATCATGCATTCATTTGAAGGCAAACCATTACCATATAAGCTCATAATTTAGCCAGATGGGTTGTAGGCTGTTGACCCTGTGTGTATAGGATAAAGGGAATAAAACTTTAATTCTTCGGTAGAATTAGACTCCCACGTCTCTGACGTTCATCTATCTGGTTTGACATGTTTTGTTCTCTAAACAAGAAAGGAGCTGTAGGGTAGAATTATCACTGAATACACAGAGCTGTTAGTATAAACAGGAGAAGTGTGCCAGTGTTAAATGGTACAGGTCAGAAATTGTTGGACTGGCCTGAAGATTCTCTGTCTGACCATCATGATAAGGAAATGGTTTATTGAATAGACATTGTCTAATACTCAGCACATCTCTTTGTTTAAAATAACAGGGAGATCAATGGAGGGTTACACAATCCTTTATTAGCTGACCGATGTAGACAGGGTTGCACTTTGCAAGGATCTAATTTCCAAGCAACGATGACCATTACAAAAAACACTTGAAATATCACAGATCTGAACCCAGTCTAGACCTAACTGAAAGTGATATTGTGTTATTATAAAATAAATGAAAAAACTATTACTTCAGACAACTGAAACCGAAATAACGCGTGAGGAGCGGCTGTGGTGAAGGGTAGCTGTCCGTGGTGCTGCTGAATTCTCTCTCTGTCTCTTTGTCTCTTTCCTTGCCTGTTTCGGTTGTTTGTCTACATGTCTAAGACTCTTTCTCTTTCGTCTGTTCTTTCCCTCATTTTCTCTGCATAATTGGCTCTATCTTTCTCTTTTCACTTTCTCTCTCTTACCTTCCCCCTCCCCTCATTCTCTCTGGTAGTGTCTCCATCTCACTCTCCTCACTTTCCTCTCTCTCTCTCTCTCTCTCTCTCTCTCCTGCCCTCCCCCCGTCATTTCCATCCCTCCTTTTTTTCTGTGCATGTCTAAATGACATCTGCTTGGTGATTAGGTCAAAGTGCCATTTCCAATTGAAAAGAGCACGTTCACACTCACGCAGCCCGAAATAACCTCGGTGGCTCGGTCGCGCAGATAGACGCTCATCACCAAATCGAGCGCGAGAAACGGCGGATTTACAGTACCGGGAGTGCGTGTGTTGTAGGAGCCGGGAAAGTTTGTGAAGAAAGAGACACGCGCTTTTCTGGAGCTTCATTACAACAAGAAGATCGGAGCATCATCAGAGGAAAGAGAAACAAACCGGAAAGTTGCAATGCATCATGTGTCTTTGGTAGTCTTGAGAGGCAACTGGACTTCTTTTACGTTCTTGAAGACGTTTTACCTTTCACCCGAAAGGCGTCTTCAGATCTGATGGGATCTGCATCGTGCAACATGTAGATTATTTCAAGCTTATGGTTTTACAGCAGTAATGTGTTGGATTCCATGGAACGCGAAAATGCAACGATTAACGCAATCATATTTTCGCAGAAGTGAATAGAAGAGCAACGCTGACAAGTTACTTCAAAGGCAAGATTTTGGCAGTGAGGGTTTGTGCAATTTTTCCATTATTCTTTTTCTTCACATAAATGGAATAAATCTCTGCTAAGTTGCGCGCTGTTACCGAAGGCTTTTTTTGCCCAGCATCTTGGGGTAAAAAGTCTCGCTCAGGGACCCTGTGATAGTAATGCTGGAGGTAGGATTTGAACCTACGATCTCTTGGTCTTTAAGCAAGTATCCTAATAATTAGAACCGCCACCTCCTACTTTTGGACGCGGGTGAGAACTTTCCCTGTTTGTACGGAGCCATGCTAAACCTCAGCGCTCCAAACGGCTGATCCGTCCATCAAGATATCAAAACCTGCCGGCCGCATTTTCTCCTGCTCATGAAGACCCACAGTGATGGATGTCCGAGAGTCTTTGTGGATGCGGGCAGGGAGCTGGGCTGAAGGGTGTAGGATGTGCAGATCTTTTCTCTCCTCCGCCACAGTGGTGACATAATGGCATGTCGAGGTTCGTGTTGTTGCGGCTTTGGTCCAGTTAACGAAGACAACGCACGGTTCGTCATGCTGGCGATGCTCATCTTGCTCTACCTGCTGTGCGGAGCCGCAGTCTTCTCCGCGCTAGAGCAGCCCAAAGAGAAGCAAGCCAAGGACCGATGGAGCCAGAGGTTTGAGCACTTCAGCCAGAAACACAACCTGAGCAAATCCGACCTGGAGAGTTTCCTCAGGCACTACGAGGAAGCCAACATCGCCGGAATCCGAGTGGACAGCCTCAAGCCTCGCTGGGATTTCCCTGGAGCTTTTTATTTCGTTGGCACTGTAGTTTCCACCATTGGTAAGAGCTCGTAATTTTTTAGGTAGAAAAGTAGACAGAGTAAAGGCATAAGGGCATTGTTTAAAAGGTTATTAGTAAGCCCAGTGGCAAAGCTTGCAATTGTTGCACAATACACTCTCCCAGAAAAGCAAAATTGTAGCTTCGATATTGCTAGTTTGAAATGTCAGTGTTCATGGACGTAAGGTACAGTTTTGTTGCTTGGACTGAAGGTGTACCTTGAAGGAGTATCGAAACATTGACAAGATTTTACAATTTTGTACTTTTTTGAGAGTGAGGAAAATTAGTACTTGTAGAGCTGAGGCTGCTACACCAACAGGTGATTATCAATTCTGATTAATGCACTGTCTGAAACCAGACCAGTATGTAAACATCTTCCAGCTCTTATGGACCGTATTTATTATTTATACATTGAGAGCTCAAGCCTGCAAGTCTGACCATGTTTAATGTAATGTTTCATGTATATGCTCCATTATTGATAATGGTGTCTTTCATAGTCAGTTTCTTAATTGGAGAACGGCTCATATAAAAGCAGAAAGCTATTTGCACTGAGATTACTATTAACAGTGCATCCATTTAGGTGAATTTCACATAAACTGATGATTTCATAACCAGGGGAAAAAGCATGAATTGTCAAGCTGATTACTTTGTGTGACCTATTACGATTAATAGCCATTTTGAGTTCAATCTTTTTCTTCTTCCGTATGTTGCACAGGGTTTGGGATGACCACCCCCGCCACAGTGGGAGGCAAAATCTTTCTGGTTTTCTATGGGCTGATTGGCTGTGCAGCAACCATCTTATTTTTCAACTTATTCCTGGAGAGAATCATCACTGTGCTGGCCTTTGTGCTCAAATCCTGTCACGAAGTTCAGCACCGGCGTAAGGGGGTGCTGCCTCACGACAGCAGGCAGGGCTCAGGGAGCCTTCGGCAACGTGCCGGGGACGGTTTAGCCGGATGGAAGCCATCCGTCTACTGTGTGATGCTCATCCTCTGTGTGGCATCCATCATTATATCCTGCTGTGCCTCTGCCATGTACTCCTCTATGGAGGGATGGGGATATTTGGACTCCTTCTACTTCTGTTTCGTAGCTTTTAGCACCATAGGCTTTGGGGACATGGTGAGCGGTCAGCGGGCCTCCTACCAGAGTCACACCCTCTACAGTTTGGGTAATTTCTTCTTCATCTTGATGGGAGCTTGCTGCATTTACTCTCTCTTCAACGTCATCTCTATTATCATAAAGCAGGTTCTTAACTGGCTCCTAAAGAAGCTGGAGGCCCCGTGCCGTAACTGTAAAGCCAGCGCCCTGAGACCGGGCAGGAACGTGGTAGTGCCAGGTCACGTTCGGACTCGCGTGCGCAACATCTCCATAGACACGGACGCTGTGAACGAGAGTGAGACGGACGGTCGCAGGGTGTCTGGAGAGATGATCTCCATGAGAGACTTTTTGGCTGCAAATAGGGTCAACCTGGCCATCATGCAGAAACAGCTGTCTGAGACGGCCAACGGCCATCCACGACCATCTGGCTCTGCTAATCGGCACAATGAATTCTCTGCCGGAGTTGGAGCTCTGGGTATTATGAACAACAGACTGGCTGAGACCAGTGTAGACAGATAAATTCAGACTTATGACAATTACAAAGCAAGAAGTGCACAAGAAAACTGTTTCACAAGACCATATTGCACATATATGTTGCTTAGAAAGTTTTTTGGAGAGTTGCCATCTTAATGCCTCTATAATGTGTATCTGTGCACTACTGTAGTTCCATCTATTGCTGCTTGGAATTGTGTTACAATGGTACAGAATATAGAGGGTTAGAAAATACATGTTACTAAACAGGTTCTGCTGCGTCACTTTAGAAGCCAACTGTCTTTTGCTTATGGCACATCTGTAGTCAGTTCCTGTTTATCTCTCTGAACTGAGCATTTTATAATCACTGCAAGAAACGAGTACATGTTTAACTGAACAGCTTAGTCGGTTTACAATATGCTATTTTTCTTTAGGGTTACACAACACCTAACATGATGACCATTACCACCTGCAGCAGCATAAATCTTTACTAACCAATTCTCCTAAATTTCATCTGCGTTCATGCCATCTGAGTGTTTATTGAAAGTTGGAAGCCTTTGGAACTGGTGAATGTTCTTGGGAAATCATGGAAATGTGGTCGTGAAGCAATTTGCATTTCCCCACAAACCAACAGAAATGGTGTGTAAACATTGTATTACAAATGATCACGGATTCTGATAGAAATATATGACATTAGACCACCATGAACATTTTGTGACATTATAATGTATAATACACATGCTGCTGAATTTCTAATGGCTGTATCCTTTGAAATATAGCGCAGATGCTCGGTGCTTAAAGGATCATGGAGCTCTCATAAATACAGTATGTCTTCTGAAATGTTAACTAAATTGTTTGTGTTGCCCAATATGGAAAACAATAATGACTCATTATTTATAATAGCTTATTAGGCTTTATATCCCTTCTCAATAATCTTCTTCCAGGTTTGAAAGCTGACAGCATGTAAACTAGATTTGATATGATGTAGGTTTGTACTTAGCTTTATAAGGCATGAATGCAGTATGTATGGGTTTCAGGTAAGGCATGTTCTTATTATGCAGATTGGAACAGTAACAAAAGCAAGCAAGATGTGGTATAAAACTGTATGGATCAATCATATGAAAAGCCAAAATGTGATGCAGGACATCCAAATAAAATATTTTTCAGCATTTTGTATTTGGAAATCTGGCGATTAATATTGATCTGTGTAGTTGCAATGCATGATGAATTAAAGTCTATTTTATCAGTTTTACTTGAAAATCCAAGACAAATCTGATCTCATTCTTTCTGGTTTCACTATCATATATAGACTGTGTGTCAGAAACATTTGTATTTGTTTGTTTTCATATTAATGTCATTGCATTTTGGATCTTAAATCTTATAGAAATTGTCCTTTACTTTAACTTCCCTGTAAAAAAAAGAACTTTTAACACGTAAAGCCAACTGAAGGTTTTAAAACAGGTTTTATTCATTTTTGCATAAACATGTTGTGATCTGTGAGGATATAACTCCCCCTATGTCTGTATTTGTGGCATTGCATTACTTCTGTCTTTTCATCATCTCCTGTGACATCAGCTGAGATGAAAAGACACATAGGCTTCCAAATATTCTTTATCTCAGGGATAAACACAACATTATTTCAAAATGTTTTGATTGTTTTAAAACTTCATTTTTAAAATGACTAAATAGTTAATTAAGACCAATCTATGTACGGGAAACACTTTCTGTGGCACAGGGTTCCTTATGGACAGAAGCAATTCTACTCTTTTGGGGCTCTAGGCAAAAATTCACAGTAGGCCCGTTCAACCAGCATTCAAGAATTTCTTTCAAAAAGTGTGAGGGTCATGTCTCTCCTACTGTCAAATTTTGCACATTGTCACTGCTGTATCTCACATTTATAGCATTTAATAGACACTTTTTCTCAGAGTGACCTACATCTAATTTCATGGACAGACTCCCTGGAACAATTTAGGGTCTTGTCTCAGGCACCCAAAGGATTTGAACCCATGACCTCTTGGTCCAGAGGCAAGTATTCTATCCTATCCAAACGACACCTCTTCTCTTGGTTTAATCACCACTGTGCTAAATCAATATTTGAGTTCATTCAGGAAAGCAGACACACATCACAACACACCTCTAAGTTATTCTGCAGGCTAAAACAATTACATTTATGCTTTTTCTTAAACAGTATTTCTGCTGAGACACTTTTATGGCTTCAAAATACTTTGCTGTGTTTGTGCAAAATTCTCCTTTACTATTTTAGTAATGGTCTGACAACAAATTACCCCTGATATATTTTCAGGTACCTTTAAGGATAATATTAATCACAAAGCCCATAAATACTGCACAGTCGTACATATTATTGTAATTATATATCCCTCCATGATCCCCATGAGGGCACAAGTCAAAAACGGAGCCTACATTTTGTTCTGCAGTACAGTTGGTGCAGATAGTTTGATGATGTGAAGCTGTTACATTTCTTCACTGGATTTGTAGTTTCCGTCTCGTCGAACTTTCGTTGTTTTCCACATCGCCGCCCGCCGCGGGGACTACAACTCCCATGAAGCCGCACACGGCTCGCTGCTCATATCAATATGGCGTCTGTCAGTCAGACAAAGGCAAATGATTTTTTGCGTGGAAATGCCGTGTAATTAAGGCGAGACGCAGTCGGCGCGACGCGGCCAAAATGTCGCTGCGTGTTTGCTGACGGAGACTTACAGAGACTTAAAGAAGGAGACAAATATCGCCAATCAATTAAATGTTGTGGCGGACGGAGGCCCAGCACTTACAGAAGGTAAAAAAAAAAATCTGATGCTAAACTGCATGAACAGCAGAAATTTTCCGGGGTGATCAAAGCAGCGTCTTGCTGAAAATGTCTGTGATAGAATCGGAACCGTAATTCGAGGCGGAGAAATAAGACGATGACATCGACTTGTGAGGATATTTATTACGATTGCATGCGTGGTTTTTAGTCCGTAAGACTAAATGTAAAGCGCCGAGGGAACGCCACCCAGCTTAAAGACTGAGAGAACTTCAAAGCCAAATGTGAATTTAGTGACAGTAGCGTCAAGTTCAGTCACAGCAAAGCAGATCCAAGTGTCTTTACGACGAACAAGAGCTATGGTGCATTAGTTTATACTGCCATGGATATATGTATGCATAAGTACTGTTTCTGCAAGTTGTGTAGTAACAACCAGATGTCCTCTCATTTTATTCATATGGAGGTTTTTGTTGGTCCTCACAAAAATTCGAGTTTAGTTTTGGCTTCGCGGTTGGACTTTGAAAATTCTTATTCCAGTTAGACCTGCGTAAATAATGCAAACGAATGTAATGAGCATAATCCTGACAGTAAAAGAAGTGTGTGTGTGTGTGTGTGTGTGTGTGTGTGTGTGTGTGTGTGTGTGTGTGTGGGTCCGATCTCCACTCGAGACTTTCTGTATGTCTAATCTACAATGCATATCGCTTTGGTCTTTATCTTTGCGCCATAAAATTGCATCATATAGGATTTATCAGATTGGATTTTTGGGCTGTAGTTGTAGCTGCATGTACAGACACTGAAGAAAGTTTATGAGGATCTTCAGATTTAATTGTGCATTGACTTGAATGTAAATTAGTTGTGTGTTTGCAGTAAAACTCAAGATTGATCCATGAACTACTCTTCTGATGTGATGTCCTGTTCTTTTCTTTGCCTTTTATTCCCTTAAAGTTGGGACTCTGGTCTATAGATTGTCGGCTCCCACATTTCTGTGTGTTAGTGTTACAGGACAATCCAAACCTTACAGGTGACGTGACTTTATTATTTCATCACATGTAGATCTAAATATTAATACCACTGCAGATTCGGAGAGTTATATGTGTTTTGTGGAGGCTAGAATTTAATCTGTTTCATGTGAGGATGTAGACTTGTGACATTTTTCCTGTGGCCAAGTCCTGCTTTGTCAGGCTAGAGTTTTTTATTGTTATTTTGGTCTAACTGCGGTATGCGATGCTGCTGGATGCATCAGACCCTCTGTAGCACTGAAGTGCATAAGTGAGCAGAAATCTTTCAAGGCATTTTATACTTAGTAGAGTATGCTTGAGATACTAAACTAACTTGTCACAGAATAATGTGTGAACATAGCCATAGAAACTCTCACCCAGCATGCTCCAGAACATGAGCCCTGTTTTATTACACCAGCCTGGTGTTAGGTCATTGACGGTAGGTTTTTGCATTTCTGATATCTCTCAAAGCTTTGGGAGGAGTTGAATCCTTTGATAAGCAGGAGATGATAATCTGCACTATATTTGGGATGTAGGTGGCCTAGTGTTAGGACACTTATGAACTAAAAGGTCATAGGTTCATACCCAGCTCTATCCTAGTGACAGAACTACCACCACTAGGACCCTCGGCAAAATTTTTAACCTCTGTAACTAAGAACTGTAAGTTGAGAAGAGAGTCTGCTGCATGAGTAGAATATAAACATTTCTATTTGGACAGCAGGTAATTTTATTTTGAGGCTTTTTGCTGTTCTATGTTTAGCCCTTCCCCTCCCTAGTTGTAGTGTAGCGATGTCTAGCTTTTTGTTTTTTAGTTGTCAGCACCAATCTTTCAGGGCTCTACTTGTAGGTAAAAATAGAAAACTCATTTGGTGCTTACTGCAAAGTTTACACACATTTTTCATTTTCTGAGCCCACGAGCCGGCCGGCCGGATTATCCCAGTCGGCCTTTTCCTCTGTTAGTTCAACTCAGCACTTGTGGTGTTGAGGCCTTTTCAACAATTCCTGATTTGGAATTAAGAGCACAGAACCCTATAAGACTTAGTTCCATATGGAACACACATTCCGCTGGCACTCGTGGCAGGACTGTAAATATATTTGGGGTGTGTGCATGTGTGTGCATGTGTGCTTGCGTGCACCACATCTAAAACCCTTTAGCTATTTTCAAAATCCAAGCCACTCCCTGTGTGTGTGTGTGTGTGTGTGTGTGTATGTATGTGCGAGCCGAGCTCAGCAGTAAGAGAATTATTCTCAGATAAAAAGGTCTGTGCCGAATGACTCATCCACTGGCTCCTTTGTTAAAAGTAGCTCGGCTATCAGGGATGGAAATATTTCTTGGCATTTTTCCCTCAAGTTAACCTCCTTCCTCGGGGCCTGCAGTCTCAGCTCTCTGACAGTGCTGTTTGAAAGTCCCGTGGCGATGCTGCATTATCCTTGCCTTCACCTCACAGATCTTCCAGACTTTGATACTTTGATTGGAAGGTACAGGTGATAGCGTTTAGCGTTGTGCTGAGAGCAGTGGCCCCGTAATAAGAGCTGAAATTTGGAGGCTGTTCATATAAGTTCTATTTTAGTCCTTTTGTTGGCGTCTTTTGGCTTTTTTCACCTCATTACATATCTTGCTGTGACATTAATCCTGTCTCATGAACTTAAGGAATAATTAAGAGAGGGGGAAAATGCATATTTAGACACAGTCACTGACAAATTTGCGTCTTTAGTTTTCTTCCGTTGAGCTTACACACTGTTAAAAATAACGGATGGTTCAGACTAATGACTTACTGTCATGTAATTACTTACTGTTAAGTAATTTGAGAATTCCAGTAATTGTTAGCTAATGTTGGTTGGCTACAGTGTAGAACAAAATGAGAAGTCTGCACAATGAACATGTAATTACCATTGGACTTACTGCATGTGATATAATGAGACATTTTATTTCAGTTTTTAGGTTTATGCAAACCAGTTTTCTCATTGGTGTGAATGAAGGCCTCGTCACACACACACACACACACCAAAAGTACACTGTGCACGTAAATTATAATTCTGTCTATATTTGTCCTTACACTTATCAGAGGACAAGGTGAAAGGAAGGACACTGATGTCTTTTAGTAAAATCCTGTGTAACAATCTGACAGCTCTGTCACAGTCTGAAGGTGAATTTCATCCAAAACAGTAGTGGATCTGATCCTAAATCTGTGAAAATATATCAGTTCATTGGTGTTAGATATATTTTTGATGTTTATTTTCAGTACTTTCAGCCACCATTTCTTTTTATTTTGCTTCGTTGCGTTTGCAGTAAATCACTGCATGATCTGTTGTCTCATTTTTCTAGCTGGGGTGGGGGGGAGTCTTTTGCACAGCACTCAAAGGCATTTTAATGAATAAGTGAAACGTACTACCCAGATTAACTTGCAAGACAGTTAGACAGCTGTTTGTAATCGGTGTGTATGTGTTTTTATTAGGGTTGTAATGATACATCGATATACATTAATGATACAGTGAATGATCAATAAGCCTGTAGAATTGATCCAAAAACATTAATCAGGCATCATACATAATGCGACACCGCTTAACATCGAACATAACAGAACAGAATTCATAAAGAGAATATTGTTTATGTTTAGGGCCCTAAACACGGATGGAATCGCGGAATTCAACTAATAAAATGGAATCCGTTGTAAAACGCGGAATGTCGTATAATTCGCTGATATCGGTGTGTGGGCAAAGCAAAGCAATGGTTTCAATCAATTTTGGCCGCTGCAGCCCCCTGTAGGTGTTACCTGTTGAGGCGGGACTCAGCTTTCCACACACACAAACGCACAGGCACAGAGGGGAAAACGTCAACGGTCAGCTATGACGAAGAGGCTCGCTGAAACACTGAAGTCCTCAAAAAATTACAGAATTCGACTCTTAGTGCTAAGTTTACAGCAAAACAATACCCAAATGAGTTTTATGAATCGGGAGAACAACTCTTTTGTAATTTTGCCAGCACGCGATAGACTGCACCTGCAAGAACACGTGACGACCACTTACGGTCTAAAACTCACATCAGAAACGTTTCGTTTTGCAGAAAAAAATAAATGTTTTTTTGTTGTTTACAGGTCAATGTTTTGCCAAAGCAGAAAATGTTGTGCTGAACCCCAGCACTTTGTTGAAGTTGAATAAGTTATTTAATGTGAATTTTTTTCTATTGCATTGTTCTTTTTTTCCATCCACTCCACAATTAGACACTTTTTAGGTGAATAAATATGATTATAATGTAAAACACGGAATTCAGAAGAATAAAAATGGAAAAAACGATACAGTGAAACATATCAAACTGAATTTAAACATTTTCATGTTTGTGTGTTTGCTCAGAATGTCTCACTACACAGACGAGCCTCGCTTCACCATCGAGCAGATCGATTTGCTGCAGCGTCTGCGCAGGAGCGGACTGAGCAAACCCGAGATCCTGCGCGCGCTGGACACTCTGGAGCGGCTGGAGCGCGAGCACGTGCAGAAGTTCGGCCATCGCCACGGCTATGGAGGAGGAGGAGGCGGGGCTCTTCCGGGAAGCAGCTCCACCCCCTCCAACAACAACGGGCAAGCCGGCTCGGGCACTGCCTTGGTCTCCCCAAGCGCCGTCCCGGCCTTGTCCTCCTCCACCGCATCCGCAGCCACGCAGACGGTGTTCCACGGAAACGTCCCGTCGCCGTCACCTAACAGCTACGACGCCTCGCCCTCCCCCACCGTTGCCGTGCCCGTGCCCGTGTTGGCGCCGCCGGCTCTGAACGGGCGTGACGGCCTGGCACCTGTCAGCAACGGGAAGCTGTCTCCACCCCAGTACGCCGTGGGCAATGCGCCCGGCCGGACGTTCGGCTTTGAGCCCAGCGAGGAAGAGATGGACATCGATGACAAAGTGGAGGATCTGATGAGGTCAGTGGTTCATGATGCAATTATTGAAAAGTAAAGTAAATATTTATTTTTACAAAAATGATGGTGAATGGCAAAATGATACATTGTTACACTTAAAACACCTTTAACAAAGAATAAGATTTACAAATAGCAGGTGTTTTAAATTTGTTGTGTTGTGCTGCGGCACCATATCCGCAAACAAATCCACAGATTCACTAGTAAAGGAGTTAAAAGATATATGTGACCCTTCACGGCAAAACCAGTCGCTTGTCGCAACGGAGGTTTCCGAGGAAAAACGAGCGTTTATGTTGCGTGGGGTAGAATTTTGGATTTTTAGTTTTTAGTGTTTTGAAACAGTGGAAGGTCTATACTGGCTATCCGTGTGGCTGTGAATGCAGCGTAGGCTACCGTAAATACAAACGTAGCCGCGACCGCACCAAGCGTCTGTGAGTGCTACGACGATAGTCAACTTCAAAGGCAGATTTCTCCGTTTCTCACTTGGCGTGACAGGAGAAACCCGACTCCTTTGAATGTTGATATCTCAGTCATATGTCGTCCGATTCATTCCGTATAGGTATCGTTTTGATTTATGCCCTTTCATGAAAACATAACTCAATTTTGAAAATTTGCGACAAGCGACTGGTCACATACGCCAAAAATGTTTAGTGTTTGCGATATAGAAGGTAAACTCTAGTGCTGGGAATTGATTTTTAAAAATGTGTTTTGATTAATCGTAAGTGTAAACTAGTTAAATATGTACATATGCAGTAGTACAATGAAGAAATGCATGTTAAAAGTTTTAAAAAGTCCAAAAAGTTACTAAAGTTTTTAACCAGTAACATCCATAATGAGCTGCAGACGACCACAAAAAGAACAGGCAGATGTGGCGGTTGGTAGTGTAACGATTTTTGGCCTCGTGATCGGAAGGTCACCGGTTCAAGTCCTGGACCGCTAAAGGTACCGCTGAGCTACTCATGAGCAAGTTTACCGACCTCAAGCACTGATCCCCAAGCAGTGCACGTCAGCTGCCCACTGCGCCTTCACGGATGGGTCAAATGCAGAGGTCACATTTTGTTGTGGTGCAGTGTGTGCTGTGCTGTGACAAAAAAAAAAAAGAGCGGCTTTGGTGAAAAGTTCATCTCCAATGTATAGGCACAACTTTATGTTTACTATGTTTATCTGGACCGACTTGGTCATATGATTCATTTGCTTTAAACAACGTGTCAATTCAATAATTGTTAACACATTAACCTTCCTAGCCCTGGTAAATTAATATGAACTGAAAGCAAGCGTTCTACGACATTGCGCTCTACTCTCATCTTGCGCTACATCTTACAGGTTAATTTATGGAACCCGTATGTTGGATCCAGCCCAGTTGGATAAAAAAAAAAAGTTAATCCCATGCTTCGTCTGTAGTTATCTCAGAGGATGTCCAGTTGCTCTATTATATGGCTTTGTGACGACCAACCAACGTCACATGAAACCCAAGAATAGCACAAACTGCAGAACAGAATAACTCGGCTTTTTTGAGTGTGCATGAATGACAGAGTATGTATTGTTAGATGGATATTTTTAAACATCCTCTTTATTCTCTCCCTCCCTCTCTCTCGCTGTCTGTCTTCTCTTTTTCCATTTCTTCTCTTTCTCTGCCTGCAGAAAGGACAGCAACATAATTAAAGAGGAGATCAAGGCCTTCTTAGGGAGCCGACGAATTTCTCAGGCTGTCGTCGCCCAAGTCACAGGTTAGTATCTCTGACAGCTGAATGCAAAAGGATCTTTGCACGTCACGCAGATTTATTATGAGTAGATGACTTACTACTTCTGTTAATAATGCACTCTCTTTAAATACGTCACTTTTTCAGTTTGTACATTGATAGACCCCCGTTACTCTATTATTATATATATTTATTAAACTTGACACCGTGTATATTTTTAAAACATCTTACAAGTTAAACTGTCTTAGCTTCAACCAAAAGCACCAAAGCTAATTCAAATAAACTTCGTTCTGCTCCTGATTCTAATCCACACTCCAACTTTCTGCGTTCTGTCCGTTTTCTGGTTTTGGATCAAAAAGAACTCTTTCATGTTTATGATGAGAATGTGTGACGTCTGCACATTTGATGTTCTCTGCAGGCATCAGTCAGAGTCGGATCTCCCACTGGCTCCTGCAGCAGGGTTCCGATCTGAGCGAGCAGAAGAAGAGAGCCTTCTATCGCTGGTACCAGCTGGAGAAAACCACGCCTGGTAAATGCCCCGTCGCCCTGCCGCCCCTGCATCACTCACTCCTTCTTCAACTGTCCACGTCCAGAAAGTGAAATTCCTGCCAGGTTTTCCTCCAGAACTACTCAATTTAAAGGATAAGAAACATAGTTTGAGGTGCTGACATTCCTAACAATTAATGAAGCGTATAAAATGTGTACGATCTTTAAGCTCCCCTTAGATTTCATTAATGGTTGTGAGGCTGAGGGAGACGGCACATAATGCATTATAACGTCACTTACTTTTTACAGACGCCTGTCAGACAAACGCAAACCTCCTGCTAATGGATTACAGTTGCTAATGGATTTCCTCTTGCTAATGCGTATTTTCATTAACCTTCCTATTGGAATGTGACGACCCTCTCATTCCATTCCATGGTAAACGTTGTTGTGAAAACCACTTGCTTTCATCTGGAGCAACAGGAAAAGTGTAGACAGTGCCTCTGTCAGTCTGTTGCTGAAATCCTCCTTCGTGCCTTCTTTCTAGAGCCTTGGACTTCCGCAGCTCTCTTCCTCAACTCTGCATTGGCACTCTTCCCTTCACAAACTCCAGATGATAGCTTATGAGCTCCAGAACTCTGCTGCTTGCTTTCTCACTTGCACCCAGAAGCTCCACCACTTTACACCCACTCTCCAAAATCTTCAGCCTTCATGTAAAATATAATATTCAGTTCGTCTGCTCACATAAACCCTAACTACTCGCTCCTTCTTATGTCAGATACAGATATTCCCATCTTCTAAAGATTTTTCTCAGTTTGCTGCTTTTGGGTCGAACTTTCTCCCACGTCCAACCTTCTGGACTCCCGCTCCATCTCTCGCTTTCAGTCTTCTCTGTTCTTGAATGACGGAACAGTTATGGCAGGACTTTTTTAGCCTGTTTTCCTTTTGGTTGTGAGAAATCTGTTTTGTGCTAATTTGCACATTTCAGGATGTGCTTTCAAAAATAAACAGCAGTGTGTCATGTCCCCAGCTCTGCTGTATATCCAGCCAAAGTGTTATTAATGTCAGCTTAAAGTGAACATCATATTTTGTGACATAACTGATAGGTGCTCCGTTTGAGGGACTGCACCCTCTGCCGTTAACTGAAGTCTTTATCTGTAATTCTATTCAGATGGAGGTAAACGCTCACCTTGGATTGTGAGTGAAAAGGACAGTCTCTCACCTTATTGAAAAAATCATCCACATTTTCCACACTAGCACAGAATAATAAGGCGTTTGTTGATCACACACATATGACCCGCTGTCCTGTCTGGGTTTTAGGTGCCACTCTGGCGATGAGGCCGGCCCCGATGCCGCTGGATGACATTGTGGAGTGGCACCAGGCCGTGCCCCCCCTCGGCTGCAACCCCGGCAGCTTCCGCCTGAGACGAGGCAGCCGCTTCACGTGGAGGAAGGAGTGTCTCGCTGTCATGGAGAGGTGAGAGACGCTGGCACACAGAGGAATCTGATAATGCTTGGCCGTTCTGTCTTAGGCCTCGTCCACACGGACGTTCGAAATGAACGCCCTCTAAACGCCATACGTGGTTTTGCTGCATTTTGTAGCTGCGTACGATTGGCGTTTCACTGGCGTTCGCAATAGCGTCGTTTTCCTCGCATTCGTCGGGATTTTGACACCAAGAAAACGTTGCATGCAGCGTTTATTTGACGCCACCCGAACGCGCAGCCGGCCGAACGCCGGTGCTGAACGCCCGTGTGAACGCTTTGATTTGCTCCAATGAGCAGAAAAACGGTCGGCGTTCAGTCAGCGCTGTGGTGGTGTGTGGAAACTTTTGACTGTAGAGTATTTAACACATTTAAGAATATTTAACATGTTCACACTGTAGGTATGACTGTCTTTATAAAACATGTTTTATTTTATAGCAAGGTACAAATAGCAGGTGTGTGAAACTGCCGTATCGATGGCTGCTACACGTTCTGGAAGCTATTACAGTGATTAACTGCCTGTTCTTCATGTATGAAACATTTTCGGCAGATGCTAAAATATATTCAATATGTTTAAGTAATTTAACAAGTTCATTATTGTGATCGAACTATAGATCATGATAAATATCTGTGAATCTGATATTGTGTTGTTTTATGTAACAGTAGGTGCAGTGCAGTCGCTTGTCGCAAAGGAGGTTTCCGAGAAAAATGAGCGTTTATGTTGCGTGGGGTAAAATGTTGGATTTTTTGTGTTTAGTGTTTTGAAACAGTGGAAGGTATATACTGTACTGTTGTGAATAAATTTGGCTGAAAAACTTACCCTTTCCATCCTAAAAACGTGACTTTCTTGAGGTGAGGAATTCAATTCCAGCAGAATGTTAAAAGTTTCTGTTTTGACCGCTCTACTTCAATATTTACGGTAAATCCACTGGTTGACTAGCGTGAAGATATTTCTCCGGAATCCATCTTCGTCTCCCGAGTTCAGTTAACCTAACGCAGGTAGGCTATCCGTGTGGCTGTGAATGCAGCGTAGGCTACCGTAAATGCAAACGTAGCCGCGACCGCACCAAGCGTCTGTGAGTGCTACGGCGATAGTCAACTTCAAAGGCAGATTTCTCCGTTTCTCACTTGGTGTGACAGGAGAAACCCGACTCCTTTAAATGTTGATATCTCAGTCATATGTCGTCCCATTCATTCCATATAGGTATCGTTTTGAAGCTTGATTTATGCCCTTTCATGAAAACATAACTCATTTTGGAAAATTTGCGACAAGCGAATGGTTTTGCCGTGCAGAGTCACATTTAACGAAAAGGGTGAGAGTGCCATTTTTGCTGGATGTGTTAAAGGGGTAACACATCCAGCTGAACTAGGAAAGCCATCCTGATTTACATTGTGTTCGAAAACTGACAACACTGACCCCTGTGCTTTGTAGGGGCTTACTGACATGTTTTTGGGCGGTGATATTAATAAAGACTAAGCAGGGAGAACCCATTATGCATCTGTTGTAAAAAGAAAAATTGGTGTCATTTTAGAATAGCAAATATGCAAAACATAAAACTAAATTTAAAGGCCTTTTAATCTTTGTTTCATTCTGAGAACTTTTCATAATGCGCTAACGCTAATGCCAGTGGCTTCATTGTTGATAGGATTAACTTGTGACGTCTAACAAATCAGACACCAGAACAGGACTACGGACAGAGAGAAGCGGATTCGGAGTCAAAGTAGCGCAAAATAAATGTATTATCAATATATTGATTTTAAAATGGGCGATTACCATTAAAGTCCAAAATATTGGCTCAGATAACTGGTTGGGCTGGTAATCGGGCGACCCATAGTGCCAACCCAATTTTGACTGGACCAATGCTGATCGCTTGTGTTAAAAATAGTTAAAGTTGTTAACAATGCAACTGTTTGTTTAAATGTCCTCTCTTCAGCTACTTTAATGACAACCAATACCCTGATGAGGCGAAGCGGGAGGAGATCGCCAACGCCTGCAACGCTGTAATACAGAAACCAGGTGAGTCTGCGCTGGCATCCACAATTATCCTGAAGCCTTTTCATTACGTAGCACATAAAAGCTACTTCTGTAAAAGCCTGAGGCAGACGGGAGGTCTAGAACTGCAACAGAGAGAGTTTGTATGTCAGCAGTGAAGTTTGTTCTGTCCGTCTCAGGAAAGAAACTGACGGATCTGGAGAGAGTCACGTCTCTGAAAGTGTACAACTGGTTCGCCAACCGGCGGAAAGAGATCAAGCGAAGAGCTAATATAGGTAACGTGGAGGCCCTGCGGGGGCGAGACGTCTCACACATCAAACAGCAGCAACACCTCACAGTCTCACCACAGCACATCACAATATTAATCATAACATACCGCCGCCAGAGATAATGAAGAAAATACCGTTATGCAGCGGAAGAGTGGGGGAAGAGGAAGTGCAAAAATAACCAAACAGCTGTAACCTTAACATGACTTTTACTTTTATTTTTTTATGAAGTGATTTCTTTACTCAAATACAGGTACCTGTAAGTTCTACTTCAATACAGTGGCAAAGTGTTAATACTTGCTTACGTCCCACGTCCGTTTACTCCTCGATTAATAAATCTTATAAAAGTAGAAAAATCCACGTGAATATAGAAATAAAGGAAGTTACATGGAGTGTTTTGTCCTGAAAACAATTTGAGATGTCGTCACTCCTTGACTTCAGCTATGTTATGGCGAGGTTTGTGTTCTTTCGAAGAAGCAGCAATCCTGGAAAGCCATGGGATCGACGTACAAAGCCCCGGTGGTCACTCCAACAGCGACGACATCGACGGCAACGACTACGGGGAGGCGACGGCGGAGACGGGCTTAGGGACGGTAAGAAACTGTCCTGATCCCATTCTGACAGCTACTAAAACTGTTGTGTTGTGTTGTGTTGTGTTGTGTTGTGTTGTGTTGTGTTGTGTGCCTCCGTCGAGCTGACACGGCCTGTTTTCATCCGTGATCAGAGGAGACAAATGATGCCCAGTTAAAGACGATGACGGGCCTGTTGACGTGATTTTTCTTTTCTCTTGAAAAGAGAGCAGTGGCCAGAGGCTTTGGTTTCGGCAGAGGGGAGCTGTCTTCCCCCGTTCAGGTACGCAGGACACGTGTAGAGCCTGCCGCTAACCTGGTGGATTTACTCACCGTTAACACTGCATGATGGGTCGTTACAGTGGTCTGGGAAGGTTCTAGGAATGTTTTGCCCGGTTTATGGCTTTGTTCACACTACACCATTCTGAAAGTCGTAGGATCGCTGTACCGTACTGTACTGTACACTAAATAACCTCGAGACTCATAATCACAAATAAGACAGTTGCGTAGTGTGAAGAGAGCAGCGACGGGAAGTCACCGTCTCCACACTACAAACTCTGTTCACACTACAAGCGAAGTGAGGGACAGTTTTTCTGCAGCAACTTGAGGGCTGAGAGACTTGAACGACGACCTCTTGGTCTATATTCTAGACCCCCTGTGACTGGTCAGCAGTAGGGATGTACCGATCTGAAACGTGGATCGGATATCGGTTCGATAACGACTCAAATAGCTGGATCGGTGGCATTGGGCCGATCTGAAAGGCCTCGTTCACACGGACGTTCGAAATGAACGCCCTCATACGCGTTTTTGCTGCGTTTTGTAGCTGCGTTCGATTGCTGCTGCACAGGCGTTCGCAATAGCGTCGTTTTCCACGCGTTCGTCGGGATTTTGACGCCAAGAAAACGTTGCATGCAGTGTTTATTTGACGCCACCCGAACGCGCAGCTGGCCGAACACCGGTGCTGAACGCCCGTGTGGACGCTTTGATTTGCTCCAATGAGCAGAAAAACGCTCGGTGTTCAGTCGGCGCCACGAACGCCAGAAAAACGGCTAAATTGTAGGTTTGCATACGCGTGCACGCTCAGTTCGCTCGACGTTCACGCTGATTCCTACATATAGAAACAACAATGAGCAGAACTATATGTATAAGCAAATGATATTCTTTTATTTTCTTTAACAACACCAGCTCTTGCTCGCCATCTTTGTGTTCCTCGCTGTGTTTGTTAGCGCGCGTCTCTCACAGGGAAGTCCGACATTCACAAAAGCGCTCCAGTTCCGACAGATCTTCCCCTTTATTACAGACAAAACTTATATTCTAGCTGATAAATAGCAAAAACAACCAGCGTTCTACTCACAACGCAGCCGTTTACTTGATGCGCTCATTGTCTCATTGCCAGTTTGACGTGTTATTGTGTGGAACGCCGTTAGGCCAAACGACTCTCGTGTGGAACGCCGTTATGTCCAAAACGAGGTGTAGGCTAAAATTAGTAAATTATTCAGAAAAACCTTTTTTACATTATATAGTGTTAGAGTGTAAAAAATAAATATAGAAAGATGCATTATTTGTTATAAAATAATTTTATTCTATATCCAGATGGATTCCAAATGGATAAAGAAGTGTGTCCACCTGCACCAACCTTATTTTTCTGGCACTGTCCTTATGTCCTAAACACAACAACGTAAGGCGTGTACGGCTAACTTCTACACAAACACTGCAATAAGTCTAATAACAAAGGTATGGACAAACGCCCCAAATTCTCTTAGGACTGAAAACCCTGGTATCGGATCGGTACTCGGGATCGGCCGATACCCGACGCCCAAGTATCGGCATCGGTATTGGAACTGAAAAACTTGGAGCGGTGCATCCCTAGTAAAGACTTGAGACTCGGCAGACTAGATATCCAGTCAACATCAGCTACTAGCCTGTGATCGTTTCTTTGTGGTGGTGGTTATTTATTGCTGGTCAAACATGGATTTATGCCAGATGAAATGAGCATTAAAACCAGCCCTAAAATGGTGTAGTGTGAACATGGTCGTAGTGATTCTCCTCACCGCATGGTTGTAACAGAACGAGAACTTGCGCATGGTTTATTGCAGATTCACCATCTCGTTTGGCTCCTTTTAACAGGTTTACCAGCAAAGCCGTAACTTGTTGCTAAAACTTGTGTAAATAGAGCAACAAATGCATGATTAACATTTTCCACTGATCTCAGTGATCTAATAAAGCAGTGGTTCCCACACCTTTTCTGCAGTGCCCCCTTATGTAAAGAAGAATATTCTCAAGTCCCTCCTACTTCCTTTAAAGCTTTTTCTCCATAATACATTTTTACAGCCATGTGTTAAGCAGAAACACATCAAGTATAAACTTCAGAGCTTGAATTTTGGCAGATGGACTTCTTTGAGGTTCTTGAAGATGTTTCACTTCTCAGCCAATAGACTTCAGCGCTTCACTTTAGAACGGAAGAAGCTTTTGGGATGAGAGGTGAAACGTCCTCAAGAACCTTAAAAGAAGTCCAGTTGCCTCTGATTTAAGCTCTTTAGTCGACCATGTCCAGGATGATGGAGAACCCCCACATTTGTGTATATTAATGTATAAACCAGGCTTTAGTCAGATAAACATCTGGATCGGAGGTGCCAGTGGGAGTTCAGGCCAAATTTGTTCATATAAATGTGTTGTAAAATGTAGTTTCTACACGTTCCCTGCCTTTCTTACAGCAGCTTTTCCTCCAAAACTGCCTCTCCGCTCTAAAACATCAACTCCCTGAGAGGAAAACGAATACCTGAACATTTGGTTAAATCTGATAACAACTTTGACACTTCCACTCTTAGTTCCTTCATTTTTAGTGTCATTCGGCACACGCTTGGCTTTGGGAACCACTGTAATAAAGTCACTAAATTTCACGTTTTTTCGGTTACCGCTTCTGTGCACATGGGAAACCCGGCCAGAAAGCAGTACATCATTTTTAAATTGCAGTTATAGAAAAACACTTTGCTCCCCGGCTAGTTGGCGGGCTGGACAGGTCTGGGTCAGGTCTGGGTCGTCTGTGCCCAGGTTCAAGTCCATGCCTGAACCCTCTGACCCCTACATAATAAACTACAGAATGCCTTGTTCTTTAAGAACCACTTGACTTAAATAAACAGAATATTTTATACTGTCACTATTACTGTACTGAACACAGAGTCTCCATCATTAATGAGATCTGAACCCAGATCCAAGACCAGGTTTGAACCCAGGACCAGGTTTAAGTCCATACCTAGGTCCTGGTCCAGGTTCAGATCCAGATCCAGATCCAGATCCGGGTCCTGGTCCAAGTTCAGGTTCGAACCCAGATCCAGATCAGTGTCCAGGTCTGTACTCTTATCCAGGTCCATGTTCAGGTCCAGATCCAGGTTGGTACCTGAACCCTCTGACCTCACTGTGAACCACAGAATGTCATAACTCTTGTTAAAGACCCTCTTCACTTAAATAAACTGAATATTTAATAGTACATACTGGATACTGGGTCTGGGTCATCTGTGACCAGGTCCAGGTCCGTAGCCTTGTCCAGGTCCGTGTTTAGATCCACGTCGGTACCCAGGTTCAGGTTTGGGCATCAGACGTCGAGCTCTAGACTGACATCTGCGTCCCGCTCTCCTCCTCCTAGGATGACAGTGCGGGCCCCGGCGAGCAGCAGGACCCCATCACGTTGGCGGTGGAGATGGCAGCCGTCAACCACAGCATCCTGGCGCTGGCACAGCAGGGACGCGGCCCCGGGGACATCAAGGCCGAGGTGCTGGACGAGTGACGAGCCCCCCAACAATAAACCACTCTTATACACACATACACACACACACACAAACAAACACACTCTGTATCTGCCAAAGTGGGGACAAGGACGAGAGGACAAGATGCGGTTTGTGTTTTTTTTATTATTATTATTAAGGACAATGGGATGAAGATGCTGTTCTGCCTGTGTAAACGAGGGGGAGATTGGGCATCGATGACCAAAGCTAGTGCAGAGGATTTAGAGACTGTTAAACCCCACAATAACTCCCCAACACTTTCAGACTTACAACTACGACCTCAGTACCGTAACTCCCGGCAAAGCGAGTGCGGCGCTTCACACGCTCTACACCTCCCGTACACACCTGCTGCGCAGACTGAAACTATAAAAAGAGAAGCAACGTTTATTAGTGAATTATTCAGACGAATGCGCATCTAATTGCGAATGAAAGCAAAAAGCAAACTGGCGTCGGTTTCCCTTTTCATTCGCAATCAGCATCAACAATTTGGACTGAAAGTTTGCTCTTCTCGTCACAGAACGTGCCCTCGCTCACGACTGATTTTTTGCTTCTCCTTTTAGCTTTTCATTTCCAATTGGGTGTGATTTCTATATCCTCTCGCCCACTCCGGGTCTGGCTGCTCTGGAGGCGGTTTAGCAGGTTTTCTTTCCTTCTTCCTCTCTCTCTCTCTCTCTCTCTCTCTCTCTCTCTCAACTCAGCAGGATTTTTTGTTTTGGGCTCTTGTATCTGCTCTTCTTCATGCAGTTAAAACTCAGAAATAGTCCAGAAACTCGTGATCTAAAAGGGACGGAGTAGAACGAGATAAATACGTATAATATTTTTTAATGCAGGAGTGACTCCACCATCAGGATTTGGAAATGCTGCTTCTCGCTCTAGATGCCGCACCAACCTCCAGACCAGATGTAGCGGTCAAATTGTGCAACGTTTCAGCTTATCAAGGCTGCGCTGTTATTTTTACAGTAAAAGACGCGAGACTTGCGTGTTCCGCCGTCTCCTGGGTCGGATGGGTTCAGGTTTCGTTATACAGGTTTCTCTAAAAGCAATCGGACAAATACTGTCACCTACACCGTGTGTAACCTCATAGTACTCAACCGCTGGCTGCTGTTTTGGACACTACAGAGCTTTTCGGGTGCGACGCTGCAAAAAAGTGTTGAGCAGCAGCAGGAGGACGTAGCAGTGCAGACGCAGGGAGCGACTCCGGCCACGCTAATGTGATGGTTAAGTACTGTACATACGGAGTCTCGTCGGCCCCAAACGCTCGAGTTATGACAGTGATGAAAGAAAATGCTAAATAGTTCTTACTTACTGATGGACATCCAGGTTTATCACGGACTTCATATCTAATCAAATCTTACCAGTCGATGTGATCATGTTGATGGATGAAAGTCTGTGTGGACCTTTAAAATTACTATTACTCTTCCCCCTTCCATATCATGTATTTTTGTTAATGTGCTATGTTTTTAAATCTGTAAGGGTTGGAAAGGGAGGACGATTTGGAGAATTAACTCCCGTTTTACAAACTCTTCAAATGCATAGGATGTGGTTTTAATGTGAAGTTTGGCCTGAGAATAAGCTTTTTACAAACTGACCCTAACGGATGACTAGGGTAAAAGCTGAAACGTGCTGCTTCAACGCTGGTGACTCGCTGGCTTGGAGTCGAGTCCTTTTGGAAACTAATCAAATAATGAATTAAATTCTTAAAATTCTGCAAAGCAGAAATCTCCATTTATGGCTAAGCTAAAAATGTTTTTTTGTATTTTGCATTTTTAAAAATGTTTTTCTTCATGTCAGTTGAAATCCTTTTTATTTTTTTGTTCTAGTCTTTAGACTCCCCATTAAGGGTAAATTTCCCTTTTGTTGCACAATGAGTCCCTAATTTCTGGGACTTAACCTAAGCATGTTTCACTTTAGCACTTGCTTTTTGTTCCTGGATTCTTCTCCCACATTTTGAGTATCTGACAAAGGAGTGAAATTAAGACGCGGACACATTCAGGTTTTTCATGCTTAGTAGTTAAAACGTCTTCAACAGATCGTCAACTTCTTTACAGTGTTAATGGGTCTCATGTTGCAGTTCAAGTTTCTCACTGAAGGAAGGAGAAAAGGCTCTGGGGTCCTTTTCTCAAAAGCATAGTTGCTAATGTAGTGCTTTTGGGAAACGCACCCCTGAGCGTCTCTAATGTTAGGAAAGTGCCAACATTTCAAGCACCTAAAACACGAAGAAAACACGTTTGTGTTGTCCTCCATCAGACGGATTAGAGACCGTCAGATGAAATTGTAGTGTAATCCCTTTATAAGTAATGATGAATTGAAATGACTTGTCTGCATATTTATATCATATTCCACTTCTTTTTCATATCACTGATTAAAAATAATGGTTTAGCAGCAGAGCCCCACCAGTACCAAACTCCCAATGCCTCTAATTTGAGGTGAAATTGCAATCACGAGATTGACTGACTGTCCTGTTATTCTGTCCATGTTGAATATGTGAATATATTAAAATGTTATAAATATTCTATACAATGACAAATACTGTTGTACCGACTCAAAATAGTTAAATCATGTATCTCCTATTTCAGAATTTAGTGCCTTTTTTGGACAGTAGACTGTTCAGTAATTATGTAGTTATATGTATGCTTTATTACTTTTTTAAGACTTTTTTTTTAAAACTTGTGTTTATTTTAGTACTGTATCTTCTAGAGAATAAAGACTGATCAATGAAAAGTCTTGTGCCTTGTTCTGAAAGCACCTTGCTGTCATTGTGAACACAGCACAGCGCATCACAACAAAATGTGACATTTGACCCGTCCCTGAAGGAGCAGTGGGCAGCTTGCAGACACGGGCAGCACCTAGGGAGCAGTGCTTGGGAACGGTACCCTGCTCATGAGTACCTCAGTGGTACCTTTACCGGTCCGGGGAGTTGAAGCGATGACCTTCTGATCATCGTCCTAACCGTCACGCTAAGAACTGCCCCAAAGGAATAACAGTTGACGGCAACGCAAACATCGGTAAATCGATTCACTTTATTTTCCTTTACAGGGAGATTATTGTACAGTTGATACAAAAGAAATTATATATGAATTATTATACATGATTATTCTTTGGATATCAGCATAGAATTACAAATAATTAAATTAATCCAAAACTTGTGCTCAGATTGGAGTCTCAGAACATACACACACAAACCCACATACACACACACACTCACACACCGAGGATAAAACATCACTAAAACTTCAGGGTGAGGCAGAGAGCAGTGACGGAAGCCACCACATGAAACTGCACATCACGCCGGAGAGGGAGAGGGTGAAAAGAAGGGATGGAGGGAAGAAGGGAGCTGTCGCACATCTGTGTAAACAGCAGAACCCATTTCTCTCCAGCAGCTCCCCCCTCTCTCTCTGCTGCGGGTCCCTATGGGGCGGATTTTAATATGGAGCAGATCTCTTTCATCCACGTTGGTCGCATGCCAACGACAGCCACTAATGCAGCCTGGTATTGCTCTGGAGCCGTCTCTGTCCAAGACGTGTTGCAGCTCTGATATGAATATTGGTAGCGATAGAAACGTTTAGCCATAAATTATGCGACAACTACAAGCTAAAACCAACGCAGGGCTGTGAAGCGTGTTCGGGTAACAGTGAATCGGCAACAAAAAACAAACCGTCAAATTGCACTTCCAAATGATAAAAACTGTTACTCTGCTAAAACAGTTATATTGCCTCGTTAAGAGACGCCGGTAGCTGAAATGACGCTTCGAAGGGAATCTCTTACTAAAACCGCACGGTAAAGTCACATCCCATTCTCATGAGAACCATTAAGAATCATTGTTGCTGCCAGCAAGGCCCTTCTTCTGATGCCAGCTGTCCATACAACACAGCCGTAGCAATATTGCAGTAAAAAGCACAACAGATATGTTTGAGGACTTCTGATAAGAGTTCTGTTACGCGCCTCTAATACTTACAAAACGTCCCCGGTGAAGAGCAAGAAGAGACGAATATGTTACGAGTTTTTGTCCCTTCACTAATGCACCAGTCTGACCGAGGCAGCAGGCGGAGCTGTGCTACTTGTGCGTTAGGAAGAATTTCTCGGTGCACAAGGCACAGACACGGAACATATTTTAAATGATATTTCAAGACAGAGGCAATTTCCCAAAAAGTCTAGAAGTCTCTGTGCAACGAGGAGAGGAGGTGGCAGTGTCTAATTACCACACACACACACACACACACTCACACACTCATTTACAGAAAAAAGAGGCACCGACCCTAGACACTGCTGTGGCCAAACGTTGACGAAACCTAATGTGGAGTAAAAACCGTACTCACATACAACCTGTGCTGAAAGTCCTCATTAGGTTTCACCGTCTTACAGCTCACATTAGCGTCTTCAGGCCTCACGCCACTATAATAAAAGACTCTAGGGTTATCAGTTGACAAATCAGAAAAATAAATACAACTTTATGGAATCTTATGACCACTGCAGGTCAAATAAAAGACTCTCTTCTGTCAGTTAAAACAGTGAAGAATGCAATGGCTTTTTACTCCAGCACCATGTTCTATAAAATGCAGAGCCCCGTTAGTTCAATTAATCCGCTATAAAAACAAACAATCCCACTGGGTGGGCAAAGATCTAGTATAAATCAAATGTGCAAATTAAGGTTTAATTCAAGGGATTCCTAATTTCTGGTACAAAATCAATATAACTAAATATAAAAACCTAGAATATATTCATCAAATTTGTCATTGCATTAATTTAGGAAATAGTGATCACCACCTTAAAACAATGGTATAATCCATCTTTCTTGTCTTCCTCAATGTGCAAGAACATTCAGATTATGTGGAATCATCCTTCATCTAACTTGAACGAGATGCATAATGTCTCAAATGCCTACATTTCATGGAATGATTTTTGTTCAATTTGTTTGCTTCGTGCAAATAATAAGGAAATTTCAGTTCTTAATTTGTTCCCTGGAAATGATCAATCTTCATCCACCGCTGTAATTATCCCACTCGTGTACTCCATATTGGTCAGTAACTATCAGAACAAACTCCTCCGGCTGTTCATTAGCTACACTTGGCCAGTTTTAGACCTCAGAAGCCCTTCTGCTGACATCCTAATCCAAATCAGAGAATGATGAGCATCGTCATAAAACATGCTCGCTTTCATCGGTTGCACTCGAATGGAAAAAGCTACAGTGTTCCAGTCTGTTTGTAAATAGCCCCTGCATCGGGTTACTCTGCAACTTTAAAGCAGTCAGACCTACATGCTACAAGGCATCGAGTGGTCCAACCCCAATTAACGAAACCGACTTGTCAATTCCTCTCCCCAAAAACAAAGCTTCAGCTCTCACTGGTCCACCAAAACCCTCCTTTCATCTCACTGCTCCATCAATTATGGCACTTCACAGGAAAAAGCAGACTTCAGCTCCCGTTCCAGTCGTTAGTGATCATATCCGTCTTTAAATAAGGACTAAAACCAGGAAGCAGCTCCAATCAAACGGGAACAAGTATTACACATGCATAGAACCATGCTACTCCAGCCATGCTACTGGCAACTGAGGAGGTGAAACCTTCTCTTCTCTCTCCCACAAACAGGCACAAGCCAAAATCTCCGACCGATCCCTGAGATGACCTCGTGCTGACAAAAGGCATCCTCACTAGTGTTACGGAGGAACGAGGGATGGGAGAAAAAAATATATATATATACACTGGAATCACAAAGGCACAATCTGGAAACTCAGCATAACTGGTTTGGACTGAACAGGGAAGATGGATCATGCATTACGAGTTTTAAAAACAAGTCTTAAAAAGGACTCGATAGAATCGGGCAGGACAAGAAGGATGGTTTGTCTCCAATGAACGGGAAGCCGCTTAAGGGCAACAAATTTTAAAGTTCTTTTTGCCTTGACAAAACCTGTTAAACTCACTCAACTGATGTTTTGCAGTAATATTGTTCCTCCACGTTGCATTCTTCATGAACACCTGCACTCCTGTTGAGTCTGCGAGTTGTGGACGGACTGAAGAACATGTTGACTTTTTGGGGCTCTTGGGTAAGATGTCACAGTGCAGGTTTTGGGAGTCTTCCTCAGGCACACGTAAAGGAGTTCCGGCTCCTACCCGGGGTCTGGAATACTGTTTAGCTGCTCCAGGATTTGCGGTTCTCTCCTTTCTGAAGGGACGTGGCCGAATCTCCTCTCAGCTGGGGCAGTAAGGCCGGGTTTGTGAAGTCTCCACTGCGCCGGTTTGCACCGTGCCGTTTGGGTGCGTCGCGCCGACTGACCCGATCGGGCCGAACCAGGACCCCGTAACCGGGGTTACAACGAAAGTATTGACGTCCCCCTACTGAGCCGTCGTTCTTGCCTGGTGGAGGAAGTGGAGATAAAACCCATAAATTCTCTGACTCCTCAAACAAAGGAGAACTTAGGGCTAGTCTAAGCAACTCCGTATCATTTTGAAAAACTAAACAATTGACATTTTCGAAGCAGGAGCAGGCTATAAGAAGACAGCAACGCATCTTCAGCTAGCCATTTCCTCAGTTTGTCATGCTACAGAGAAAAAGTTAAGAGGAACGATGGACATCAACAAAACTGTCTACTCAATGGATTGGTCAGAAAGCAGGGTTTAGACCTCAAATCAATAAACAATGAACAATTATTTTGTTTTGGGACTTTTCTACCTTCGTGTTTCACTGACAGTTTATACCACAAGTTTTTAAAGAGACAGCATATAAACTGGGAAAATTCTTACATTGACAGCATTTTAACAAAATCCAAAAATATTGCCATGGGCAAGATGATGTCGATTAGAATTTTCAATTAATTGCCCACCCCTACTAGACCCCTACCTTGACTGCAAAAAAGCTGAAAAGAAAAGACATCTTTATCCTTTTGAGCTGACCAACATAAAAAAACATTTTTGACCTTTACTATGCCTTTATACCACAAGCAAACAAGTGACCAAATGAAGCCAAGCAACTGCAACTGACTGCAGAGAAACAACAAACTGACCTGCAGGAGTGTCGAGCTCTACCCCCACCCAGATGCCGTCCGAGAAGTCTGTGTGTCCGACGTATCTCACCGTGCCGCATTTCCCTCCGGCCAGCGCAACACTCTCCCCTACTCTCAGCCAGCGAGGGAGGGCGGCGTCTTTACCCGCGTCGTCATCCACCGTCATCTCCAAACCGCACGGCTGCCGAGGGCGCCCGGTGTCGACCTCTCGTCCCGATCTCTCCGCCTCGTCCTCGCCCAGAATGCCACTGAAGGACTTGAGTTCTGAGGGTTTGACCCTCTGGAGGGAAAAAGCGTGATCTGTAGCAGCTTTCGGAACAAGAAGAGGGACGTTTACGAGTTTGGTTTCAGCGTGAGAGGAGGCCACTCCGTTCCTGGAAGCGGTCTGCTGGAGGTTATTTTTGGAGTTGAGGTTCCTCTGAAGTTCGTCTTTCCCGTGCGGGTCGGAAGACCCGAATTTTAGCCCAACTTCTGCGGGTGTAACCGTAGCGACTGAAGAGTCTTCGCCCTCGTACACCACCCGCCTGGCTGTCTCCGGGGCCGCCAGGGTGTTGGACGTGGGGGCGGGGTCCCCGGGAGCGGCGGAGGCGGCGTCAGACAAGGTGGCGGTGGAGACGCTAGTGGAGAAATAGCCGCTAGAAGCTTCGCTGATGGGGCTGAGGGGCGGGTCATGCGGGTCATGCACTGAGGAAGAGGAGGAGGAGGAAGGTGGGGCGTCGGGGCTGTCGGAGGGTTTGTCGGAGCCGGGACTCCTTCCTAGCACTGGCACCTGGGGAGGGGGAGGCAGCGCCACAGCTAACTCAACCTCACTGCTTTAACTCACATTAACCACAGCATGCTAGAGAAGCTGGCAATTCAAAACACATGAGGTGTGAGACATGCTGGAGAAAGTGGGGGATAAAGGAGCTATTTGTCTTCACTTAAGCTGGGTTCACAAGACACTTGAAACAATCAAGACTAGAGGATTCATTAACCCACTGATCTGTGCAGATTTTGGTTAAACTTTGAGGTCGGAGTTTACATTTTTATTTTTTCGTGTCATTTCAATCGCCTGACGGAAGCATAAACTTCTCCATCAACACGCACTACACAGCATGAGATAAAACGGGGTTGTGGTGGCGGTCTAGGGTTAGGACACTCGTCTCAAGACCAGGAGGTTGTGTGTTCGAATCCTTCCTCCAGCACTACCATCACTGGGCCCCTGAGCAAAACCCCAGGATTATCAAGATGCTGCAACAGCCAAAGTGGTCAGTGGGTGTCACCATGGAGACAGCTGATACCCTCTAGAAATTGTTCCCAAAAAATCGCTTTGTTTTACTAAGCCGGGTTTCATCCACTGCTACACTTCTGTCTGCAGCCATGTGCTGGTGTGTAGCACTGTAAACTATCAGCCAAATGATGTAAAAATACTGCTGTAAATAGTGTGTTTTACAACACCATGAAAGCATTTTTATTTTGTAATCTGATATTGATCGGCATTTCTCAAGATCCTACTTGGGCTAATTAACTCACATTTAACTAGTAATTTTCAATGTACAGTTCACACTTCTTCCTCTTCATTTTGTTTGTGGTAACTGTTAGTATTCACGATGCCACCTACACTTTATGAAGCACCTTTGCTTCAGTCACATCCACAATGTTCACCCCTTGTTTATGTGGTGCAAAGATCTCAGTTTGTATTGGCTAGTTATTTGTTCATATTTGAGTCAACGACCATTTTACACCAGCAGACTGGGTCTGCTTCTGTCCAGCAGGATAACATCTGGTAATCTATGACTTTTCCCACAGTACAATCATAAAGCTAAATAATATAGAGTTTGTGTCTCTTTATACGACGCTACATTCTGCACAGACCATGACTGGTTTAAATTCTGCAGACTGGGAGCAACTAAGAATGAAAGTGTGGTGTAAACCCAGCTTTAGAATCTTCCAGTTTCAGATGTACTTACAGGTTCTGCTCGAACTCGGTTGTCTTCAGAGTTACTGCTGGTTTGCATCATTATACGAGGCATATGCTGCAGAGGAGGAGAAAACAGCATTTAAACATGTTTTAATATAAAGATGAACTGGGTTTCCTTTAAACACTGCACACGTCTGATGCTTTCTGATCTAAAATGCTGACAGAGGAAATACAATCACTTGCAATTGCTGTCTAAAGGTTCAGTTTTCAGCTTTAGGTGCTGCAGCAGATAACGATCAAAGAGTATAACAGCAAAATTAATCCTGAGAACTCGCATGCCAAACAGGTTCCTCTGGCAAACTATCAACTGCAATTATAGTCCCACCATACAGCACTTTGTGTCTTGCATTTACCGCACAATTTGTCACAGACTGAAAAGGACGGCAGCATAACTGAACAATGGCAATAAAGCATGAATAAATCATTTATAGGAAATTTAAGTAGCATCAGCAAAGAAAAAACAAACATTTGAGAGACAGAACACAAGTAGTTACACAAAACAAACCTCAGAAACATGCTTATGATAACATAAAACACTGATCATGTATTTTATAGCTTAATTTTGAATTATTTTTAAGATGATTATTTCTACTACATTTTTCATACAAGTTTTAAAGGTCAACAGTGCTTAATAATGAAAGATACTGGGGACTTTTGGGGAAGGTCATTATTAGTCATTTAAGCATCACTGGAATTCACACTCAGACATTTTGCTTGTACAGAGGGATTACAGTTGTCTCACAAATAATGAAACACAAATGATCATCTCACAAATCATTTAACAGCAGTAATTGAAATGCAAGATAAATGAGACTTTTGGCTCAAGTCCCCATTAGATCTGACACATTATTAGTCACCGTTCCTCTTATCCAAGCCTACAGTATAAATAACAAAAGGTGAAGCACCTGCTGTGAGTGGGGAGAGACCCGCAGCTCCTTCTTGTCATCGCGCACAGGGAACAGAGACTTGAGCAGTTTGGGCATCTGAGGGACCAGGGCCTTGACTGGGGAGAGATAAGAGGCAGCAAGCCCTGAAAGACCTGTAGGGAGGCCGGGAGGTCGGGAAGAAGAGAAGAGGCCAAACGGAGGAGAAAAGGAGTAAAGGAACGGAGAGAAGAGACAGAGAGACAAGGACGGACGTGGTGGATGGTGGAAGTGGACAGGGCAGAGTGCAAGAAGTTGAAGGCGAGCACATGAATGACACATTGACAATATCAAGTGGGACAACACAAAGAGAAATAATGGAGAAACAGTGACATATCTAGAAATGATTTTAAGTATTCAGTTTATTCATGTGTATGATTTATTAACAAGAACAAGGCTTTAAGGCAGACTGAAGGCATTTTGTAGTTGTCAAACTACATGAAAAGCCAAAATTATTTTGCCATTCAAATTACTGAAAGAAATTTCGCCATACAAATTATTCAGGCAAATTAATAAGAAAGAAACTAGCACAGTTGAGCACAATGACAGAGTTGAGGGACATGCCGGTCAAACGCAGGGGACAGTTCTGGAATAAAGAGAGGAAAAACACGCAGTCTCAGAGTCGGGCTGCTTTACCTTGCTCTGGGTCCTGGTTTTGGGTGGAGTTCTGGGGGGGAGGAGTGGGCTCTCGAGGGGGCCGAGGCAGCGTGCGGCTGAACTGTGGAGATGGAGTGAAGATGTCCTGCTGGCTTTCCCATCGATTCTACACCAGGGAAGATAAACAACAAAGTGAGAAAGGTTTGAGGTCAGATGAAGTACCAGCTTAGAATTCTGTGCACTAGAGTCAGCGCTCCTACCTTGTTGTCCTCCAGGCTAGAGTTTAGAGAGAGATCTTGTCTGCTGCCGGATAACTGGAGAAGAGAGATACATACGTGATGAGAACATGTCGATCTATATTCTCCTGACAATATCGCTCCAGACTGTTGCAGCGCAGGATAAATGCGATGGGCTTTTCAAACATGTTCAGCCCTCATAAAATTTAAATCAAGGAGGAGAGACGCATATAAAAAACTAGAGATATTTATCAACGCATTTATCTTAGTAGCAGGAATTATTTACTGAACTCAGTGGCACCAATAAATTAAGTACCAATGGCTTCAGAACACTGTTGATTTTGGTTCATTTATGACAATGACAAAATATATTTAAGACCAAGAGACTGACAGATGACAGACAATAACACATTCATGTGACTCCACAGCTACTTAAACACAAATCTAACAAGACTATTCTCACAATAAGCCCTACTCTTTACAAGTTTACTCAGGTGAGAGAGCTTACCCTGTTCACACTGGGGGAGCTGAGACTCCGCCTACTGCCCTTCCCTCTACCTGCCAGGTGCTCTTTCACAGCCACTTCCTAAACACAAACAGAACATTAGACACAAAGGGCACAATCACCATCTCAAAAAATATGTCTGAAAGTGAAAGGGTCATTTTATATTTAATGAATCATGACTAATTACTCAAACATCCCTCATAATGAAGTGTGTGCTTTGCGCGTACCTGCCGCAGGCGGTCCAGGGTGAGGATGTTCTCCACCGCCAGCACACTGCGCAGGTATTTCTCTATAGCCGCCTCGTTGTCTGAGGATTTGGGGTTCTCTGCGCTGGCAGCCATCCGGGCCAACATCTCCCTGTCCTCTGAGCTCTGAGCATCCTGAAGATCAAAAAGTTCATTTCGCACCGAATTCTTATTTCCTCTTCAAGAAGCACGAGGGCTCGACATCTTAACAATGCTGGTCTCCAGGGTTACTGCTGCATGAAATTACTGGCTAGTTGCAAGCTAAAAACACGGACGTGTTCCATGGCCTGAAACGTTTTAATTGTTCCATTACCTAATTACAATTCAATGATATGTAATTTAAAGCCTGACCAAACTGCTGCAATTTTTTAGAATGTTACATGATATGAGATCACAGAAACACAGATCACAGTGACAGGACAATGTTATGTGAAATGCTGTCAAGACTTTTTCAAAAACGTAATTTAGGAATAATCCAAAATGTCCATGGCTCTTTAGTTTGGGCTTCAAGACTAATAACCAGTGCTCCCTGGCCATTCCGAAACTGTAAAAGCTTTATAATTATATCTGACATATTGTACATGGAGGCAGAGAAACAATCAATGGCCAAACAAAACATAAATGTCAGCTTTTACAGAATTGTCTACTCTAAAATTATAATGAGGATACATTACTACAAAAGTTGTGAGGTTTCATGCCTGTTAGTTGAGACACTACAAAGCAATCCTGCATGATTAATGTTTCTACTCACTACAGAACTGGAAAAATGAAATTTCAAAATTTACTGACTTCTCCAGATTTGTCCATGATAAAGAAGCACCCGTTTTATTCTACAAGGGAGGCAGGGTGGCACAGTGGTTCTCCCCGTGTTCGTACGGGGTTCCTCCGGCTGCCTCCCACAGTCCAAAAGCATGTGATACAGCTTGATTGGCAACTCTAAATTGGCCCCGTATGGTGTGAACGTGAGAGTGATTGTGTGAGTGTATGTGTGTGCCCTGCGGTGTGTTGGAGCCTGCCCAGGCTTGTTCCCCACCTTGCGCCCTGTAAGTTCCCGGGACAGGCTCTGATTCCCTTGCGACCCCAGTTGGGATTAAGCGGTTCAGATCATGAATGAATGAATGAATGAATGACTGTCTGTCTATTTATTTCACGCATTTATTGTCATGCTTACCCCTGGGATATTGGACACAACCTCAAAGGTCACTCCACATCCAGGTACAGTGCTCCGAGTGGACATCCTCTTCAGAAAGTTTTGGGCAAAACCCTGCAACCACACAAGAGAAACCCAATCTAAAACAAAATTCTCACAACATGGGGTAAAATAATGAGCGGTATATCACATGACCGTATGAACCTGTCGTCCAGTAAGGTTGACGCAGATGCGTTTGCGCAGGACCAGCTGCATCTCTGCTGGGTGGCTGAGCTGCACCACTGTCCGTATGATCAAGTAGACTCTCTGATCCGGAGCTCCTCCTCGACTCAGCTGGGGACACTCGTGCACTGTGGAGTCCCATGATGCCTCGGCCTTAACCTGAGCAGAACCCAGAAGCATGCAGGGTTAACTTTTCACCTATAAGACGATGCGGAAGGGTCAGGGATTATTTGGGAATGAGGAGAGTTTTTAGGAGTTCACCTCTCCATCATAGTGTTTAACAATCTGCAGGTCAAAGAACTCATCCTCATCCTCTGTGGTGAGTGTTGCATCCCAGCCTCCTGCCTCTGGGGTCTCAAGGTTTTCTTGGGAGCTAAAATCATCTGCTGTAGAGAGACAGAGAGGGAGAGAGAGGGGCTGTGGCTGTTGCTGTACTTCAGAGTTAAACAGCAGAAAGCACAAGTCATTTGGCACATTTTGGAGTGCATGACATACCACTCAGGTCGAGGAAGAGGACTGGAATGTGAGTTTCCATCCCAGGCACTGGTACCCTGCCAAGACAAAGGAAAAGATCAAAACACACCTCGACACTTCAAGATATTTTTAAACATGTTCAAGTTTAAGGCATTCTACAAGTCAATTCAGTAAGAAAACAACTTGCGCCGGAGGAACACAAAAGTTCATAAAACAAATCGTGTTAATAAGAGTTTAATAAGCAAGCGGTCAGAATTTACGTGGCATGAACCAGCAGAAGAAGTTGCAGAATATTTAGTGTGGGTGTGCTGTGTCTGTAAATGTCTCACCACTCTGCAGGAGCTCCTGGAATCCCACTACCAGCAGAGGGCACCATCACTGCATTTCTCTCCTCAGTCAAAGTGAGACGACACTCCAGCAGTTGGGCCTCCCGCTCGACATCGTCCTCAGACTTATCTGATCGCACAAAGATAACATTAGACCTTTTATCACACCATACAGAAATTTAACATTCAGTCTATGGTGACAAACAGTGTTTAGACAGAACCAGCTAGTCAATAAAAACATCAACTACTTGAAAAACTCCCAACCCACATCAAAATGTTACTGATTTCATCAGCAAGGTTTACCACTTCATGTGCACAAGTGATACAAACACACTTATCTAGACAGTATATCGTAGTTCCTTCATGTAAACTCTTATTTAACTGCTTAATCTAACCATAATATTACACTCAACTTTACTTGTGGTTTTATGTTTTTATCACATGTGCATCAGCGTTTTCTACAGAAGGGTCTGTTTATGTGAAGTAACAGACAAACTTAATTTTTCTGCAAATCTAGATGAAAAACATTAGTACCACAATCTAGCCAGCTGTATTGATTAATTTAAAGGTCAGCACCCTTCTAAATCACCTGCTTAACCCTAAAAAGCATTGAATTTAACTACGTTTCTGATCTGAAGTGAAATTGTGCAGACGAAAGCAGCAGGATTATAATACCTGTCTTGCTGACCAGCGCCTGGAGATGCTCGTCCAGATACTCCTGCCTCTTAGTCAGGGCAGCCAGCCACTGCCGCCTCAGCCGCTCCAGGTCTCGCTCCTGAGATGGGATGAGGATGAGTAAATACCACACAGCTGAAGGGTGTTTACCTATAACATCTGTGACATTCACCAAGCAAATGTCTCCAACTCTCAACTCGTCTGGGCACCTAGGGCCCTCAACTGCTTTTTAGGATTGAGTCATTTATTAGCTCCATTTTGGAGCAGAAAACAGATTTCAATCTAAAGGGCATCTGATCCCAAGGAGTACATCGGAGCACCTCTGGATTAAACGGTTTGATTCATTTACAGGATTTATCGTCGGACTCACCTGATAGCTGTCCATTTCATCCCCTTCCGGCTAGAAAATAAGAGAGCAGCTTGTTAAGTCACATCCAATATTGGACATTTTTTATAACTATGTATATAAGATTTTGTGTTGAACCTCTTGCGAGTCGTTGGCTTTAGCTGGGCGAAACTGTCTGATCTCCACGCAGCCGATGGACACTCCCAAAATGATTTCTGCTATCAGAGGCATGGTGCCCGAGTCCTGTACTGAACGCACCTCCACCTGCACTCGCCGAGACTGACCCTGCAACATGGACGGTGGCACAAAAGCACAGAGCATTATTGTTCCATGAGAAAGAAAAAAAGAAGAAAAAAAAGACTAGATACAATTCTGATGTTACATGTGACCCTCCACGGCAAAACCGCAATTTTTTTTAAAAAGGACAATCTTCAAAACGATACCTATATCGAATGAATCGGACGACATATGACTGAGATATCAAAGTCGGGTTTCTCCTGTCACAGCAAGTGAGAAACGGAGAAATCTGCCTTTGAAGTTGACTATCGCCGTAGCACTCACAGACGCTTGGTGCGGTCGCGGCTACGTTTGTATTTACGGTAGCCTACGCTGCATTCACAGCCACACGGATAGCCTACCTGCGTTAGGTTAACTGAACTCGGGAGACGAAGATGGATTCCGGAGAAATATCTTCACGCTAGTCAACCAGTGGATTTAGCGTAAATATTGAAGTAGAGCGATCAAAACAGAAACTTTTAACATTCTGCTGGAGTTGAATTCCTCACCTCAAGAAAGTCACGTTTTTAGTGACGGAAAGTTTTTCACGCAACATAAACGCTCGTTTTTCTCGGAAACCTCCGTTGCAACAAGCGACTGGTTTCGCCGTGCAGAGTCACATATAAAGTCTGTGTTACCTGTCTAAGCTGGAACACTCCTCCTGTGCGAACGTCTCTTGCTGGCACCACCTCCACAGGCATGTACTCGCCATTTTCATTCAGTTCCAGAATCTGCACCCACATCTCCAACTTCCTCGTAACCTCGCTCCACCTGTCAACACAATGTTACTCTTTACTGTACTGCAACATACAGAATTTAATAAACACAGTCTAGACGCTACAGCTTCAAAATAATCAAAGAACTAATAAATCATATTACAAGGAAGTCAATCATCAACCAGGGAATTTCACGATGATTTTTCTATGTGGAAGGTCACAGGAAGCATACTCTGGAAAAAGGGATTTGGTGGTGTTCAGTCACCAACCTGTCACGCAGGGTGCGGGTCTTGGCCTGAATTATGCTGAGGTCCCATAAAGCAGGGTTCCTGCCTGGGTCGGACTGCCTGTGCCCATATACTTCGATGGCAACAGCACCCTCTGTTAGATACTCAATGAAATCCTCTGTCACAGCCACCCCCAGCTCCTACCACAAACACAGGACAAGATGGAAATAAATCAACATGTCTGCTGCCTTGGCTGCAGCTTCGTAAGATTTTTTTTTTTTTGCATTAAGTCTCATTTAGAAAGACAAGCATTTAATTATTTTTTGGGATAAGAAAACAGCCATAAAAACATATTTTACATGTTTACATGTTTCAGCATTATTCCAGCGTTCATGTTTCAACAAAACTGCAGCTATTATTGTTAAAGAATGCCGTTTAATAAAGCTGTGTAAAGGCAGATCTGACACATAACCACACAAACTGGTTTACAGGTCATTTTAATCAATGATGTCTTGAAGCACAAAAGCTAAAGCTGACTTCATGATTAATACAGACTTGTCATACCTTACAGCTGTCAAACACCACCATGCAGTGGGGGTCTTTGCTGCTGGGAGATGAGGCAGAGGGGTCCACCTCAGGAGCCACAATAATAGGCTCAGGCATATCCCAGAAAGCGTACTGACAGAAGACAAAGTTGGACAGGTACTGGGGAAGGCCTGTGGCCTGCAGGATTTTAATCTAATAAAGAGGGGAAAGGGAGAGATGGTTACTCCCATGAACCATACTTACTTCATTTGAATCACTATACAGATTTTTTTTAAAATCATCTTGTGCTCCAAAACCTTTTCCAAATTTTATTTTAAACCCTAATGTAGACGATCCAAAGCATATCAGCACGCAAATATATGTTATGTTCTGATACAAAAGCATATGAAGGATTTTGCCCAAACCTGCTGATGAAAAGACGTAGAGTGTCAGACGTTCACTTGAACACTTACCATACAGACTAGTTTACGCTCTTGGTTATCACCCTCAGGGCTGCTGTCACTCTCATCACCCCCAGCCATGCTGTCCTCGACCCCTCCGGCAACACGAACCACCTCCACATGAAGACGACCCGCCACCTGAGACAAACACAGCAACAATTACACAACTGTGCACAATGCTACACAATTAGGAGTAGAAACGTCGGGCATCAGGGTTTTTTCCTTCCAGCTGTTCACTTTTATTATTGCCACCACCAGTGTTTGCTTGCTGTTATCTTAGTGGAGTTCTTTTGAAGCCAATCTTTCACCAATCTTTTTGCTCTTGGATTTAACATTTCTTCAAAGCATAACCAATCTTTATTGCCTGCACTCTAACATACAAAGAAAGTTACGTACCTCCCCTTTCTGATTGATGATTGGCACGGCATACTGCAGCTTCACATCATAAAACAAGCACGAGAGGAATACGTTGGCTACTCCAATCAGACTGTGGTTAATGTGCTCATCAAAGAAGGGGTCGGCCCTCTTAAAGTATGACCGCATAACCTGTGAGAAAGAAGAGAGGGGTAATTAGAGCTGTCAGTCACAGTAGTACTACACTTGAGGTGTGCTAGAGGTGCAGCACTAACAGGGTTGTCCTCATCGAAGTCCTTCCACTCCTGGTAAAGCTCCCTCATGTCCACCAGTCTGTTCTCCATCTTCTCTAGAGCCCAGATCTGTTTGCCTTTGCCTTTCCGCCTCACCTGAATTGCAGGTTCACTCAGCACGGCATCCCGCTGTACAAACACGCACAAAGAGAGAGCCCATAATTAATTTGTTTGTAGTTAAGAATACAAACAGTTTGCAGAATCCACACACAATGAAGAGCACTTTTATACTAATTTTATCGCATGCCTGTTTGGTGAAAATATTACCTTAATAATAATTATTATTTATATTACACATGATTTAGCTTCATTTCTTACAAACAAATTTAAGAAAAAAAAACATGATTGAGGTTCTTAATTTATAATTGCTTTGTCTTATCAACTAAAATTCCTAACTATAACAAAATCACATTTCTGGAGGGTGAGGTTACCTTCCTGTTAGCACTGAGATTAGCAGCAGGAATCTGGAGTGTGACCCTGTACTCCGTTTTCTTGTCCAGATCCTCGGCGATGAAATTGGCCTCCTGCACCAACAGGTTGGCTTTAACGATCTGCTCCCGAAGCTTCCGCAAACTCCGCGTTAGCACCACCTCCCTGTGGCGAGCAAAGACAGGAAAGAACAACTTCATTAACAAAAATGTGGAAAGTGGGTTAGTTTAGGCTGCTCGCTAAGCCTTACTGCAGTGAACTATTCAAGCAACAAAAAATTAAAATCAGCCTCAATAGAACATGAACAAGAGTGGATTTGTTAATCATGTGTTTCTAAGCATAATAACTAGTACAGCAGACTGTAAACACCAGACCTTTGCTGATGAAAAGTGAAAGGAAGCACTGATAACAGCATTTACAGTGTTATGGACCAGTTTTATTGTGGCATATATTTTCTAGCCTTGTGTGCAACACTCACCTTTCCTCGCTCCATTGCCGCAGGCGACTGTGGGAGGACACTCCCCCCAGACTGAGCCTCTCCATGCTGCGGTAGTGTTGCTGTAGTGGCTGTGTCTGCAGGGTCTGCGTGCTCTGCCTCTCAGGAGTCAGTCGCCTACGCAGTTGCTCCAACTCCTGCTCGTACATCAGGCGCTGTCGCTCAAGAGCAGAACGTTTTTCCTCCTCATGCTGGCGCTCCAAACTCTGCAACACTGCTTGCATGGGGTCTAACATTGGGAGAGGAGCAGAGGGCGATGGAGAGAGAGAGAGAAAGAGATGCAGGGAAGAGGGGCGAGGGATTGCAATTGTTTAAATACATCCTGAAAACTTGCATGCAGATGAGGATGTTTATCATGAACGCTTTGAAAAATGTTCAAAAGTGACAAACGTCATGAAACAGAACTGAGTCATCCCTCAAACAGGACACACTTGCAGCCATGAAAACTCTCTTTGACTCACCATTGCTCCCCAGTGCCTTCATCATGACCTCTGTCTGTGCAAACTCATAGCTGAAGCTGACCTCACTGGACACTTCACTAGCTGTGTCTCCGTCAGCGTCCAGCTGTTCACTGCTGTTACTGTTTTTCATGTTCCCACCCTCTCCTTCCTCGTCCTCAGCCGCGGGCCGAACTCGCCGCTTTGGAAGATTTATCCTGGAGGACAGACAGCACAGTTGGGAACAACAGAGCAGTCAAAGGGTTTTGCGAAGTCTAAACTGACACTACATCCAGTGAAGCTAATGAGGGCGTCAGGTAGTGAAAGCTGATGAGTGCTTTTGCTTCATGTGTGAGTTAGCCACACTTGGTCAGAATGGATTTTCATTTCTTTATTTCCTCATCTAAGCTCAATTAAACTTGTCTTGATAAAATGAAACGCTCCTCTTTGGTGATGTGACTGACCTGAAAAAGTGGTTGTTGCCCCATAGAATGCGGTCACCATGGTGAAGCTGTTGCTGGCTGCTGACTGGAGACCCGTTAACACATGTCCTGCAACGAGACAAGAGCAGCCTTCATCGCAACTTTGCTGGCTGACAAAACACTCACGCATTAGCAATGACCAGAAGGCAATCCCAACAGTGGTAGCTAAAAACAAAAAAGTAACAGCTCTCTAATCAGAGCACTCTGAACATAAATGCTGTAAATGTAATTCTGCAAGTGCAAGTGGTGGAGCTAGTCAGCTAGACCTAAAAGAGCTGAGTACACATCTGCACAGTTAAAATACAGTTTTGAGTGGTTGAATCAAAGGGAACTGGACTTCTTTTAGGTTCTCTTAGGTAGAAGACGTTTCAGCTTTTCGGATGAGATGTGAAAAGTCTTCAAGAACCTTAAAGAAGTCTGGACGACTGACTACCTACACACATTAGAATACAGTCCATCACCTGTTCATTTCAGATTCATTACATTCATTCATTAGATTCATTCATTACAGATACAGCTATAAGCCACAGCTTGACAGACACACAAAGGCTGCAGTCACATGGGGCAGTGGCCACTTGCTGAAATCTAAACTACCTGGAGTTCCTGTAGGGGTTGAGGAAGACGGCGCCCTCAGGGGTGATGTCGATCACACAGTGCTCTGCCTGGATCCCCATGCCACACAGCTGGATATCCTGCGAGTCTGCCGACCCCACCTTTGTGTGCTCCTGATAATTCCAATTTTTATATATAGTTTGTCACTCAAATGCAAATATTGAGGGCACAACTATTATTACTGTAACAAAGTATTAATGAACACCACTAAAAATAATGACAAGCATAAAATGTCTATTAGACACTATAATTTAGGAAGTTTATCTATAATTCATATCCTGTCATTCATCTTATAAACTAAACTAAGCAGTGAAATACCTTTAAATAATAAACCAGCAGCTCATTGAGGGCAGGATCGGCATTGAGGTTGACCAGGAAGCATTTGTCCTCTCCCACACGTATCCCTGACGACTGCAGGGAGATGCCTAAACTCTCCAACTGCTTTTGTCTTTCCTGAACCATCAGAGAGAGAGAGAGATTCCATTCAAAATCAATCTTTTTTCCAGCAACAATATGACTTTAGCATGCCTTCTACGTTCTATGAAAACCGTACCAGGTTCACATTATAATTCTGAATGTTTTATGCCCTATACACATGATGGTCACCTGTGCAATTTCTTCTGTTTTCCTCAGTTTCTCCTCCCAGGTCACCGTCATCTCCTGGATCAGTTTCTCAGACTCCTCCAGCCTGTCTTTTAGCTCTGGAGCCTTCATAGACTGAAGAAGATGCAAAAAGTTTAAATAAACTCAGACCTTAAAATCAAAGCTCACATGGTGGTAATTAGTTCTCACTCTGAGGTTTTCGCAAGGGCATTTAGGCTTGGAATGTTTCAGAAGAAATGCCCGACATGATAAACGAACTGATGTTATTAAGGAAAAGAATGATACAGAGTTTCCAACAACCGCAAACAAGATTACATAACAATGTTTGGGCTAGACGGCGGTTGCTAGAGAATGTCAGACTTGGGCAATCTGTCAGGCTGCACCTCTGCTTGTGTCAGCTGGTCTCGTAGCTTTTCCACCTCCTCCCTCAACTCTCGAATGATCCTGGCGTTGGGGTCCTCGTTCACCACGGCGTGGTTAACTATGCTCTTGGCTCTGTCAGCGTAGCGGAGTGTGGACAGGGTCTCGTCATAGTTGTCAGCTGCTGGACTCACAGTTGCCACCATAGCTGTCCGACTGTTGCCTCCTAAACTGTCCTGGGGTTAGACGGAAGAGGGGCAGAGGCAGCACAAAGAGTTTAATCATCACTGTCTTTAACATTATTAGTTTATACTGGTGTATTTCGTGTGTATGTAAAAGAGACATAATAGAGATAGTAGGAGATTGAGACCAAAAGAGAGCCAGTCAGACATGATGACTAAGAGGAAAACATTAAACACGGTGGAAACTTTTCCGTTGGAAATGTCCATGTGGCAGATCCACTGGTGTTACCTTGAGCAGCCATGTGAGCACTGAGTCTCTGTATGGCACAAACTTGCTCTTGTTTTTGCCTGCTCCCTGGTCGGCCAACGCTGAGATCACCAGTCCCAGAGTGGTTAGAGACCTGCCAAGCATGGCAAAGAGAGAAAGTGAAAGAGAGAAAAGGGCACAGTGTCCATCTGTGCCCACAAACATACACTCACTTCTCTCTCACATACACCCAAAGCCACAAGCCACTCGCTTAGCTGGATTTATTAACCACCTAATGATTAAGGAAAAACCAAGCCTTGGTAAAGTGCCTCTTTCAGATGCCTGATTTTTCCAGCAACTGAGTTGAACGACAGCTACGGAAAAAGAGCTGCAGATATAAATATCATTCAACTTCCCATACTGCAGTACAAAACTCCTCTCAGGGCACCAACTAAACCTAGAACTTCTCATCACTTAAAAAAGATAAATACATCTAAGACAAACATTCACAATAAAGCAAGGAGAGTTATTGTATGTACTTGTTTATGTTGCTTCCTTCCTTTAGTCTCTCCCCAGCTGCACCGGTCTTAGCAGCTCTCTCGCTTCCAGCCAGATCCACCAAACTCAGCTTACTCACTTTCTCCCCACTGGTCTACATGGGAAGAAAGAGATAAAAAGACAGCAAGAGGAAAAAGAGGGCAAGAGGGAGGGAGGGAGGGAGACAGAAAGAGGAGTAAATTTACTCACAATAAGTCATCCAAGCTTGCAGGGTGCTTCTATTAAAGCAGGAAAAAAAAACACAGTTCACCTTCATGCAACCTTCATTTTTATTCTTTTTCCATGCCTGTCAGGCTTCTCCCTGCATCCTTCTCCCCCAAAATAGAGAGGCCATTTGAATATCTCTGTATGAATGACTATGCAGACCAAACTGCGCTCAACTGTCAAACAGAGCACGAACAAAGGCGACTGAGGCTGTGCCAACCGGGACACAAGTGTTCATTGTTGTCTTCTATCCAGTGCACTGCTACAGCATGATGGAGAGTAGCACAAACTCAGACGTTTACCATAAGCGTAATTACTCACATTGCCATGAGATATAAAGTGTTGGAAGGGGAAGGATGCATGAGACCAGGGCAGTGACTAGAGACTACTGTACAGCAGAACAAAGATCGCATTGGTAATGAATGGGTTAAATATCATTATGCAGCAGACAAAAGGAGAATCTCACAAAGGCAGAGTTATTCTCCGTTTTCCTTTCATAACAATGAACTGCTTAGCAAACATACTGATCCACCACTAAACTCAACCTCTGCAGACTACATGGAGACCATTATAACATGAATAAAAAGGCACCAATAAAAACTGTTTTACTTCACTGATCATACAAGTTTTACTGTGCAAAGGATAATAATACAGCAAATAAATTGCTGTTCAAAAATGGTTAAAACAACTCTGTGTTATCCACAGTTAATTATTACTATTTTATTATTAGTAATACAGATCTATTAACAATTTATTTACCTCTTAAAATGACATTTAAGGGGTTAAACCCAGACTTGCATAAAGTAAGCGTGAATCAGAGCCTCACCATCTGCCCTCAAAATCAAACAATGGCATTATGATTTGCTTAGGAAAATCTCATGCAAAGTTGTGCCCTCACTAAGACAGTGCTGGACATATGTGTCACACAAGGTGGACAATGTGTGTGCAGACATAGACATGCTCAACCTTTATTTAGTCTCTTTAAATAGTGGGATAGATGCTACTGTATATTTAGAGACACATCTGCATGAGTGTGATGCACCTGTTGAGGGAGAGGTAGTGTTCAATTCCTGCTGAATTATTGATCTGGAAGGCGAACTGCCCCAGTCAGCTGACTGCAACAAAAAAAGGCTGTACAGAAGGACGCAGTGACATCGGCTAAGGATCAGCTGACGCCCGAGTCAGAAAACGACATGACTTATTAATGGGTTTTCCTGACTTTGAAGGCAAGGCTGTCTAGGTTTACAAAGATGAGAGTTGGATAAGTTAAGACTTCACGTGTTAATGTTTTAGTTTAATATATCAGTCATGGTCTACACACTGTTGATGGTTTTTTAAAACACAATATGCCTAAAACATCTTATGAATTCTTTGATTTCTAAATTAGGTGTGTTATTTGCTCAGAACATTACATACATAGAAAAATAATTTTGGGAATATTTATTTAACAAACACTAAATTACTATAATAAACCTAGTACAGCAGAGCATAACAAGATAAAACACTACATAAAGAGTGTGAGTATTGCACGGAATGGGCAGGGTTAAAGCACAGTCGCATTCAAGGCAGCTGATAAGGCCACAGTCATGGCAGAAAGGATCTGATTGCAAATAGGCCTTACCCCAGACTGCAGGTCTTTGAGTGTGTGTGTGAGGATGATGATGAAGACGGCATGGGAGCGGCTGCTCTCCTCGTTCATGTTGGTGGCAGCCACCGTGCGAGACTTATTACCTTCAGACATCAACGACTCAATATCCTGTGGGGAAATAAATGGAAAAAGATAATCTCCTCTTACAGCCTTTACAAACCAGCACACACGGCACTTCGGAATTTCAATGGTTTTCTTTAAAAATGGAAATGTATATTATTACAAACAAGCAACAGAATCTCACACCCAGATAAATGCGACAAGTGGCCATGCAAATGCAAACAAATGCACTTTTACAATCAATTACAGCATTAACTCATTATTATCTCTCTTTTCCTCTCTAGTCAGCACTGCCTGTCCTCTACTGTGAGTGAACCGTAGATTCATCTACATGCAAAGATATAATACAGTTTGAAAATTAGGTTTTTGTGGAGAAAATAAATTACCTTATAGCTAGCCACAGCTAGTCGAGAGAGACCGTCCACGTACGGCCCCAGCACTTTGTGTTCTCTTACTCGAAGAGTCTGTCGGCTCCTGTAGAACGAAATATAGTGAGTTTTTTGACATGCTTCAAAAGACTATATTATTTCACTTGGCAAACATCAGCTACAACATGTCAGAAGAAATTATGACATACGGTATATTGCTGACAAGATTAACTGTCAGTCATTTATAGTCATATTCAGGTCATTACGAAACTGAACCGAAAGATCTGATGCATGATAGTAAAAGTTCTGGACTATTGGATAAATTCGCTGGGCAAAGCACAAACTTGAAAAGTTAAGAACGACAAGAGTGATGGTTCTCACCCTTTCGGGTCGAGGAGGTCCCGGACTTTTTCATTGTAAATCTCCATATAGGAAACCTCCACAGTGAAGCTTTCCTCCTCACGCTGCTGCTGAACGGTGCGCTCAAACAATGAACTACAAAGACGGGGAATCAAACCCGGCTGATCCACTGAGCCCATCATGGTATACGACTTCCCAGAGCCTATACAACAATGAATACACATGCATTAGAAATAAAACATTAAACGGCACAAATACAGAACTATTATGGGGTGTACATTTAACCAAAACAAGCCCAAGCGACTGCCATCAAGCTGATAACATTTTATGTATGCAGACTGTCTCACCAGTTTGCCCGTATGCAAAAATGCAGGCATTATAGCCTTGGAAGGCATTATTCAAAAGGCTTTCCCCAAGGCACTGGAACACAACATCTTGACCTGCAGACAGAGGTTAAAGCACATACAAAAGAGGGGTATAGCAAAAGAGAAAAGGTGCCAGCAGATGACCCAACAAAAGCTTTGCTGTCACATTTGGAGCAACTCAGCTCTTAATGTGCAACATGTCCATTTAAACGTACAAAATCTATAAACATGATCTCCATCAAGGCCCCGGCAGCAATGCTAAGAAGTGATATGTACAAACAAAGAATACAGAAAGAGTGCAAACTAACCTGCATATTTATCCTTTTCTGATTCATCCATAGACCAGAAGCAATAGTCATAGGCAAAGACCTAGAAGTCCAAATGTCCAAGAGTGTTTTATTCCATTTACAACAAAATATGTATATGCTTTTCAAGAAAGTGCAAATCACCATAAATATTTACCTTGGGTTGACTCCTGCTACAAGTCATCCCATCAAGCAGAAGTAAGTAAGAGGGGAAAAAAAACATTCATTGTTATTTTTTTCACCACGACATCAAAACATCCACTCATTTATGAAGTCAGAGGTTTTGGAAAATATTACTATTAATATATTAGCATTAATATCAATGAATAACTAATTACAATAATAACATTAATAATAACAATAACATTAATATGAATGATTAAGGCAGACTGTAAGAGCACATGAGCAGATACACGAATAACAGGGCACTAGGACCCATGAACTGAACTCCTTCATCAAAAAGAAAAAAACATGAGAGTCCATGTCATCAGTTGCACTTTGTCCAGTGGACCTGAACGCAAACAGATCATCACTTGGTGAGAAAGGGTTTAGAGAACAGAGTAAATACACATTCGGAGCCCCGACTCCAGAGCTGTGCTGTCTGTCAAGAAGAGCTCAAACAATGACTATTTAAACATTAGTGACTGTGGGAGAACATGAAGGAACCAAACCTCTCACTGAGGTTAGTCAACGTCCCAACCTGAGATCTGCAGCATAAATCTGGATGTACGGGCTAAGATACGGCGGTAGTGCGTCATTTAAGCGTCTCATTCACTCCTATTATAGCTGCACGAGGCATAAACAGATTCCTCAATCTGAATTTTCACACACAATTTTGTGCAGCTCAAAAAGTGCCTCAATACCACATTGAGTCGCTCACCTTAAAACCTATATAAAAATAAGAATGGGTCATGTGTAGTAATTTGTAAAAGACCAATGTCTTGCTCGTTAATGTTTATGTTAGGTGACATGATTTCAATGCAATTTCACAGTCAAGTGAAAAATTAAACATAATTAATGAACTGTTATTTTGTACTGTATGTTTGTCCTCATAGTTCACTGACATAGTTCTGTGGTATGCTTTACAGTTTACATTTACATTTAAAGCATTTAGCAGATGCTCTTATCCAGAGCAACTTACATTTCCTAATTTCAGGGACAGTTTCCCTGAGAGCAACTTGGGGTTAAGGGTCTTGCTCAGGCACCCAGTGTTGGTAACGCCAGAGGTCGGATTCGAACCCACAACCTCTTGGTCCATAGGTGAGTGTCCTACCACAGTTAGCTTACAAGAACAGCATGCTAACTGGTCACACCATTATTGTCTTGAAATGCTATATCCTGTACTACGCCCACTCAACGACGCGAAGGTTTGATAATACAGGTCTGGATCAATTTAAGTGACTCTTAATTGATTTTTAAATTGATTCAAGGCCTATAGGTTTGATGCTACAGGCCCTGGATCAATTTAAGAACCATGTTTGCTTGATAATGGGCTTAAAACAAAATGCAACTGCCTATACAACGAACTAGCGTAACTGCAACACTAATCTATCCTTAAGGACACTCAATTACAGTGAAACAATTTATTTCTTCCCGCGAATGTAATGGAAGGAGATTTCTAATGACAGTTGATAATTGCAACACCAATCTGTTAGCGACACCAATCTGTTGGTTCCAATCTGCAGTTTGGAGATCGGAGAGGGAACACACGGAAGCTGGCGGAGCATGTGCAGGCTGAGAAGTAAAATTCCCAGCTTCAGTTCCAGTGACCGCCGGCTCCGCTTGTCATTTAAAATCAGGCCATGGCATACAAAGCTCTCACTGTATAATAAGCGGAACAACAAAGTCTCAAATCTCATCCCTGAAATAGCTGGTTAGAGATTCGGGGCACCCCTGCAGGGGGTGTCAGGACGAACTTCGTCTCGGGGTGCCGCAGGAGGTGGGAGGACTGACAGTGGCGGGACGCACAAAATTGGCTGCAAGGGAGAAGCCATGCAACAGAAACAGTCAGTGTCTTACTGTGGCCCCTGATTTCTGACAGATCATGATGGCGTAGGCACAGAACAGACTATTCAAACACATTTCTGTTCTCTCAACTGGCTTTAATGAAATAGTTATTCGTTTAGTAGAGGTGTAATCATTAACTGAGCTACATCTATACATTGATTCAATGATCAACGATCCCACAGCATCAATCCAAAACGAAAAAAATGATCAGATATCAAATAACTTGTAACATCTCTCTACAACAAGCACAGAGATGTCAGATGGTTTCATCACAAATTTCACTGGGCATGATAACACAAGCTACTGCAGGTCATAGCTCAGGAATACAAACTATATGTTAGTTGTTTTTTTGTGATTTAATATAAAAGTAGGAGGCTGTGTTAAGTCATCATATGATATTGTCTCATATCCATCACTGTGTCCTCAACTGAATCGAATCAAAATAACATTGTAGTGAAGCTTGTAATATTGGCAGACACTGACTCTTTGTCTGTTGAATCAATACAGTATCATTTAAGTGGTTCTAAAAGCTTCTACAGCTTCCATATAAACTCAAGTATAAACTCTGTTTCAAGTATATTTAGAAAGAGTGACATGTATCTTGGATGTGGGACGGGTACATTTTGTTTTAGGACTGGCACAGAGCTTCCAAAAGAGCTGAAGGACAGAAGACTTCTTGTTTTGCAAAGAGTTTTAGCCTCCTTAGTCAGAGCTGGAGCTGTGCGTTATGTGTGAGTGTGAGAAAAGAAAGTTGGTTCTGTGGGTGTGTTAGGATACTTTATGACTTTTAACTTGATCACAACTGTAGCACCTCCTTTGCCACACAATGAATAGACAAGTGACTTTGACCAGGACCAGACTACCACAAAACCTCTGACTAGACTCTTTATAAAGCAGTGAAAATAGAAAGCAGAAAATAGTTACAAATCACTCAGGGCTTACAGATACTAGAAATGACAGTCTATGTTTGTACTATAGAAACAAAATGCAGATTATTCATTCCAAGGCATCTGTTTTAGAGCATAAGAGCAGTGATGCATATGGGTCAGCAGGCCTCACTTAACACTAATCTTCATTAAGTTTAGGTTTACAAAAGATTTCCAACCTGTATCTTAACAGTCATGTTTCTTAGGATAAGCTTCTTATTTAAGAAAATTAATCAAGTTATTAATTGAGGATATTTGAGGACACAAAACACAACACAAAGCTGCAAGAGATTTATCTAATTAATATATTTTCTTCTTTAAAAATGTGTTTTTGAGACAGTTACCTCCTAGCCTCCCTCTCACTAGTAGCATGGTGTAGCCATCACTATGTTGTTTCAGAGCATCTGCTCAACATCAAAATGCCTCTATACCAACTGTACAACTGAAATATGGTCTCCGCGGCTCTAACAAGCCTTCTCTGTAAGATCCACTAGTGAATTATGCTCATATTCAAAGCAAAGCATATGGTTAATATTACCCAGGCATTCCGCTGTGACAGGTGAGACCAATCAACTGAGAGAAGATAAGCATGCCAGAGGATCAGTAGCTACTCAGGCTTTAGCTAGTAGCTAGCTTTTTAGTGTCTATAACTCAAAGAATTTCTCATGATGTCACTAGGCAGACCTGCAAGTCATCCTAAAACTTGTCACACAGCAGCATTTCATTTCAACAATGATGCTTAAATGAGGGAGCACTAGACAGTGTGAGATTTGCAGCTGCAGCTCCTTTTCCCCTGCATGTTGTGTGCGCCATGTGCATACACACACACACACACACACTCTTCAATTCCTCTCTCATACCCACCACCCACACACAGGCCTACATACCCATCCACCCACACACGCAAGTGCATACACACACACACACACACACACACACACACACACACACACACACACTGTTGCCATCTGTAGCCAGGGGGTTACATGTTTGGAGACAAAACACCATACTTCTTTGTGCCTAAAAACAAAATTCTCTTGTGACTTTTTAAGTAAGTCAGTGTTAATGGCTGACTTTACAAATACTTGCTGTACCACAATGCGAGACTTTTCATGACGGTTAACCATAAAAGACAACAAACTGATACCCCAAGCCACTTACATTTCCTAATTAAAGGGACTGAAGAAGAGTTGATACTTGTAGTTAAGGCTCTTGCTCAGTCTCTCAAACCAAACTTGAACCCACAGTGTCTTATCATAGCCAAGTATTTGACCAACAGGCCATTAGTTTTCTGATCATGAATAAGCGGAACACAACAAGTTAAAAAAAATAAAAATAAAAATACAAATAAAATAATGCCACTTCATTTTTGCATTTCCCTTGTGGCACTGAGCACGGTCAACAAATCATCTCACAGCTTTTAAGAACTATAACAGGCGCGAATCCCAAAGGCTAAACCACCGTGCGCTGTCTCCACCACCAGTTTTGAACAAATATAGGACTGGTGGAACAAATAACCGGGCCAAATCTGTCTCCAAATTACCCTAGTGCACATTTGAGTTGCAATTCTGTAAAGAAAAAAAACAAGTTTTTGCTTTTGTTTTAGCTATTTACAAATATTTTATGTTCTTAGATTTATTTACACTCTGAACAGTTCAGCATTTCTGAGTAAGACTGGCTTCTTTCAGTCACACACTGTGCTGTCTTTAGAGAAGCTTTAATTCTCTCACTCTGCACTTGAGAGTATTGACGCCCTCTGAATTGTGTCCACCCAAGACCGGACACATAAATCTCAGCATCTTTGCCTGCCGTGTTCAAGAAACTCAGGACTCAGGCTCAAATCTTGAGCCTGGCACCATCGTATTCTCATGGCATGCTGCAGTGACAGATGTCAACATGAGTCAGTGAGGTGATTAAAGAGTAAATCAAACTCTGTCTCACACCTCATGACCAAGGTCCACATGACAAAACGATAGAGGGAGGAGAATCAGTCTGACCACTCGCGTGTTTACTCTCATACATGCATTCTCTTCCTCACACACACATACACACACCCCCCACCCCGCCCTCTAGTCAGATCAGGATCATTTAAAAAATTAGGTTCCGCTTCAGTTGCTGCAAATACGCAGCCTTGAATAAGATGACATTCCGTACACTTGACCTAAATTATGATCAACTGGACACGTCCTAATGAATTAGCTAATGCACAGGGGGCAGGGGACGAAGCCGGGTTTGAACTTGATGCTCTTGAGCAGGCTAAGGTGAATAAAAGGCATAAGAAAAATACCTGAACTAGCAATTAACAGAAAGCTAACCGTAATTACCCTAACTACAGTCTTAAGAAAGGAAAGAGTGAAACTGAGAATAAAAATTCATTCCAAACAATAAGATAACCTCAAATGAGGCCGAAAGTCTGGATGCTACAGATGAAGTCTCTTGACTAAAGTGCACAGAAATCTGTCAGCAGAGCAAAGTTCAGCTTGGCATCCGGTTCCTTGAGCTCATTATAACTGAGTGGGGTGTGTCTGGTCTGTCTCAGCGCTTTCCTGTGACCCACACACACTTACACTGATGATACATCTTTCAACTGGGATCCCTTTTCCAAAACAGAAGGTTCTCGCATTATGAATAGCCAAAAATATTGCATATCATGTGATGACATGGTAAAGGAGGCTTTATGAAAGCATAAAACCTGGTGTGTAGTGGTGAGCCGATTGGACCAGAAAGATAATATCTATTTGTAACAAATATTGTCTCGCCAAATAAGCAATCTGATTCTAATTATTTAGCTCGAGACGACTATCCACAGCTTGAAAGTTACACATAGTGAAAAAGATTGGAAACCAGAAAGGAAAGACACAATGTGTTTAAGTTTATGTAGATGCTGAAGTCTAAAAAACTATTATGTTTTGAATGGCAGTCAAGACAAACTGGTACAAACACTGGACTTTTCTCAAATTTCTTGCCATCAGTTTGGTGTAAGCACGCAGGTCAATGCTATTTTTTCTGTTTAAGAAACATACAACCTGTAGATTGTGAGTGTGCAGTAGCCACTGATGCAGTTACCAACAGCAAGGAATTAAACACTCAGACCGCTAGGTGTGTCTTAAGGGAGCAAAGGTCGAGTGACTAGTCTACATTAACTTAGCAACAACTGACAAAAACAAAGGCACACAAAGTCAGAGAAGCTAAATAAAAGCCAGAGCAAGCACTAAAAGCAGGTTAAATGCTATTTTTATGACCGTTACACAAATCCACACACGTTTTCATATCTGTGGTGAGATAAAAATTAATCAGGCTAATCTCATTTGACTGTTATATGATATTTGCTGGTGGTCTTGTGGTTATGATATTTGCCTCTGGATCAATTAGATTGTGGGTTCAAATCCTGCCTCCAGCACTACCATCATTAGGTCCTTGAGCAAGACCCCCATTCCAGTTTAACAATGTTGCATATGGTGGCTACAGCATATTTTTATATATGGCAGTTAAGAAACTTCCATTTACTAATTTCAGCGCAGTCTCCCTGTAGCAACTTGCGGTTGCGGGTCTCAGGGGGTCAATGGTGGTTGTGCTAGAGGTAGGATTTGAACCCACAACCTCTTGGTCCAGAGGTGAGCATCTTAACCACTAGACCACCACCACCCACCTATCCAAAGCACTAATGCTTTATAAAATATAGCAAAATCTTCTTTAAACATTTAAGCTTGAGTGACTCTTTTAAGCTGACCGTATTTGCATACGGTGACTTTGTCCACTGCAGCAGATTCATGTAAGTAGCCCTCATGTGGCATCTATACACAGACAACATTTATCTTCTCTGTGAAACCAACCCGGTTCTTTTAACAGTAAACCTGACAGGCACTAAGACCCGCATGAGTCATTAGTATCAGCTGCTCGAGGCCATGCTGAGGAAAGTATGCTCACACAAAAGATGCGAGCGCAGTAAGGATTTGCTGGCATATACAAATGCGGCGTCACTGAGAAAAGGGAGCCTTGTTCGATCAGACATGTCATGCTGCTTTACACTTTGGTTAGCAATTAATATGAATCAGTGAGTAGCACAGAAGCGATGCTGATTTGCCCATGTGAACTGTGCCATTTGAGGCATCTGGGGCTGCAGGGTTGGAGGGGGGGAAATAAACAGGGCCCTGCAATTCAGCACTGTGTGCAACTCATGAACTCGGCTCTGCAATTAAACTGTCTGTTGTGCGCAGGCAGCAGGCAGTACGTCCTTTCACTTCCAAGTTTAAAACCTGTTCCACCTCGCCCTTTGTCGGCGTGAGGCGGCATTAAAACGGCAGAGTGAAAGCGCGGCTGGCGCTCTCTTGTTTACCCCTATAAAAGTCAGAAACAAAAACGTTTATGGCCGACAGATGCTAAAGCTAACTTGTACATTTCTCTGTTGTGCAGAATAGCTGCGCTTCAGCGGCGGATGACCTGGGGTTAACCTACCCCCCTTGAGTTGCCACGGCAACGGAGGGCAGAGAAAAGAGAGGAAGTCAGACAGAGGAGAGTTATGTCCTGACACACGGCAGGACGGAATGAGCAGCGGGCGGCACGAAAAAGGGGACTGCGTGCCTGCACTCTCTGCTACGCATCCCCCACATAACCATCTTCAACTCTCACAACCACAAAGCTAACACACGCATGGCGTGTTTCGAGTCTGATCCACTGATCTCTCAACAGTTCACGCATGATCAGTCCCTAAAACAGATAAGACGGCATGACTGCTGAAGCAGAGACTCGTCTCCATTCCCCGTTTCCTTTCCACCAACTAAGTCAATCTTGCACAAACTACCATTCATTAGACTCATTTTGCCTGGCACCTTGCTGCTTAACAACCCATTCACAAATCTTTAACTACAACAACACTATTTTGAGCTTTTTTTTTTAAAGTAAGGCAACAAAATTCAAAGTTTTATCCCAGATCAAAGTTAAAAACAATACAATTGATAATTCTGTTACAGCAAGAACCAAAAGTGTGAACCTCCCTCACAATGCTGAACCTATGCATTCAACATAAGCTAAAAATCTGGAAAAGAATTCAGACCTTGAGTCAGTGTGGCATTTCAGTCAAATACTAGGTCAAAGTTAAGGTGCTTAGGTGCAGCCACAAACTAAAAAGCTAAATAATTTTTAAAAATGTATTGTTACAATTTTACAGATGCAACAAAATACAATAAAGACCATGAAAGTGGTTTCATGTCATTGGTCAAAAATAATTTTAATTGTGAGAAAATTATTGCTCTCACAACACTGAGAATGAAAAACTGGTAGCTCTCAGTGCTGAGGTGTGTGATGTTAAACCCCACCGCTTTTAAATGAGGCAGAGTTTCACAGCAATTTGATGTGTAAAAGCAGTGTGTTGCTGAGATCTTACCTCGAATCAGACTTCCCCAGGTTCCCACCTCCCGGATACAGGAAGGTTTGGTTCCCCTCCATTTCTACGACACATTTTGTGTTCAGCTCCTTTTCTTTTAAATTGAAAAAGCGAAAAAGATCAGTTTAGTATGCAGTTCATCACAGGTAATATTCAGCTCTGCAACTGTATCTCTCCAAGATTTATTATTCCTCACATATTACAGCATCTGTCATATGAATATTAAATGCAGTTCTATTCCAATTTGTGCTTCTGCTGCCATTCAAGAATGAAAAAGTGAAACCAATAACAAGGAAATTAGAAGGTTCTGCTAGTTTTCAAAGAACTGTGGTCTTAAAAAGAGGATGTACTGAAGATACCAATTACAGCAATGTCTTCCTGAAGATCACTCAAATAAATATACAGTATAGTACAGTGAAGAAGAAAAAAAAATATGAACAGAGGCCTCAGATGGTAGGGAGAGGAGCATTTTTGGACAACACATCTGACAGGATATTAACAAGGCTTAACTGAGGAAAATCCATCTTAATTAATTACAAAAATCTGTTCAACTGTTGTGATGACTTGCCAGTCTACACATGGTATCTGCTGCTGCCATTTGTGAGTATTATTAATAGAATCATTAATAACCATGTACTCCAGCTGTCAAGCAAATGATCTTATCCCTTAACCACCAGCTGATTTTTAAGATGTTTGTCTTCAACAAAACAGTAACCATTTTATATGCACTCATGTGCTTGACTTACATCCGTTGCATCAATTTACAGACAAAACTTCAGTGTTCAGCAGAAGGAAAGGAAATATTTAGGCCTGTAAATGTTGAGGCCGTCACTAGCATTACACCAGAAATGCCATTAATCACAAAAGGGCTCATCGTGTCAGCTGTGCTGTTGGAAACTGAGTCAGAAATCCTTGGCGAGGGAACACCAAAAGGCTAAAATGTCATTTACCACCTCGGGCTCAAAGAGGAAACCGGCTTCCTCCCACTTCTGGAGGCTGAAGCCTTCTTAAAGGGAACTCTGGGATGGAAAGGGTGTGGAAAGTAGCATAGCAAAACTGTACCGGGCCATTTTTATTCCCGTTTAAGAGTTATCCAAAAACAAAAATAACCATAGTAAAACCATAGAGTAATTTTAACACTCAAATCTCAATCACAAATAGTTGCCAGTCAGCAAAAACACAAACGCTTTCTGAGGAAAAATTTGCTTTAAAACCATCCAAATGTTTAAGATATATTAAACTACCTCCTAGAGAAGAAACACTGTTACTTCCATTGAAAATATCCAACAGCATTACATAGCTGTTAGTTCATTAGTCATTGAATTGAACAAACCCTATTCTTCAGTGTAACAACAGATAAAAGGTGATGTCATAGCTTTACTCCCAACATCAAGAATCAGGAAATTATTAACAAGTTAGCTATTTCCTTCACCTGTCTACACGGCTTGGCAAAGTGGCCTTCGGGGCAACGTGTGGACACAAAGCTGTTCTTCGAAGGTCCAAAAACTCTTATAGCTCTTATATGGGAACATGCTTTGTTATGCAACGTTAGCAAATAGTCCATTATAACCCATTCAGTCACCCTTCCTGCTTTTGTCCGAGAGAGAGAGAGAGAAAGAAGGCAAGGACAGATCTTTGGAAGCCAGTGATCGCAAAATAGACACATTTTCACGTTCAAAAAAATACAAGTTATCCAATTTTCGGATTTCATTAACTAAAAACAGGTCACACGCCAAAGCAACCCAATCTTTTGCTGGCCATGTACTTTTCACTTTGTCATGGAACAATTTTGTGCAAATGGCAGGCTTACTCAATATTTTCCTAGACCTACAATTAAGACAGACAATCAAACGGGTTATTTTTGAACTTCAAAACCCAAACTGCTGCCTCAATTGACTAACACAGACTGTGTGGTGAACGCACTGTGACTGATGAGTCTTGTGACTGAATATTACACTCAAATCCAGCACGTGACTCCTTTCCTTTACACACTAAAGCAGACATTTCCTGCTTCAATAGCTCCCGTTTACTGAGGCACATGTTCTCTCTCGGCAAAGTCCCACTTCATTTTAACAAATTCTAACAGCTTTGGGAATATTAATGCCATGTACATGACCTGACACTAAACTCCTGATCCTGGGAAGCGGCTGCCTCTTTTACAGTCCTAATTGGAATTTACACAGAAATGCACAGGCATTCATAAAACTCTCCCAGTGTACTTGGGGAATTTGAGTTTCACAAAATTTACCAGCATGTCGCTGAACAATGTGCAATGCCTCGCATTTGCAGGTAAATCACCCGACTAGAACATTGAGCGGCCTATTTCTTAGGTAAACACTGAGTTTGCATGATGACCCAATGACATCACTTTTAAAACTGCCCAATTGAGGGGGAGGACCCTAAAAAAGGAACAGGTGTTTGAACTCAAGTATAGAACTGATCTGATTAAGATTTTCAACAGTTGATCTCTGGATGTTCACACAAAGAACATCTTAAACATGTGTACATTGTTTAATAAAATGTATAATTTACTGTAATTTGTATAAGGTTTTTGGTAATCAAAGTCTTAAGAGTGAACGCTGATTTTTCATTCTATTTATTATATTTTCTATATAGACACTCTGTAGTGCTGTTTAAGTATTTAAAAATCCATGTGTGGGTGATCGTAAGATTTAGGTTTTCAATCCATGGAGATCCTAAAAACACTGATGGGCCCCTAAGCAAGAATCTTAACCCAAGTTTGCTACTTGTTATAAGATTATAAGATTGTTATAAAAATTATGTCAAATGTTACTATAACAATAGCCCGAAAACCAACCTACTCAATCTAGAATCTTTAACTCTTTCTCAATTGTGCGTTTCAAGTCATTTGTTTACAATATATGTTTATAATCGTACAGGCCTAGCGCTAAATGTACACATCCATCTCATAATCTGACATCTATGACTTCTGTTGGCTGTTCATTTCGAAAACAAGAAAGTGAAAATACATTTATTACCGTTTTCCCTTCGGCAACACACACTGTTATAGTTTTCAGTCACAGGCAAGACGTGTGTTGCTCAAAAACATTCCTTGGAGGGTTTCATGTCCTTGTTGACCTCGGCATTGCAAGGACCTCTCATGACCTTTAACTGCAGAAATTAAGGTCCACGATCATGACCAAATGAATAAAAGTTTGTGATATTTATACTCACCTCTCCGGTTCATGGGCCGGACCCTGACCGCGACCTTCACGTTAGAGTCGCTCATGCCGCTTTCGCCCATGTTGGTCGCTTTTTAGATGCAGACAAAGACCGAAAAAGTCTCTCACCACACGCCGGGTTCCGATCGACGGATTTCAAGTCCAAGTCATTTAGCTCCACAGACAGCGACGTTGCCCCGAAAATCTTTATTCCCTTATTGCTTCAGTGGCAGTTTTCATAGCAGCAAAACTACTTGGTGGAGAGCCGAAGAGGCTCAGCGTTTTCCTCCCTCACTTGTTTGTGTCCGACATCCCGGACGCCGGCGAAAATAACACATTTTACACTGAAAACACTTGCAAAAATAGTGTAATTAGCCACTATCAGCACTGACAGTAGAAAATTAAAGTGGTCTGGGCTTAAACAGACTCTTCATTCGTGATTAAAATTCTCGTGTCAGTCAGCCGAACCCGGACGCCTCCCCGCCTGACTCTCTACTGACCAGCTAATGCTAATGCTAACGCTCAAATCTCAAGCTCAAATATTAGCCAGTCACCTGAAAAGCAAACGGGACTTAAATTATTAAACACTTCGGCTCCCGTTTTCCCACAGTCTAGCTGCTTACGCCAGCAAGATGACGAAGTGTTTGTAACATCTGAAAAAATGTTTTACGTTAGTCGTTACAGCTAATTTAGCCGAAGTTAACTAACTTGTTAGCTTTTACTCGGCGGGTGTTTTCTCTTCTCTAACTGGCCTCTTCCTTTATTTGTAACAAGCTTAAAGATGGCAATTTCGCTTTAAATTTCCAGATGCTATAATAAAGTAATAATAATAATAATAATATGTCGCTAAGAGCCAACCGAGCTAATTAACGGTACAGTCTATATTAGTTAGCCCGTGTTACGAGAATAAATTTTATTTCTCCCCAAAATGAGCCAACGGTCTAAAAACAAAAAAAATCTGAATATTTAGAATGTATGGTTAATTACGAAGATAAGCAGACCGGCGAGAAACACGGGGAGAACAGTGCCGTTTATTAGCGTTATGTGCTAATTACCGTTACATGGCTATAAAACTGGCTCGCTAAAGCGGCGTGGCCGATTTCATTATTTAATTTACTAAAACTTTAATCCGTCTTGGCAAATCTTCACGAGTCACCGAAAATGTGTTCTATCATATTTCTTGTGAGTCCCATGTTCACAAATCCGGGGGAAAAGAAAATAAAGCCATTTACGGTGGACTCCGGTTAAAATATTGCGTCCAAACAGCGTGAGGCGGCTGGAAACAGGCAATAGCTGCTACGTCCCAAACCGCAAACTAGCGCACTAAAGTAGTATGTGACAATAGTGCTTCGCTCATGGAGCGTTTGTGTTGACATACTATTTAGTATGCGAGTACGCGGGTTCGAGTAGTTTGCGGTTTGAGACGTAACCCGCAAGTTTAGGAGGAGAGACATTTCCGCTTTGTCGAGAGCAACGGGAAGAGTTGCGCGCCATTGTGATAAGGTCCAAATTAAGTTAACGCGACATTGGGTTATTTACGATGGATTATTGTGTTTTGTATAAATTTACCTGCTAATTAGCCGAAATATTGTAATTGGTAGATCGCAGAAAGACAAATCCGATTATTTTAGATGGAAATATAAAGCATCTTGTATAAATAACTACTCACTTCTTGATTTTCTGTTATTATACAGTACATAGAGGAATTTGTAAAAAGCAAAGACTTCAAAGTTTGCAGGAGGTGCGTTAAAAGTGAGTGTTATTTCCCCTTCACTTCCGCAGAAAAAAAAAATGGATTTTGAGGGTGGGCATTAATGGCTAATTAAAGGTACATTTGATAATAGACTATGTACTTCGTTAACCTGAGTTCTGAGTTTATGTATCAAAGTCATTATAGACATCTCAACTGTATACACGTATAATAAGTGGGGAAAGTGTGAAGCTGAAGGTCAATAATGTACATGAACACATAGTGCAAAAAAGACATTGTGTTAAGACACAGAACATTGCAATATGGAGTAAAATTAACCTACATGCTACTTAAAGACATGTTAAATGCTGTTTGATTTGACCAAGCGTGTCCTGAGCTTTGTGCAATACCAGCATGATCAGCATAAACCTGAATAGCTGCATGAATTCAGTTTATAGAAGTGTCTAATGAGTAAAAGGTCTATTTCAAACTGTAAAAACGAGAGATGGTAGCATGCAGAAACAACAATGAGCCTTCTTATTGCAACTCTGACAAAGTGCAGTGTTCCAAAGTGCGTACTTTGAGGTCTGTGGATGACTTCCAGTTTATGTATTAAAAACAGTTCTTTGGTTAAAATGGCAGTACATTTCCACTTTGGTTCAGCATAAGTTGTGTATAAGCAGGTTATGAGGAGCCTGACAGGCTGATGGTCCCATACAGGGTTCCAAAGCTGTTCCATGACATGTCAGATGTGACTGATGCTGCAAAATCTCTTCTTGGATGGCACGAGTGTAGAAAACCGAGTTAAATGACCTTAAAAAGTAGGTCATGGTGTTTGTATTTCTATATACACAATATGGTTTATATATATATATGTTATGGTATATTTTCAGTTTCCATTAAGATAAAGATGGAGAATTTTAATTAATACTAGAAAGCCAACAAATATAAGATTACTGAATAAGATCACCTTGAGATAACTTTATTTCACTTTCTGAGTTTACGTGTTTTAGTGTGTTTTAAGAGCATGTAGTTAACGATTTGTTAGGGAATGGAAATAACGGACTACCAACATGACTCCTGCATTGCTTGTTGGAGTTGTTTATGGAGTTGTTCAGTCTGTGGCTAAAAATATACACTAATTAACAAAAAGCAGAACGACGCAACATGCACACTGGAAGCTTGGTTCGATTGAAGGTGACGCAGTGAACCGAAAGTTGGAATATGCCAAGAAAACACTCACGTGACGTCATTCTAGGGATCACTTACCGCGCCCTCAAAAAATACTGTAATATTTGGTCTCCATCTGCTGGTGGTGGCTAGAATCGAAGACTGTAGAAGATGTCGCACAACAGCTGAAACACACATTAACAATAAACCAGTTAGACCTGTAAGGTTTCACAAAACTGATTGTCTGCTTTCTCAGTCTGATCTTGTCTGTATAGAGATACAATCTACCAGCAAGGACATCTAGTTCTGTCTTGTCTCAAAAGTCATGAGCCACTCCTCATTTCGTTATATTTTGCTAGGAATATGATGCAGTATGTCCAAAGATTGACTGTAACATGTAAACACACATATATTACTTTCCATCAGAGCAACACTAAAAACACAAGAAAGTCTGGCCTTTTAGAACTAAAATATGAAGAAATAATGGTTGGTTCAAAACTGTTGCCCCGTACTGTCCATCCCTAGAGACATCTCTTTATAGATCTTAACGCATTTAATCTAGTGAAGTGACAACAAAATGGCAATTTAAAACAATTCCAGATTCTTTATTTTTTCTATGTTTTATATGTCTTTATATGATCACATGTACAGTTATACAAGTACAACAGGCAGTGCAACCTCGATTCAGTCCTGAAGCATTGCAGTAAATAAATAATCAAATTACAGAAAAAATAACAAAAGGCTAAATTTAAAGTGATAAAATATACACTTGCTTAGAAATGTAAGAGCAGCAGTTCAGTTTTACATTTTAATGTTTTACACTAGAGGGCATCAGATTCCACAGTTCAAGGTTTCCTACATTAATCCCCTAATAATGTGTTAAACATTCAGTTTAAAACTATTTAAACCATGCTCAAGCTAAGTAATATGCTTAAGTTGATATATGATATAGGAATGAAAAAGTCCTGCTAATTTGTTGTGATTTAAGTATGATTTAACTCCTGAACTTTTAAAACAAAGCCATCAAAGCCCACACTTCTTCTTCTTCGTCATTCTTCTTCATTCTTCTTCTGAAATCACACTCAGTGCACTTAAATGCATCAGATTTCTCAGAGTGAAATGTCACAGTGTTTTCGGCACTTGTGCTCTAGTGGCATTCTTGAAACTTCTAAGAGTCAAAAGTTTTATAGTTAAAAATCTAGTCCAAACTCTCAGTAAGACTACGAGTGATGTGTGATATGTGGTTTGAGATTTCCTAATCGTAATTTGAAGTGTACATTTTATTAATGGACTGATTCACACTGTGTGCATATTAAATACCTTAATAATTTGTTTCTAGAAAGAGGTAGGCCTCTTTGAAGCTTGGTAATTTAGTGTAAATGTTACAGTGTTTGGGCTCTTACTGGGCTTTAGAGGGAGCCGCTATGATGTATTCTACCGAGGCATCCTGGGGAAAGGGCATTTGCTTTGAACCCTGTGATGCTGCTCCCCTCCACCCCACTGATGTGCTTTTTTCTCCCATCAGCCTGAGAAATTTTGAGGTGCTGATCAGCAAATAACATCAGTAAGTGTTTTACCCAAAACAGCACTACATTACATAGTCAGCCATCTACGAAAATAGCAGAGAAGTGCAATATTATTACTGTACCTGAATTTAGGAATGGTATTGCATTGAATTTTTTAAAGAATAATTAAAAATTGGTAAATCTTTATATAGATTTACATTTTTCATACAAAAGGATTTAATTGAGGAGAAACATCCATTTGGCTACTTTTAGAAAATTATTCTGATAAACTGCAAATTAACAAAGGCTAATTACAGCAGGATGTTTACATGTTTAGTTTTTGAAGTGATTTATCTTTATTATGACGGCAGATAAGGGCCAATTTTCTGCGTAGGCGAAGTCTTTCTGGATTACTGGGCCCAGGGCTTCTTATCGTAGGGGTTCGTTAAGATGACACGATTAGGGTAATTGTTCCGGCTACTAATCAAACAGTGACAGGCAGAGGGTTCGATTCCAGGGACGACACTTATCTTTTCCAAGAGAGAGCGAGGGTGAGAGAGAGAAAAGGAGAGAGTTGAGGGTGGCAAGAATAATCAACTGACTCTGTTGAGCATGGAACAAGGGGCTCTCGAGTGGTCATAACAACCTCTTTCACCATCCTATACATCTTTCATGAGCGCTGCAGACGTTTGGGCAAAAATGTTCTCACACATGGACGAGGGCTACACGAAACATCAAAAAGCATCATGATTGCAATGTGTGCAAGTGCAAGTATTGGATCAAAGGACAGGCAATGTCAAGGAAGGCCAACTGAATCGAAAACGTACTGCTACAAGTTTTTTGCTGCTTAATATCAAAGGAAAATAATCCCATGACTAATCTGTAAGAGAAGTCTGTTTGGTGCAACATTGGTTACTCCAATTCACAGGGCCGCCGGTTCAAGTTATGAGGTACTCATGCTCCCTGGATGATGCCAAAAAGGCTGCCCACTGCTCCATCATGGATGGGTCAAATGCTGAGGTCACATTTCATTGTGCTGCACTGTGTGATGTGCTGTGTTGTGTTCACAATAACAAATAATCACTCAAATTCACTTAAAAGGTCAAAGACCTTCTAACATGAGCTTTTTTCCTTTTTCCAATGGACTAGTAGAAGAATCTTATGTGAATTCAACAGTGTCATGGTATTTAACTGCCTGTTTCCCATTCAAAATCACCTCATAACAATAGTTACAGTAATCCGTAGTTTTGTGTTTGGCGCCTCAAGTCGGGGTGGTTTGCAAAAATAAAAATAAAAATCCAAAGAATCATTTCACATTTTTCTAAAAGTAACATTCTTATTTTCTATGCAGAAGTACTCTTATACAAGATCACTCCAATCATTCTCAAATTATTGCTTCCTTCCTATTCAAAGCATTTGGTGAAAAATCCCACATATACCAATATGCTTTGTGAATCAAAAAAGTTTTCTAAATTAAGTGAAAATTAAGTGATTATTATCATGAACATTCTTTTATTGTAAAAGTTCATTAATAAGAAAATATTGCTGTGAAAATGGGCATTTCACAAGGCATTGTGACTACATACAGTGCAATATAAAAGTATTTTCTAAAATTATAGACAAAGATACTGAGTTTTTTTTCCCCCGCAATGTATATTGCAGAAAACGCATCACATTTTTTTCTAACTTTGTACGACCCTCACTTTGATCTGTACAGCTAAAAGCGAAGCAGGTTTGGGGAAAGGATGTGTAAATGAAAGTCAGCAGCATTTCAAGGAGAGGTAAAACTGAAAATGCTTTACAGTCTTCTGGCCTTTTTGCCCCATGGAGAAGGTAGAGGGAGCTGTGTGTGTACATGTGTGATTGGGATGAGTCATGCTGTCCGAAAAGCAGGATTAACGGATTGCAGGGAAGTGGGAAAAAAACAGACAATCAAAAGCTGAATGTCCATCTTTCCTCTCTAAGACCAGCTCTAGGAATAAGAAGAATTATGAAAAGACAGGGGCTGTTACCATCAAAGTTGCATCCATTTTTACTTCATATATAGATCATATTTTCAACTATATTAACACAGTCATCTCTGCTTATCACAGTAATGGTTTTAGCAAGCTTCCTTACCATGTCCAAAATATCTTGCTTGTGGCCAGCATAAATTCTTATTGTTTTTTAGTGCCAGACCCTTATTGGGAAAAGACGTAAAATCATCTGTCGCAGATTTTTTAAAACAGGTTTGTGCTGTATTAATATGCAAAATAATAAAACAGATTATAGAACATTGTACTTGGTGTGTTGAATAAATTATAAAGATTAATCAAAGAAAGATTAAATGATTTGTATTTCCAAAATAAAAAAGAATGAATGCAGTTTTTAAATGGCTACACAGCTGCATTTTAAATTGCACATTATTATCAAGGTGATTAATATAAACAGTTTTCAACAAACCAAAAATGTGATGGCACTGGCATTCCAACTACTGGTGTGATACAGACAGTATAGGTATATCTGCAATGCTTTTCTTAACTCATCATTTAGTCAAGACTGACTTTTTGTGGCCTTTTAGACTTTACCATGCCTGACTGAGAAACAGGCATTCTGAGCTCCTTTGAGCATTTCCATTGTTTCTGTGAGGCTGTCAATCCATTTTAACTTCTCCTCCTGCCTTGTTTTCCCCAGCGTCAGCGTCTTCTCCAAAGAAGTCCTGTCTTCTCATTATTTGGCCATACAATCTATATTTCTGCCAGTATTGATCTGTTTGATCTTCTCGCTGTCAAAGCAACTCTCAACAGTTTCTTGTAGCACCATAGCTCAAAAGTGTTGATTTTTTTGTCTTATCAAAAGTTTAACTCTAACATCCAGCTCACCTGACGGCTTTCACCAAAAAGATAATTGTTAATAAAGTGCTCTGTTTGCTCTAGATGCAGACTTACCATTGTTTTCTGCCCAAGGAGTAAGTATTCCTTAATTTCTTACTGGGGATTGCCATCAGCACAAATCTATAAGAGAAGAAACATGTCACTGATATCATTCATTCATTCATTCATTCATTCAGTCATTCACTTAATCCCTATCAGGGTCAGGAGAACCGGAGCCTATTCCAGGACTACAGGCGCGAGGCGGGGATCAACCCTGGGCAGGCAGATAGTTGGGTATGTAGGTAGTTGAAAACCAACGTCTATCACCAGCTAATATCTAAACGAGTAAAGCATTGATTCTGTGCGACTGGAAGAGAGTCTCATCTACTATATCAAGAATGACAGGTACATTTTATTGGTCTTTCCTCGGGTCTTGAGAATATTTTTTACAATCACTGCAGCCTCCAGCGAGTCAAATGAATAGAATGAGTTTATAGCAGACCATTACTTATGAAGGTGAACACCATCTGTGGCTTTTTTGTATCCATAGACTCCTATATTTAGACCACAGCTGCTGCTGAAACCAGAGAGTAATGTGGATCCAGCAGCGATTCTAGAGTCTGTTGGAGCCCAAGGAAACAATTCACAAGGGGGCCCTCCAACCATTGTTCATCACCATTATTTTATGAAAATAATCAGCCCTCGGGGGCCCCTGACTGGCCTGGGGGTCCCAAGTTACTTGCCGTATCTGTTGGAAAGTGGTGTCCCTGTGCGGATCACCATATTATAGTGAATGAGAAATTGATATGCCAACACATTTAAGCACAGCAGAGACAGTAAAATCGTTGCGCCATTATAAAACCAGACATTTTAGACACATGGCTGGTGTACACAGGCTGTCTGTTGCCATGCACCGTTTGTGTTGTCTGTCTTAACCCATCAACAATGTTTTTTGACCGCAGACCTGGCCTTGGATTCATAATTTTGGGTATAAGATTACTCAACCAGTAACAGTACTGAATGTACAAACCTATCCGAGACTGTAGCACTATCAAACCAGAGTCTTGTTTTCAGAACAGTCCTCTGTTTCAACAATTTATCAGTTAATCCAGAAACAAACACTGAATGGAGTAGACGGAGAAACACACAAGCTACAACTGTAAATCTTTACCATGCATTTCTAAGATTTATGTCAGCACAGGAACAAGTAAGGTGCTTTCCATCATGTGGACAGATGGACTATTTACAAAAAATAAATTGTTCAAAACAACCCCAATAAACCATTTTTAAAATAATTTGGGCGTTCAAAAACGCTGCCTTCTAAATAATCCAAAAAGTCTGCGGCAAATAAAAGTCGAAAGACTATTGCCAGCAACCTTAAAATAATAAATGTTAAATTATTACATGCTGTTCCATGAATCCATTAATGCCATGAAGGATTTTATGAAAGCAGAAATGGTTCCTCTATGGTATTAATCCAAAACATTTTTGGTGCCTACATCTCATCATGAAATATAGATAAACATGACACTGTCTTCACTGTCTTTTTGTTGTTTACTTGCAAATAGTTATCTACAACTTAGAGGATATTTTTGAGGATCTCTCAATTGCTGACCGCTGTGGATTCTGTGGACAATTTTCTCTACACATATCATCTAAAACACAGTGTTTAGTTAGAACGTGAAGGTTAGCACATCGTTTGTGACGTAATTCGAGTCTGCCCTGTCCCAGAATGGCTGAAAATAACAAGGTTCTGAGATACTGGCGTAGAGGCAATGTCATTCCACTTCCACTTCGCAAACTGGGAGAAGGATCATTTTTAGTACACCATGTTTCTGGTGAGAGTTGCACTGATATGTGCAGTAACTGTGGCAGCGAGGAAGCGGCCAGTGTGACCTCCACCAGCAGGACTCAGGCTGCACCAGACGATGATAAGGCACCATTGACGTCTCATTGATGCAGCCATTGATTCAGTCGTCGGCTCGTGCGTCAGACACAGTGAGAGAAACTCAGTACCATCCTCCATCTTTCCATGTGTCTCTGCTTCTGCGAAAAGCCATGGGGGGCAGCGGGTGAAACAAGGCTTTCTTCGTTATTATCAATTAAATGAAACTGCAGTTGAGCTGAAAATTCATGCTCATCTCAGACTGTCAAAGTAAATCTTGAACCATTGTATTCTTGCACCACAGTGATCAGATGGATTATTATTGTTATCCAGACTTTTTTCCTTTTAAGCCCCCTTTCCCACTCTCTGTAATATTTCCTTTAACAACATTATTCTCTGTGGTTTCCAATGTGAAATCCCCAATGACTGATAAAGAGTTTGACTCTTCTATGGCACGCGGGTGTTTAGTGTAGGAGGGTAAAGACCCACATCCTGCTGTTGGGAGAAGTCAGGCAGAATGATAACGCCGGTCGCTGTGCAGGAGGCTGGTCATGCAGTTACATCTCCTGTTGAAAAACGCATCCCCTGTTAAACACTGACGTAAAATGCATCCCCTGTCAAGAAACGCATCCACTGTTAAACACTGACGAAAAATGCATCCTGTGTCAAAAAATGCATCCAATGTCGAAAAAATGCATCCCCTGTTAAATACTGTCGAAAAATGCATCCCCTGTAAAATACTGTCAAAAAATGCATCCCCTGTTGAAAAATGCACCCCTGTTAAATACTGTTGAAAAATGCATCCCCTGTAAAATACTGTCAAAAAATGCATCCCCTGTCAAAAAATGCATCCCCTGTTGAAAAATGCACCCCTGTTAAATACTGTTGAAAAATGCATCCACTGTCAAAAAATGCATCCCCTGTTAAATACTGTCGAAAAATGCATCCCTGTCAAGAAATACATCCCCTGTTGAAAAATGTATTCCCTGTCAAAAAATGCAACCCTTGTCAAAAAATGCATCCTATGTCAAAAAATGCATCCCCTGTCAAAAAAATGCATCCCCTGGCAAAAAATGCATCCCCTGTCTAAAAATGCATCCCCGGCAAAAAATGCATAGCCTGTCAAAAAATGCATCTCCTGGCGGTTGGACGGTTGGACACCTCTATTATACTGTGGAATATAGCGTAAACTATCAAATTAATAGTGTTTAGTAACGGTTGTCTGAAACAGGTTTCCAACCTAAGCTTTCCTCACTTGATCAATGATAAATGCTGGCCGCACTCCTCACCTGGTGCTAAGTTAAAAGCATAGAGTGTGTATCTGTTCATAAAATCTTCCCTGTCAATAGCCAGAGCCCTGTTTTTAGGTGTCTTCCAGAAGCTAGCGCTAGCTGATAAAACTCGTGCACTGCAGACCCCTCTAAATATCGTGGTTGTAATGATTTCGCCGGAAATTTCTGACCGTCCACATATACGGCCAAGAATTCTAAGTCAAATTTTTAAAATGCGAATGGGTTCTTATTATACGCTCCTGTAAAAGCGTCGTTATCTACCATGCCTATCACAATAGATTTGGGCAATGTGCCAAGAAACAGATTCTCTTGCTTGGATACACGGGTGCCTACGAGTATTGAGAATTTTTTTAAGATACGCTCTAATAATCAGTTATTTAGCGGTGGCTGATCACAATGCCTGTGCATGCCCCAGCCTTACAGCCGGACATACTGAAACCTTTTTTACAAATAATGATGCAGCGACAAATTTAGCGCGAGTGATTCTGATTTTTATATCAACACCATTCAACATCAGTTTTTCTTGAAAAAATATATAACTGTGTGTCAGCGAGAACAATTCCACCACATTGATAGCATTTCAAAATGCAGCACGTTTTGTCAACCCACGACTTTTACCAGCAGGATCGGTCACATCCATGTGCCCCGCTGTGTCCTTGTAAAACAGTTCGGTTGAGAAAAGTGATTCCAGGGTGAACCGGTCATAGTTGATCAGGCACTCTATAATGATCCGATGGGGGTAGGTGTTTGAGCTCTGTGAGATCAGACGGTCACCAGCGAAACATCAACCTGTGAAAATATGGTGGCTCCAGGATAGTTTATCAAACCCACGGCCGCTCATCTTGTAAAAAGAAGCGTGTTGTTTAAGTCGATATAATGTTCGCCGTTCCCCGCAATGAAATACTCCAGCGGCGCAGTGTCAGAGAGGGCTGACAGGCGGCACTTCCTCATGTTTTTTTCTATTGCCGTTTGTATCATAGGGACTGTAAACAAGTCCAACTCTGTCTTGTTACACTCTTCAGACAGACCATGTAGTAAAGCCATGATTAGAAGATAGTTTTACAACGTCGCTTGCGTGGTGGTGCTCTCTGCTTACTCTGCGACTGTCTTTTTGGTACTGGTCTCTTTTTATACTTTACATTGTTTTTCTTGGTACTGGTTGTACGCCTCTCACCAGAGGGTCTTTTCACAGATCGACGTTGCATTACCATCATTGTTTTGCGACAACTTTTCCCAGCTTAAACAGCACGTTGTAAGTCTGATCGGTCTTCACCTTGATGGCTATGTCATTGATGTGTGCTTTTGACACACCCTAACCCTAACCCCTAGTGCGGCTTGTTGTATTTTATTGTGACAATCTCTCTGTTTTCCCAGTTATTTGTACACACCTCAGCAGAGGTACAAAATAGTCACCTACGATTTGATAATCTATTATGTTATATATACTAATAGGGAATACTTGCTGCCATACAGTACGTGTCTGTAGACTGATCAACAAATTTTTCCCCCGTGCACCCGGTACATTGTCCAAACTTTCCATCATTAAACCCTAAAATTAGTACGATCTTCCCATAGAACTTTAGCGCAATTCCATCTTCCGCTTCCACATAAATTTTGTTTACTACATGATCATAACCGAGTTTTACATTGTATTGTGCTATGCACCTGTTAATCTCTGCTACTATTCCACCAATGCTCGAGTAATAACCACCCCGTAACTTAAACACTTTTTTACTTTCACAAGTTTTATCATATATTTTGAACAGTCCGTTGTCATCACTGAAAGCTGGCCATGTTCTGGGGTACTGGAATTTGATTAGTCCAACCTCCCATGAACCCTTCAGGTGTAGCAGTCTTGCGATTTTTGTTCTGTATTTTGAAATTTCATTGTCGGGGTAGACACTTTGGGACGAATTGCTCAGGAGGACAGTAAAGCAGAGGAGAAAATGCTGTGGTCAGGTTTGTCATGTCCATCCTTCTCCTACTGCCCCACTACAGTCTGACAGTGGCTGATAATAAAAACTCTGCAACTCTGCAATAAAACAGACAATGTTCTTACTATTTCTAGTATGTCTACAGTTTCAGTACTTTTATTTTTACATGAAGTAAAAAAATTAAACATTTCTACAGGCACAAGTCAGTTTTCATCAGAAATGTGCTGATTTCATAAATGTGTCAGCATTTACACATCAAACTATAACAAATTTGAGTAGTGCAGGGCGCCCTGAACACAACAACATAAAGAGTGTATGGCTAACTTCTACTCACACATACTAGAATAAGCCTAAAAACAAAGGAAGTCTTTTTTCTGTTTTTTTTTCTTCTTTAAATTAAATTTACTCAATTAATCTATGAAAAAACTATAGAATACTCGATTACAAAAAGAATCGATAGTTGCAGCTCTAATATCTATGTATCTTATATGTTTAAACTAAGACTAGGAAACTAAAACAGCAGACAAGTTTCACTGATGAGGTTAAATTTAGGGGCAGACATAGGATTATTTAGGCATAATAGTCATTATGTCAGAGGAATGTTACCAAACGTATAGACAGGTAAACGTGTGAGTGTGTGTGTGAATGTGCGCAAGACTAAAACCCTGTGATGATATGTGTTGCTCTATTACATAAAACTCTGGTTGGCTTCTCCACCTGCCCTTGAGTCAGAAATCACATTCTGGGAGCTAATTCAAGGCCGTTTCCCAAACCATCACCATGACGCCTAAGTCCCACAAGCCCCAGACTGCCACCATCTGTAAAGCCAGCAGAAATGCATCTGACCCCAATTAGCTCCTCTTCTCTCTGGCCATCACCTCACTGACAGTCCCGTCTACCGCGCACCACGTAGGGACAGGCCCTTGTTGCTCATAAGTAGTTTCTGTAGACCTGCTATATATAGCACAACGCAGGAGCCACGTCGTTTTTCAAGACAGGGCTTAATATAGGTTCAGATACGGCTCTCAGGTCCTGTTAGAGATTTTTAACCTAAGACATCAGTCTGCTGACTTCTACAGTGAAGCTTTGCACACACACTCACTCACACACTTAGGGACATATCTTATACATAATAATTACTGTATGGCTGCCACAAAACCCAACTCTAATCAAACTTCAGTAATGAAGATTAAACTTTTCTCCTCTTTTGGGTTTCTTGCATTAGTTTTAATACAAAAAGATATCTTAACAACAAACGAATGCGGATGCCATTGTTCCTAAATTTGTTCCCAAAAGAAGTCTAGGTCAGAAACACACTCACACATGTAATGCATTCCTTCTGACATCTATTGACTCTCATACTGACTACTGATGTAAAAATATTACTACAGCTACTACTGACCATAATCCTTATCTTAACCCCAGTAACCGAAATTAGACACATTTTTAGGCCATTTTTGGGGACAAATTTCATACTCTACACCTGCAGATGGGGGATGAACCTACCTTTCGGGATAAAGAATTGCATCTTGTATAGTTTTTGATTATTTTTACTTTACAGGAGCCTCTAATGAAGGCTGTGATTATGTTATTAAATGTGAATAATTTAAACTTGTCAAATCACAATCTGTTCATAAGACATTCATTACATGTGTAAAGGCAAGTGTGACGATGCTGTCTTGATTCTCCACTCTGCACACATTTTCACTCTGCACCTTGAACCTGGCCAGCTGTTGGTCATTATCATGGTTAGTAAGGCAGATAATGAACAGCCTTCCAGGTTTGGGGTCACTTGTTTAAATGAATTGTAGATTGCGACGTAATTAGTGATTTCGGTACATATGGAAGTGTTGAAGGCAGATTTCACTTATCGTCATTGTCAGATAATATTAGTGGCTTGTATCAGCAAATAAATACAATCAAGTCAAAGTCAAAGTCAACTTTATTGTCATCTCTGCTATATACTGTACAGATACATAGAGAGACGAGACGACGTGGCTCCAGGTTATTTTCAGTGCAAACAAACAAAGAACAGAGAATAAATAGGCAGTGGCACGACTAGGCACATGGAATAAACAATAAATAAGTAAAATACTAAAATATACATTAAACAATATACATTTTAAAACCAGACAACATACAATATACATTTTAGACTAGACAGGGGAGACAGACATAGAGGTAAACATGTTTGTCAAGTCAGGATGCAGTATTCTTAACAGGTTGAAATTGACATTTACACTGAGTGTGCAAGAGGTAGAGTTATACTAGACAGATACTATATCCGGACTATTTCCAAGTACAATGTTCAGTATATGTGCAAATATGCAAACATTTAAACAGGTGCAAATTGACATTTTACATTGGATGTGCAGGAGGTAGAAGGTTATAATATGACAGATACTATATTCGGCTATTTATGTGTACAATGTCCAGTGTATGTGCAAACATTCGTAAAGCAGCATATAATGTTTGTGCAAAAGTGGCAGCAATACTCTGTGAGTCCAACAGGTCTGTGCCTTTACCCATAACTTGAGCAAATGGTAACTGATTTTTTGCATTCTGAATAAAATTTGCACAAACGGATTGCCATATTGCCCACCACACATCAAACCTATCCTGAAACGACAGTTATCACAAATTCATGTGGACAACTTTAACAATGACAGCTAAGTGAACAATAAAATATCGGTTTATGACCAATTTCAACAATTATCTGAAATTGCAAACTATAAAAAAATCAGAGTGTTGATGATACTCCAGATTGTTGATTTTTATTTGTTTCAATTTTATGTCATAGTTAATCATTTTAGGTATGACTAGCAATATAATAATCTATTTTAAATCCAAATGTAACAATGGAAGAATTTTGAAAATTGGTTCAATGTGAACATAGCACAGTACAGCACACATTGCACCACAATGAAATGTGACCTCTGCATGTATCCCATCCATGAAGGAAAGCAGTGAGCAGCTGACATGGGTAGCACCCAGAAAGCAGTGCGTGGGGACGGTACCTTTCACATGAGTACCTCAGTGATACTTCAGATCATTATGTCAACTCCCCAACTGTTACATTACCGGCTACCTCCAACTGCTTATAGACAGATCTTTTTGACTCCAGATGTATAGTGTATATTTTCTTGGGTTGTTTAGGGTATAAACATTTTCATCTTCTAATTAAATTATGATTTCATCATTCTACTCCATCGTCCCCACTGCAGTGTTGTGTCATTGTGAGGATTTATACTCTGAAAGAGCATTAATTGCATGATTTGGTCTTTGTTCTGTCATTACGAGACTGGTGTCACGTAATCATTTTGAGCGCTCTTACTGGCACTCATTATCTCACACATTTCCATTTGATAAGACTTTTAGCAGTCGTTGATTAGCAGCTGTCATTCACAAGAATGCCATTTCCCGAAACTTATTTCCCACTGGCAATTCTGAAATCTTTTGCACTGCAGAGGTGCTAAATCCAGACACAGACTTTTGGGACCCATCAAATGGTTCGGTGCTAAGATGGTTGGGAATATGCATAATGGGGAGCTCGCTATCTTTAGCAACCCTGTCAGAACATCACAGCGTACGGGGCAAACGCCCACACTGCCTTGTCATCTTATGACGTTCCTGTCTGCAGGCCAGGACGGGCGGTGTGTGTCGATGTGTATGTGTGGCGATGCTCCAGTGAGCTCATGATTGCCTCTGTAGGATAGAGGACCATCCCACAATAACGTTTCGAATGCCTCATACAGCTGCAGGGGACAGCATTCAAGATTTAGGATTTTACATACATAGTCATACCAGCACAACATCCAACACTCATGAGACAGTGTAAGAAGGATTAAACAATAATAAAAAGTTAGGCAAGTAAATCAGCCAGAAGCAAACTTTAAATATCAAAATATGTCTGTGAATGTATTATACAATGTAGATATAGGTAGAGGTGTAGTGTAGGTATTTACACTGCTGTTGTGCAGAATGTCATGTAATAAATGTCTAAATAAATGTCTTAAGGCTCAAAATCTTAATGTAATAATAATAATAATAATAATAACAGTAAGCGGAAATGAGAGGGTCACAAAAGCAGAACAAAGGGGTCAGCACTGACCATTAACGGTGCCTGTGTACTTGTGTACAACAATATAGTGAAACTACATAAGGTAAAATAACTACATCAGTCATATCAAGACATAAGGAGTTAGTATGTAGAAAGTATAAAATAAAGTGAAATTGCATAGAAAGAAGAATAAAAAATATGAACAGAAATCTGTGACTTGGCAGTGATGCTTCTTTTTTTATGACAGCTTCAATGTGTTTATAAAGAAACTAACCTCTAACAGTGTTCATAAAACCATTTCATGTAACTTATAAAAGCTCTGTTATGACATTACATAAATTTATTTAGCATTTTAGTGCCCCCTAGAGGTCAAAACGTGTTTTCCGATCATTATGACTGTACAAGATGCACACAATTCCCACTTCCCCTGAAATTTTCAGCGTTCAGTCATTTACGATTCAAGCTGCACAATCCGTTTTGTACGAGAAAACTATAATAATAATAATAATGATGAAGAAGAAACAGAACAATTACAAGAGGAGTCCATAAGTGCTCCATTCTTGGACTCCTAAAAATACAGTACAGTAATCTACATCAATAGTCTGATTACATTAGTCTATTGATGTAGACTGATGTAACGATACATATTTTTTCAGTCATCAGCGATCCCATAGCATCGGTCTAAAATGAAAACATTGATCAGACCCGATATGTATTGTAGCATCTCTCACCAAGCAAGTGTGGAGAGGTCAGCTGGTTTTGTCCCAAGCTCACAGACTGTGACTGGATATGATCAAAAGTGATTATGTTAAGTCAGTATATGATATTGTCTCATATTGATTGCTGGCTTCTGAACTGAATCAAATCAAAATTGTATCAAAGCAGACTTTGTGATAACAGCAGAAATGAATCATAATGAAGTATTTTGTGATTAGACCCTCTGATGATGGTGACAATGATGATGATGATTATGATTATGATGATGATAATTATATGTTCCATTTATATAGTGCTTTTTACAGTGCCAAGGTCACTTTACAAAAACAAAAAAGGGAGAATGCATTACAAATCAATTCAGTTAATTTGGTAAGTTAATAAAATGATTTGCCAAATTTAAGGCAAAAAAGAGAAAAGATCTGGGCAGAATTGACAGAAATTGGTTCAGTTCGCTCTGTTGCCTGTGTGCCGTGTATTAGTTGTTTCTTTGCATTGCACAGTATACACACCATGTTTATCTGTTTGGGTTTGTTTTGCATCACAGTAAGTATTTAATTATCTGGATCACCGATTCCATCCACATCCTCTTTATCCCCGCAAGGTCATATTTTGAGGAGTGTTTATGGAGGACGAGTGAAGGTTTAACTTACATGTGATACGTCATCATCAAAGCTCATCACAGGGTTTTCTTGGTTCATTTGAGCCCTGCAATATCCAATTATGTCTAAAGGATGGTGGATGTTGTATCATGTTCCATAGACACTGTGACTTACAACCATTTCAAATAAAAGTCACTGAAGATCTCTAATTTGAAAAATGTCTTGCAGTAAAACAGATCATCTTGAATGTCTTGATTATTCATCTGCAGGGGTCATTCTCAGGGCCATAGTGGTAGTGTGTGTTCATCAGATAAATTAGCATATTTTAATCAGGAATACTAACATATGTGTTATTCCCCTATGCAGAAATGACAATCAAAGATCTTTTCTGGGGTATTTCGGTATAATATATACAATATGTAGATACATCATTTTTACTTTCTCAAAAGACTGTAGCCTGCTTTAATATCTAAATTTTCTCTGGATTCTCATTTGGTTTAAGGTACACATTGTGCCTCCCAGTTCTACCTCGGTCTACTGACTGTGGACCTTTTTTGGACAATAAATTAAATATGTACATGAAGCTCCTGAGATTCAATTACGCATATTCGTTAATTATCAATTACACACCTAACTAATGGGGCTTTGAATTCATTAGTATTCATTCCCAGATGAGCTGATTTACAGACAGGAAAAGAAAAAAACCCACCAGGTCCCAGTTTCCCTCCAAACACTGCCAATTGTTGCTGTTTCTGAGAATATTTGCCTTCTATGACAAAAACCAATTATGAAAACTTTTAAGAGATAAGCCACTTCAGATCTTATCTTCAAACACATTGTGCTTTCAGGGGTTCTGTGTCTAGGGCAGGCTAAATTGATTAAGCGCTGGATGGGGGAATCCCTGTGTAGGCGTTGTGTGATAATTAGACGGAGCCCAGATTTCTGGGTTCATTACTTCACTGTGTCAGTGACTTATGTGAAAGATTAAAAGTGAGGGTAAGAAGTCTTTGAATTGTTAACAGAAAGAATCGCATGCCGTAGCCTTTCAGACGGACGCGCTCGTCACCCTGGTCACTCTCTGTCCTTACTGGGAAGCGTGGGCGTATTGTCCGTCAGAGCAGGTCCATTAACTTAATGGACTGTGGGTCATCGTGAGAAAAGAATGAGGAAAATAGACAGAAAATATCTGCAGGGGCAGAAGGAGGCAGAGACAGTAACCTTTTGGCTTCTTTATTGGAATGAGATGACACACTTGGGCAGCTCTTAAATGAATGGTGTCTGTAGAGATAGATCCTCTGAGAGATTTGCCCTTTTCCATCGTTCCGTAGTCCTGCTGAAAAAGACTTCCTGACGGACTGCGGGTGTGACGTGATGCCTTTCGTTTCTGGCGTTGCTGGATTCCAGCAGAGCAGCAGCGAAACACATCACAAGCAAGCACAAGTCTTGCGTGAGTTGAATCAGACAGTTTTCTTCAGCAGGTTCAAGGAAAAATGTTTGTGAAGTAAAGTGTGTGTCGTACTTGTCTAACCTAATACTGACAGCAAGCCCTTACTGGTAGGTAAATATTAATTATAAAGTGTCTTTCGTAGACAAAGGTCACAAAGATCTGTACAGTATGAATACAACACTGTACAATGCAAAATCAGATTAATACAGACAACAAAAATGGAATAATAACAAATAAATGCACAAACTGTAGCAAAACTATTAATGCTATATACACATATACAAGCAAAGTGAGTGGTGTTGGTGGCCCAGTGGAAGGACCCTTGCCTCTGGACCAAGACGTTGTGGGTTCGAATCCAATCTTAAGCATTACCACCACCCCTGAGCAAGACCCTTAACTCTTAGGTGCTCTCAGGTGAAATGTCTCTGAAATTATGAAATGGAAGTCGCTCTGGATAAGAGCATCCCCTTGTGTAAATATAAAATGTAGAAATAAAGTCAAAGTCAAAGTCAACTTTATTGTCATCTCTGCTATATACTGTACAGATACATAGAGAGACGAGACGACGTGGCTCCAGGTTATTTTCAGTGCAAACAAACAAAGAACAGTAGAACAGAGAATAAATAGACAGTGGCACGACTAGGTACATGCCTAGTACAGCAGTAGTAAAGGTATTTCTTAAGTAGTTCTACTGATAGAACTGATCTCTGTCATTGTAAAAAGTGTTCCATACTTTTTATTTTGTTTGAGGAACTAAAAGAAGATGCCACAGAGTAAATCTGAAAGTATGACCACTGCAATATTTTTTAAGACGGTCACGGATGGCTCTGTAAGTGAGTACCAAGATGTGTACTTGGATCCTGTTTTTCCACTGGGAGCCAGTCGAGTGAAGATAAGATTGGAGTGACGTGAGATCATTTGTGAGAGGTGTTAAAAGCCTTATCAATGCTCAGATTTTCTAAAATGTTAAGCTTACAGACACTCTCAGGAATATTTTAGGATGAGATGTAAACTGAGGTTCTGACTATTGATCATAACAAATTTCTAAAAGAGGAGGTGCAGAACCCTAATGTCCTGCTAAAATCCCCCATAGTGACCCTTTTTCTATCTGTCGTCCTATTTGTCTCCTATCTCTAAGCGGTGAATTCTCTTTTGCCACTTAGCACCACAGCTATTGTCTGTGTGAGTGTAACTACAGAATGGCTGTGCGAGCATCATCCAGGTGGAATGGGATTTTAAAAATGTTCTTAATAAAGTTAAGACATTTAAATTATACAACTGCTGAATTGAAGAAACCCCAAAGTTTTGCACAAACAGGTGTGCAATTTGTCGTTGCAAGAGAGCTCTTCACCATTTGTAGAGTCTGTTTGTACTTATGAGCAAACCTCAAATAAAAAAAGCATTGCTGAGTGTCCCAAGTTTTGTCAAAATTGCATAAGTGGATTTGAATAACAAAATTTTCTTCTTAAAAATTGTTTGCTTGTGGAAAGTACAAAAACGTCATAATAAAATAATCATAATTCTTATAAATATTCTTTCTAAATCAAAACAGACACTCGGAAAAAATGAAATATTTCTCCTCCCGACTGTGACGATATACTAAAGTCTCGTACAAAAGGCCTGACGTAAAGGCAGCTCACTGCAAAACTGAGCGACTCATCTTCATTAAGACTGTTCACATATCAGGTAAAAAAGTTTGCCAAATGTAATTCATGGCGTCTTTATCAGTCGTATTGTGTCTCTTGAGGTTTCTAATGCTTGTAGGCTCTCCACAGACTCATCCTGCTGGCATTTAATTATTCAATCAACTTAAGAGTCTGTACACTGTGCATCCGCTGCTGCTGCAGTCCCACAATTCCTCGCTCCACTGCACTTACCGCAATTGCTGTTTCAGAAATTAGACCTAAATTGCACACGGCATTTGGACCAGATAACGTGAAAGGCCTTAAAGTAGAGGATTTCTTATATTGCTGCATGTGGGAAAGAAAGACTTCAAGGAGGTGGAATGAATTTCACAGTTGGTCAAACATGGCAAAGAAAAAATGTGGTTAAGCTCCATCAGGTCTGATGTAAAACACGGCAGATTGATGTTGTCCATTTCTCATTGGCCATCAATTTTAATAATAAATACTAGCATAAACCACACACCATCAACAATCAATACAGCAATAAAAAACACCATTTTCCTACCATCATTTTATACCATCCATCATTCTTAAGCTATTCAGTTTAATATTTACATATTTGTCCCTTTGACATCAACGGTGACATTATAGTAGAGATGTTTACTATATAGTGACATGCTAATATATTAATACCAGCAAACTATAAACTCTATTTATTTTCTGTTTTAAAGACATAAAATAAAAGCATACAAGCGAATTAACACAGATTTTGCTGCTCAGATATAATGGTACACATGTTCAAATTACATATTGATGTTAGCTCATATTTATTTAGTGAGCATGAATCATTTACTGACATATATTTTAAAGCAAAATGCGTTTATCAGTTACACAGTGCTTACTTTGTTCTATAGTGCAAAGGCTTTTTCTTTAAGAAAGCTTTCCAAGCCGACGAATCAACAAAACCTACTGTCGGTTCACCCAGAAAGCAACAAAGTTTAAGGAGATAAAATACCACTTATTTTCTACAAACAAATTTAATCCAGGAGTTCAAGAGTCAATGAATTCACTGAGAAATTCTCTGATTGAATCACAGAGCTCAACACCTGCAGAAACTGAGATAAGCCTCTTATCTGCTGAACGCACAGAGCCTGAGTGTTTTCCACATCATTTCCCGCTGGATCCCAAACCCCTGCGATCAGCAAGTACACAAACACCTAAAAGCATCCGTAATTGCTCTTTTGCTGTCATAATTATACCATCACGGAGCTGAGAAAAGTAGTAGAATTATCATTAGGACCAAATCTGATGGAAAACGTTAATGGAAAAACAGAAACTGAGCTGATATTTGAAGTTAGTTTTAGTAAAAGGCTTATGAATAAGTCAAAAACGGAAGAAATTAAAGATACTTATTCAAAAATAAATAGACGTTAGGATATATTTTAGTATAACATGCAAAAAAGTTGAATGAACCTGATTTTGTACTGAATGCAATAAAATAGAAAGAAGAGGTTCTTGTTGTTTTAACTACTGTCTGTTCCTGAAAATAACTAGTATATGCAAATCAACCCTCTTTTCTTCCAGGCCATTATCAGTGAATTACTTTTGCAATTCTTAATGAGAAGTCAATTAGTGTTAATGACTGAAATAAAGAGCAAGATTTTGCGCTCGTTGATTTGTTGAGTCTCTGAAAAGCTCCAGGAGGCACAGTAGGACACCAAAGAGAGGCTACATGTGAAGGGAGAGACGGACTCACACTTGAGTTTCTGGACGACTCACAAGACTCTGACTTTATGAAAATCTGTCTGCATCTGTCTCTGCTCCCTCGTAGCGTCAAAGCAGCGTGCAGTTGAGCCAGCCAGGCCTCTGGCAGCCTCTTGAAAAACTGTGGCTCAATTAGCGAGTGATTTTGCTCGTTGCTCAATGGTGAATAATTGCTCATTTGAGGTTTTGTTTTGCCAGTGAGTATGGCGGCGTTCCACAGCGTGTCTTCTGATGACAACAGCCCCCTCAGCCAGGCTGTGACGTCAGACAATAGATTAAGTGTGTTGCTGTGTGGGAATCAGTGTAGAAACGTTTGGCTTAAAAAGTGTGAGCAAAAAAGCAGATCCTTTTTTTTAACTGCTTTGTTGCGTTGACTTATTATTTGTAATTATTGGGCCAAATCACTGAAGCAAGCTTATCTTTCCAACCCTAAACCTAGATATCAGTTATGAGAAATACAATCATCCACTTTTGCATTAACAACACAACAAGGACCTTATATCTGTCCTAAATGATCAATTCTTTGAACAAAATAGCTGACCTAATGTGCTCCATGTTTAATCAGCTTGGGCTAGTGATTGCTATCTCATTGAGATTTCCTGACTGAAAAACAATTATCAAATTAATAACATTACATGTGCTCAGATATAAACATCAGCCACGTCATATTCCGGGATGAGATTATTGATATTCCTTGTTTGTAATGTCGAAGAAATGAGGCAATATTTATGTGCATCGATGTGTGAGAAGTCTCAGAGAGAAGGTTTTTCGCAGAGTGCTCGTCCCGTGTGATGTCCAGGTCGTGGGCTGAATCACAGCAAATGGTGGTGAAATGCCTGCTGCTGACCGTCTGTGTGACTCAAAGCCTAAATCTGTGTGTCAGTCGTCTGGAAACTTCCAAAACAATCAAGTTTATCAAAAACATTTTTCTGGCAGATACACGGTCAACAGACTTTACTAAAGGCGCTTTTTAGATTTCAGTTTAGGAATGCAGAACAAATGCTAATTGGATATTTTTTGGGTGTCAGAGGACTTTGAAACATGCGGTGACGCAAATACCTTTAAATGACAAACAGTTCAATTTATAACCATGTCAAAGGCACTGCTCAATTGCGAATGGTCCAAACTGTTAACAGTTTGCCAACAAACTTCGTTATTTTTATTTTCTGTTAAAAATACAGTCAGTTGAAGAAATATTCCATTCATACACGAATATAGATAAAACAAATGTGAGTGCATTTGATATTTGAATATAATTAACTATGAACTATGAATTATGATGACATAATGAGTCTTAACTATAATTGCAACTTGACATGAAACGTTTTTTTTTTAAAGGCATGAAATAAAAGAAAGTAGATTACGTGCGGTTCTCTTAACCATCTACTCTCCAAATCCCACTAAACTGCCAAAACTAAATTACCATATCACAATTCCTGCAAACAACAAAACATAGCAACATTCATTAGTCGAGTCATTTTATAAATGCTGAGTGATTTGAACTCAGATACAAATGCCCCATGGCAATGTCAAACTGAGATATTATGACAAAGTTTTTCAATTATATTTCCAGATGAAGTTTCTACACTTTGATTGACACTTGCTCCAAAATGGTTTCAGTCCTTCACAATTAGCCCTCGGCGATAGACGTTTAATTCTCACCCTGATATCTACCTATAGTAAATGACTAGGACAGATTTCACTTTTTACCTTCACAATTTATTTTTATCTAGAGGAACATTTGAACGGATGCTTTTCAGATATCAAGAGATCAAAAGCCAAGAAACAATGAGCCAATTGATGATCAGCATGCAAAAAGTCATCATGAAATATTATTAACAATGTTCAGATTCACTTTTAGTCTGCTGAATAATCATGGAACTTTTGACACCTCACTGTACATTAGTTTTTCAGTCTTTTTTAACATGATAACTGTAAAATAAACATTTGAGAGAACAGCATTAGAGAAGTCCAATGTCAAGTATTTCAGAAGCCTCAAAATATTTATTCCTTTTCTGAAAGTGTGAGCTGCACATACCCATACCCTCTAATAATCTCATCTTCAAGTGCCTCCTCAGATTAGCCATCCTTGCACTCAGTGCCTTAATGAATGCATCAGATGAGACTATCAATACAGGCTCCACCTTTAAAGCCAATCAAACCAAATTCATTAACGATTTCACAGCATGAAGCGGCTCTCTGTCCTATTACATCCGAGCGGTCGCATGCTGGAGTCGGCTCAACGAGCAGAACTCATTTCATAACATCGTTATCGAATCGCCACCCAACTGGGATCCACAATGAAAGCTCATCTCAGCCTGTGGTCCATCCAAGGAGCTGCTCAGCTAAGTAAGAGACTGGTATTGTCAACCTCGTAATCAGGATTCTCAAAGAGCCTGACAGAGCTTGGCTTGTGGGCTTATGTTTGCTTATATTTGGAATGTGGTTTTGTCTCAGACTGTGTATTTGGGACGAATTTCCCACAGCAACACTCCAGACCTGTTCTTCCTTGGCTGGCCTGGACTTGCAGGACAGGACCCTCTTTCAATTCACAGGTTATCTACAGGAAGAGAAATCATCTCAAAAGTTGCACCTACATCATAGTTTTGGGTTTGTGGCAACACCATGAAATAGCTTTATTTTCTAACTGCCATTCAAAGTCTTTGTTCTTGCCTTAGTGAATTGCATGATATGACACAAATTTATGTTTCCCAGTACTAGAAATGTTATTATGCATGGGGTTGTGTTGATATCTTTTTGACAATGATTGATGCATCCTAACATTCCTGGGACCATTTGAAATACACTATAATATTTTTTCTCCTCTGGTGAAACAGATATTGAATGCCAGCCAGCAAAGAAAGGGATGATTTAAGGAGAAGTTTAGTCTGAATCATTTCAAAATGAAAATATGTTCTTATTTTGACTTATTAACTGTTTTTATGCAGTTGGTGGACATCATGAACGAAATAAGCAGGTCACGCTGGCCTCTGACATTTAAGTTGTGACAAACTCCTATAAATATATGTAATTTTTTAGTCATAACTGGAAGCTTTGGGTGTATTGTGTCCTGTAACATCCAAGCAAATACACCATGTTCTTTACAACAATTTGTAGTTGGAAATAGGGCAGTGGTCTGTAGTCCCCCACCACAAAACCTCACATCCTCATATATCAGATCATTTAAGACACTGCGGCTCATTATGCAGACATTTCGCTATGTTGCGAACGATTAATGGTTAATAAAAACAATACTGGTTTTGTTCCCTTCATTTTAATTAATTGTTAAAGAGTTATTATAATGGAGGACGAACTCGTGACTTTGACCTGCTCCCGCAACTTTATTACAACAAAACGCCACCAAAACACAGCAACTTTCGTTGCAATTTTTTAAAAGAAAAGCTGCCGCAAAATCAGGCATTTTAGGCTGCAACAATATCAAAAAAGTCCAGCAAAATCCTGAGAGACTGAATATGTTGATGTACACTTATTATATACAATTAAACAGGTAATTATTGACCTGGATATTGAATTTTGTGCCACATGTAGAATACAATCAATCTTTCTGTATTGTTATATTTGATTTATATTGTTGTATCTTTTTGCTATCGGCAACCTCTGCCTTGGTTCAGAAGACCAAGCCCAAAGTAAATCAACAGTGAAAACACCTCGTCTGTTCAAGTCGTTCATCTTTAACCATACAGTTCAGAATGTGTCTCGAAGGTCTGATTTATTAAGCATTATTCTGAGAGAAATGCAAAAGCAGTTGTTTGGGGAAAAAGAGCAGATGAGTGTCTCTGATTCTATGAATGTAAATGAACACATAAATTAATTAAACAACAAACACAAACAGAAAAGTCAATGTCAATATTAAATGAAGGTAAGAGCATGTGAATCATTTTCAGGTTTTATCTCAGCTTGTAGTTTAAAAAAAAATCTTATTTCAATGTAATGTTTTTATGTCAAAGTTATTATTTTAGTACTCAATGTTATGGTCATTTCTACCTTTTATTCAATAAGATCTTAATTTATTGTTATATATGGGTGATGTATGGACTGACTAGATGTATAATTTAATTTGGACTTGGGGTGACCTTTTCACTCAGAAACAGACTTCATAAGCTTCTGAATAATGCAATTAGAGAGCCAAGGCTTACTACACCCTTTCACGGAAACTAAAATCCAAAGTTGTTTAGTGTATGACTTTGAGAAGTGTAAAACATCAGAGGTTTAACCCAGACATAAAGGACAGATTGAGACTTTGCTAAAGGGCAGACTTTGCAATGAGTCTACTGGGGTGATGGGGGGAAATATTTCGACTGTATTTTTAGCTCACCAGTTTGATCTGTGAGTGCAATGCTTAGGGTGGGAGATGACTGAGACGTCCATATTGACACATTGAGTGAAGTGTGTGGGTCCACATCTGTACGTAAGAGGTTCTCCTGCTGCGTCTCCTGTTCTGCTCTTTCAAAGTTGTTTGAGGGGGGGATAGGGGTTGGACCACAGAGAGGGGTGTGTCTCTATAAGAGAGGCGAACAACAGCAGCATCACTGATACAAACAGAAGCAGAGAACAGACCACTTCTGCTGCCTTTTTGCTTTGGCAAATCATCTCAGGACAAGGAGCCTGGACTTGGCACAGGTACGTACAGGTTGGAGGACTTACTTTCACCTGACACCTGACTTACTTTCATTTGTCTGATTCTTTTTGAATACGGTTCAAAAGTCTTTTTAGCGTTTCTAGATTTTTCCCTAATTTAATGCATATCTCATTTAGTTCTTAATATTATTGACAAAATATCATCATTTTATGTTGTTATATTAGTCTATTATTTTTGTTATAGATTTGTCTGATCTGTAAAAAGTAGCTGCATGAAGCAGCTGAAGTTGAGGTGCTGTTTTCACTTTACTTATGAGAAAAAAAAAGTCTTGGGGCAGAGCCTTTCCATAACTGGCCGTTTGGAAAGCTCAGTCAGCAGCTTTGGAGCACTTCAGATGTAACTGAAGTCTTACCAATTCGTTCCAATGACAGGCACATATTTTTTGCACCGCTCTCATTATTACTTTATCGATTGATTCATACTGAGATCAGTGCAAATCTTCAGAGGGCACAGTCCTCCGTCACAGCCCATTACAAACCGCAGGGTGCATCAGGAGGAAAATCATTGTGGTGTGCAGTGTTAAATTAACCCTCCGCCTTGAATAGGGGAAGGTTATTGATGTGATGTTGAAGGATTCTGTGAAAGGAGGTGTTCTTTCTGCCTGCAGTGGGGGGAAAAACTGATGCAGATCCACATGCACAGGCCGTCACAACTTCATTTGTTGCAGTCTATTGCTCTTTGGTGCTAGTGATTAAGTTTTTGTCTGCGTGTCTTAAAAGGAGAGAGAGAGGGAGACAGAGATCACTGCTTGCTGTTTTAATCTGAGACATACAGTACCGTGCAGAAATCTTGAGCCACCATAATTCCTTTATATATTTTCAAAGGAAAATTAGACTATATGTACAGTGATTAAATTTTTTTCGTGCACATGCAAATACAGTATACAAGTTTGGAGAATTCTAACAGGTTCTTTGGAAGCAGAATATGAAGAAATAAAGGGAGGCTTTTACACAGTGGCTTTACACAAAAGGTGCAGTTTAGATACTTTTAATGAGTTTTTATATGAAAACAATAAATTAGTCTTTAGGATTAGCAAGAAAATTGGTTACTTCACTTTCCTTCTTGCAACATTTAACATCCTTACATTTCTGTCTAGACAAATTATCTCTAGTATTCAAAAGTTTATCAGTGAAACTCATACTGTGCTTTGTGTATAGTCATTTATACTTAATATAATTTTATATTTTGCATTTTACAGGCATGTCATGTTTCTTAGATTATCAAATGTGTCATTTTTACAGGCAATTTCATCCACATGCTTTTAGGAAAGCAGGGTAAACCACTTTTAATACTTCCTGGCACAATGACATACATTCTCAGACAATTTTGGAAATGTTTAGCAAGTACGTTAGCAAATGCACCATTAAAATATAGTCTGATCACACGGGTAAGTGCCCTGGAGCAGAGAGATGTGCTGCTTATCCCATCCAACGATTCGTGCACAGCTGTGAGAGGGTGAAACGGATTGCAGATTAGCTACGCTCTCTGACACGCTGGTGCTTTTTCAAAATTGGTAAGATCAGAACATACAGCACTTGTCCCTAATCTTCAGTCACGCTGTGGAAAAGTGAAATAAATGTGACCTGACAACACCTTGGACTCTGGGCAGTTTAATGAATTCCAAAAATATGTCTGGAGTTCTTGAAAATCACTGGATTGTCGAAGAGTCATCCAAAATTAGTAATGCAAAGGAAGTTTGGAAAGTGGAATGTTGATGTCAGCATCTATTATAATGTTCTCTATAAAATAAGGGAAAACATATTATGGAGGTGATATTGGATAGAGAATGTATGACAAAGTAAATCAACATATGCAAGTCTGTTGGAGATGGTAACTCAACTCGTAAGTTTGTAAAAAAAAATCATTAAAAAAAAAAAGTGTATTTTGCATTATTATGTATTTTTAGTGGTTTCCTACAAGAATTGATGAAAATCTTCAGAAATGTAAAAATCTATTTAAATGTGTATTTAGAGTTTACTATCTCTGGAATTAAATATCTACACTATTGGCATCGCAACCAGGAAAAGTGTCAATGAGATCAGAACATCCTCAGTCTTAGTCACAATGACAGTGTTGCAGTGTTGCTCTATTTCTATGTTCATATCGTAGTTTTAAACAAAGCATGTGTTTGTAAGGGTCAGAAGGTCATTTAGTGCTAAAAAGGCAATTATGTGTGCTGTGATGGAATGTATGTGTGATTTTTGTACCATTGTGTGTCTGTGTGTGGTGCGTTGTGCTTAAGGATATGTATCTGTGTGTGCTGGTGTATATGTGTGTGTGTGTATTCATGTCGGTGGGGGGCACATGTGTGCGCTTTTGTGTCAGTGATGGTGTTTTGTGAGCTTCTGTGGTGGGTGTGTGAGTATTTGTGTCTATGCAGTGTGTTTGTCTATGTGTGTGCAAGTGTGTGTGTGTGTTGAGTTATGGGTATATGGGTGTGGGTATCTTTGACCTTCATAGACTGCAGTGTGAGGCAAAGCTCTGCGGTTGGACTCTTATCGCTTACAAAGGCCCCACTCCCGACTAAACCCCACCAGCAGCGCCGTGTCCACTGGGTGGTGCCTCTATGTTTAAGAGTCACTGGTGACGCAAGAAGACACGGAAACCTCTTTACGCTACAATATGTCCTCTACAATGATTTTGGTCACTTTATTGATTGCATGCTTTCAGAAAGTTTACAACCAATGCTAATGGTGATCTTCAATCAACGATTGGGTGATAAAAGCACTCAATCTTACTACATGGTTGACAATAACTTTCATTGATTTCCACTCCATTTTTGCAATGATCTGATGTGAAGTAATCCTTCGGGAGGAAGTTCATGACAGAAACCCATACAAGAGCTAAAAGTGTCTCAACCAGCACCTTTTATAACGTTCCCAGTTGGTCACTATGCAATGGCTCAACACAAAGAGCAATCTTCACCTCACAGTCATTTTTTATGATCGTTGTGACTGCCTATAAAGTGACTCTATTTTATGTTCTAGAGACCAACATTACAAACACAAAGCCATGTAGATGTGTAGATGTGATCAATAAATGTGACTTTTTGAACTTCTCGGAATGCACCATTGTCTGTCAGAGCATCCCCCTGGCATTATCATTCATTATGACATCAGCGACGGTGAAATGAGCCATGCGTTACGGGCACTGCTTGCCTCTCAGGCTTAATTGAGCAATTGTGATCATAGGCATGTTCGGCAGAGTGCATCCAGCATCTCTGGAGAAGACATGTCAGAAATGATGGAGTATATCTACGTATGAGGAGGTAAATTGATTTGAGAAGCATACCTCATTCAGATTAATTACTGGAATCCAGCTGCCATTTTATACAGGGTAGCTGGTCAAAGCAAAGGAATAATGGGGTCATGAAACAAGTGTCCGACAAAATAATAATGAATCAAAGTGTTACAGCTGTGGAATGCAGAATATAAACAGCTAAGGAAATGAGTCAATATGACTGGTAACGTCAACACGGAGGAAACTGATCAATAAGTATTTTAAAATCCATGGCACGTCCTTTCAGCAGAAAATATCATTACTGAAATGTCCAGGTGACTACTGAGGGTTACTACTGCAGCATTAACATTTAGATTTACAGCATTCAACAGACATTCGTATATACATGATCGCTGGAGCCACTCGGTGTTGAGGGTCTTGCTCGGGGTCCCAGTGGTGGTAGTACTGGCTTTAGGATAGAGCTGGATTTGAAACTATGTTTTTAGTTTTTAGGTGAGTTTCCTGCCTCTGTTCCAGTGGACCACCAACTCAAACACTTCACTGTTGTCATTTCCTTGGTGAAAATAAAGCACGGTCAGCTTTGTGTGCAGGCAAAATTACATGTTCGGAATTCTGCAATAATTCACGATATGATGAAGAAGAAACAGTTTCACCAGCATAATTTTAGTTATTACTTGCATGGAATCTGCACATTTATACAAAACATGTTTTATAATAACAGCACTTATTTCAGTTGGTAGTATAACGGTTACGGAGTTGTCGGACCCGTGATCGGAAGGTTGCTGGTTCAAATCCCAGACGAGTAAAGGTACCACTGAGATACTCATGAGCAATATACCGTCCCCAAGCACTGCTCCCCAGGCAATGCATGTCCGCTGTCCACTGCTCCTTCACAGATGAATCAAATGCAGAGGCCATATTTTGTGTGGTGCGCTGTCCTGCGCTGTGTGATGACAAATAATCACTCACTTTCACTTAACTAAAAAATAATAATAATTGGAGTAGTATATTTGCTAACATTGCTAACACACACTTACAGTTTATACTAATTTGATTTGTATGTTTCTGATACTAATTTTGCCTCAAAAAATGTCTTTCAGTATTAGTTTTGAACAGTACATTACAAAATAATGGAAATAAATATTGAAAGAACAACTGTAAAATACTATTATGGTTATTCTAACGGCTATTTTCAGCAGTGGACTGCCCCCACTTAACACAAAAAGAAAATGGACGATAACAGCCTTCATCTTGACATGCAAGACTGAAGACAGCGCACTCATAGAAGTTGTTTAGGTTTATAAAGCATGTAATCTATGAGTGGGGTGAGAGTGGTATCTCTGGGAAAATCAATGTGACTTAATAAGATGCACTTGAAAAGCACAGCATCAATAAGCAATTCTTTTGCACCTTCTAGATTTTGTGTGAATAATTCACTTTCCTTATAATTACTCACCCTGCCTATTTCTTGGGGTGCTATTGATTCTCTGTAAGTTACACCTTCGCTTTTGTTTTTACCAATCCAGAGAAAAGTCGAGCTCAATGGTGATGCCATTGATTGACTGCAGAGGTGTTTCAAAACATGGCAAAGGTCCCGCTGGAAAAGGTTGCCTTACCTCCAAGAAAGAAAACAGAATACTTGACATCAAGTTGATTTTGCTCTAATTCTGGTCCAACCTCTTTTATGTCTTTCTTATTTATTCCGACCTATGAAGATTAATATCTTTTAGGTGGTCTTTTGTCGTTTGTCATATTTATCAAGCAGCTTTGGCTATAGAAGTGAACTTCACATCACCCTTTATCCGCCTTTTCTTTTCCATCCAAGTCTCATTATGCCACAAGCACTAATTCAAGCTTCAATTACAGCCCATGATGAGTTTCACTAATGAAGTACTTGCAGATGCAAAACATATCATACACACGCATACACAAACATTTCAGCCCTATCTGATCCCAACATAAGGTCAATGGGTTTATTATCCACTTAGATATTCACTGAGATCCACAGTGATGCTAATCAGACAGCAGATGTCAAATATTGTTGCTCTGTGATGCTTTGGTGTGTTGTTGTGTTTTGGTTTATCATTTAATTGTAATTTTAATTCAATGACATTATTAACAGTGATGCAGGAAATGAGCAGTTAATTCTCACCACATCTGTCCTGTCTTTCTGACCCAACAGCCATCTTGCTGCTGTAGAATGAAGCTGCCTCTATGGACTCTGCTACTGCTGGGGCTGTGTGTCCCTGGACACAGTGACTGTCAGAGAGACTGTCTCTCCTGCAGCCAAATCCTGCAGAAAGATCATGATTTCAACACACTGGTGAGGCTTCTTAAAATAATTACCTTGCCTTAAATGATTGGATATTATTAGTATGATTGAGTTTACATTTAGACAGTTATACAGTTATAAATAATCATGAAATATTTTTTCTTTCTGGGTTCTATGGCTAAATCTTTAAAGTTATGAATAATTGGGATTAAATTGGGGAGTAACATCTCTAAAATGATGGACAATTAAGACTAAATTGGGGGCTAAAATCTCAAAATCATGGTAACAACTAAAAGACAATCTGAGAGAAAGCACAAATCTTATTTTAGATTTTAAAAAATCTAGATAGTTATACTGGCATATATTACTAAGAATGTATGTTTATGTAGTAGAACAATATGGATGTTACAATCTGTTTATGCTACATGAATTTTCAAATGCTCGAGAGTCACTATTTTTCCACGTTTCATGTAAAAATGTGAACTGGATTTGCAGAAGAAGACCCTCTAACCCTAGATTATGCTTAGCATTTTGCCAGATTCCATCGTTTTGAGGGGGTGGGAATGCTCATTTATTTAAAGCTTGTCTTTTGACTTAAACATTTGTAGTGGATAAATTATCTCCCCACATAATTAAGTAGAGACGCAACAGCATCGTCTGACAAGGCCAGTGGCAAAAGCCATTGGAGCGGTGCTATCGCATTCTGGGGAATCTCCTGGGGTCTTCTATATCACTTTGCAGCTTGAATGACCAGAAAGGGCATAATCCTCCCTCTGCTGCCCTTCTCTCAAACCTCCAGTTATCTGTACTGGTGACTCAGAGCTTCCCTTAGTCCCCAACTTTAAATTTGTAGCTGCTAATTGATAGCCTCAGATAACAGAAAGCAGGAAGCTTGCTCTTCTGAGCTGTTTAATGCATCAGGACTTCTGGGCTGTGCTCTTAAAACTCCTCCACAAAATCATCTTGATGAATTGCGTAGGAGTGGGAATTTCCATTCTGGCCCATTTAGCCGCGGGAAGGCGTCCCTGGCTCATGCATTCAACTACGATAAAGTGTTGGCGAAACTACTTTTAAATGTTAGCTTTACAGGCTACAGCCAAACTTCCATTTTAGTATATTGTTAGGTACATGACAAGCTACAGAAAGCTATTTCACAGACACAGAATCTTGTTTCCATCTCTGCCAAGGTGGACTGTAACCTTTGACTTGCAGCTGCCAAGGGCCTGAACACCTGATAGTTGAAGATATCTGTCTTTGTAAAGAGATTTTTTTTACCTCCTCTTACAAAAACAAAATCTTTGCAGCAAACGTATGGTTAATTTGTAGCAAACAGTGGAGTTTGCCAGAATATGTTGTCACAAGTTTTCCATTGTCAGCCACTAGTGTCAAACTTGCAGCAAATGTTCTGGCAACAATGACAAATTGGCACTAGTGGCAAATGTATTTGCCAGTGATTTGCCAAAACAGTTTGCCAGTAAGTGCTTGTAGTGAACTTTTGGTGACAAATTTGCCAGGCGCACAAAGTTTGCTAGAAGTCCACCACAAACCTAATTTGCATGTGAAAATATGACCACATTGCCAAAGGTAAACAGCAACAGTTTGCCAGAAGCCTAACATTTTTGTAAGAGTCCATCATTTTTCCTGTGACAATCTAGTATTTTGTCACACTACATTAATATATTTTTTAAAGTAGATACTTTAAAAGCTACAGCATTATTGAAAAAAAGTAAAGTTAGTATTGCTGCTTTCAGTTGCTAGCTCCTCCGACGATACACTGCCTGCAAAATCTTGTGATTTCTATCAAGGGTGGCACATTGTGATGTGGGAGTGCTTTATCATCGTCATCCTCACAACATCCTTGATCTCAGGTTTGCCTGGTGGAATGCAGTGGTTCTTTGGGCCTCACCTGGGATATCTGTCGCGAGGCCATTGAGGAGGGACAGCTAGCTTCCCTATCGCTAGGCAGCGCCATACTGAAACGAGCCGAGGAAGAGGTGGAAGCGGCCGCTTTGTCTCCGGACCAATACGACGAAGGTCTAGTTTATTCTCCAGCTTTGCAGAGGTTTGACCACATGGCAAAGGCAATGGGTGAACTGGAGAAAGAAAACCCCAAACTCAGAGCAGCCCAGCAGCCTCAGCAAATTCGCCAGGAAGAGCAAGGGGAGGAAGAGGAGGAGGAGGAGGAGGAGGAGGAGGCAATCAGAGGAAGGGAGTCGGAGAGCGATCAGGACGGAGGCCCAGTCAACCTAACCAAACGCTTTGGAGGTTTCCTCAAGAACAAGTATGGCTACCGGAAATTCATGGACCACGGTAGGTCTTTACAGAAGAGGTACGGCGGCTTCATAGGTGTCCGAAAGTCTGCCCGAAAGTGGAACAACCAGAAACGCTTCAGCGAGTTTCTAAAGCAGTATTTGGGCATGACCACTAGGGCTAGCGAGTATAACAGTGTGTCCACTGATATCACCCAAAATGAGGTTTAAGCTTCCCGAATAGTGACAAATACACACCCAGCAAGACTGTATGTGTCTTGTCAGTCAAGAGATGCTATATTATATCTTTCTGCAGCTCCACGAAAATTTGGTCATGGGATGCCATATGGTTAGAAATTTTCACCCACACTCCTTACCCATATAGGACTAGTTTCTTGAACATGGATTAAACTTAGTCCTGGACTAAATTGCACTACCAATGGAGATTCTTCACTGAAAGTCAAAGTTAGTCTATGCCTAGGTTTAATCACAGCCCAGTTAACTGGTCCATAAACTTTTGAATTTAAACCAAAAATGTAATAAAAAAACCAGAATTGATTTTATTTTCAAGGAGCTAACAACGGTGAGCTCAGCATATCAACATTACATGATTATTTCAGGGCCACTAGATACCTACAGGTCAGTCTATTTTCGTCAGAGAACAAAGAGGAACCAACTGAGATGTCTATGGCGTGGGGTTCCAGACTGCAGCGACCATTCTCATGGCTTAAAGGGGGTTTCTCATTACCATACTGCCATCTAGAGTTCAGTTTTAACAAGACCGAGGTCAATAAAAAAGACAATCCCAATAAATCACAAAGACAGACTCTTTACACCTGTCACGGTATGAAAAATTGTACAGAAAATTAGTAGACAATAGAAACTGGACAGTAACAGAGTTAAACCCTTTCAACTGTTTCACGCCAACCTGATACGGCAACGATAATAAAACACTTTGCAGCATGGCCTGGTGTATATCTACTCTATTTCCTTACATTGGGGAGGGGTTAAACATAAAAAGCTTCTTAATGATTTGGAAAATGAAAAACATTATTTATGTAAACAGTGCTTTCTGAATCACAAGATTGCTTTTATTCATGTAATAAAAAACATTGTTTCTCACTATCTGTATATAGAAAAAACTGAGCGGTGTCAATAAAATAGTTTGCTATTTAGTTTGTGGCTCGTCATAAAGCAAATGATTGCATTTCTTGCTGTATTTTGTTTGGTGTTTTGTGAACCTATATATATATATATTTTTTGGGGGGTGGTGCGGTTGTGCAGTTAATGTATTTTCAAACTATTTTCGGCTGCTTTTGCTCTGGTACTGCAATTTCAAACCTGCAAAAACCACAAAGAAAGCCGATATGCTGATGTACATAGAAAGTGTATTAAAACATGAAAAAAATTTACATTCATATATCACATGGTATGTGAACAGGTTTAATGAAATTACAATGATTCCATCCTCATGCAAATGAAAACACTGTGCAAGAAATTGTTCGTGATGACCTAATTAACTTGATTAATTGCCGAGTCTCCTTGAATATTTCTCTGTCTCCATTATCTATGGACGTCCTTTGACTCCTCCTGCCCTATGGAAGCTACGTGAACCTCACTGCAAGGTTGCAGATCAGCTGATTAATGGATGGTTAGTGCTCTTAATGGTCAGTGCATCAGGGGCTCGGCCAGGTCCTGTGCTTTAGGAGTTGTACATGCCGACTCGCCCCTGCTACCTCACGCACATTACAACATGATGATGACGACTTGGAAACAATAACAAAGATACATCAAATACTTGGACCCAAACGTTACGAGCCTCAGCTAAATAAACAGCTTTATGTCTTTATCGCTGAGGTTCTCGTAGGAAAAAAAATATTCCTGGCTTGAGGATAGTCATCGTTTGTCTAAAAAACCTCAAATGTAACAAAAAAGATTCTATGGCAAACTACTAGGATAGATATATAAATCTAGACTAGCACATGTCCATTTAAGGCTTCATCTCTAGGTAAGAAAGTGGTATAGTACAGTCACAGAAATTGTGACATTTTGAAAGATGATGGAAAACAGGTGTGGAGTTTGAAAATAAATTTTAAGCATACAAACGATCATCAAAATAGTTTTCTGGTTTGCACAAAACAGGTTCATAGGGTCCTGGTTGGGAACACAAGCATTGGTCACATTTCCACCCCCACAAAAAAGTCTGAAATACACAGTGTCAAACCGAGTGATCCAGGGATCTTTTTGCATGTATCTTTGATAGTTTTTCACTTGACACCTCAATTTCGATAACGACGGATCAGAAAAATGAAATTTCAGACAGACGTTAAGACATGAGAAACAGAAATATGCTGCTCACACTTTGTATGTAGTCATAGTTTTGAAATCCGTAATACGAAAAGCTTCTTTTGCAAAGTTTTTTTGTACATAAAACCGACATGACAGCATGTTTGCAGGTTTACATGGCATACGTAAACATAGGCGTATTCTTTTAAAGCATTTACATAAAAAACGTCCAGTCTTAAGCTGCCATTTTCTCCCCTGAAAAAAAAAATAGATTCCATAAAGCAAATCGCTCTCTAATCTCTTTACAACAAAAGTCAAGTTTCCTGGAATGACAGTTGTTCTCTTCTCCTCTGTGGATGGTTAACTTCAGGGAGGATTCTTCTCATCGTCTGGAGTGTCTGGATTAATCAGAGACTTTTACAAAAAATATGGCTATTGTTTTGCTGAAAATCAGCACCAGCTTTTTAAATTTTTTTAAAAGAAATGTAGGCGGCCGCACCTTGCTGACAAAAGGCCCAGGAAGAGCAAGTGATAGATAGAGAGAGAGATCAGGGGCAGAACCAGTCCTCACAAAAAAGCAAATCTGCCAGCACCGATGAGGCCAGGAAGCTGAGATGGTGAGCACCTTGGAATCTTTTTTTAAAAAAATACAACGTAAAAAAAAATGTAAAAGGTGCTTGTTGCTTCCTGACCCTTAATGTTCCACCTCTGCAAAGCACCAGCCTCTGCTCTGGGAAGATTTAAAAGTTGTTGCGCTCTCTTCAGAAATAAAAGTTTCAGTCCAAGAACCTCTGGCAGGCTTTTTTCCAGCGGCAGGCCGTGCACCACTGGTCCCGGTGCTCGATGCCATAAACCTTGCGGCATTTCTTGGCCTCCCCTCGGATCCTTCTGTCATTAAAACAAACAGGTTTTCCGTCATTAAAACATACATTTTCAACAAAGTTTTAGATTATCAGAAAAATTTATATTAAAATTAATATTATTATAACAAATAATTTGACCATTCTGCTTGCATTTGGTTGAATTACGAACTAAAAACCAAGGACGGTGAGGAAGAGGACGAACCTTGTGACGCAGTGGCTTCTGGGAGGTGAAACACTGGCAGGGTGAGGCCTAGAGGGAGCGCTATGGCTTTGCAGCCACTGCTCTCCCACACTGATGGAACGGCGACGGAAAGGTGCAGCCTGTGGAGATAAACAGAAAACAAAGTTTTACTTTTAAATATGAAGTAAAACTTAAGCAGAGTGAAGAATTGACTATAAAGATCATTTCCTACATTAGCAGATTTACAGATTTCAGTGCAATTTAACAGCAAAATCCCAATTATGTTTCGTGTTGATAAGTGTGCCATTTAAAAAAAAGACAGGCAAACAAATGTGGTCAAGTCAGACGTGCACATTTGCACACACTGTAGATGGAGATGGGAAAAAAAAACAAGTACAGTACAGACAGTACAGTATGTTCTCCAGTAGCTTGGTCACGTGTTTAAACAAAGAGAGCGTGCCAGGCTGAAATGTGCATCTTAGTTCTCTAGATGGCACTGTTGTTCCACTTTAAGGCCGTAAAAAGTGGAACAAAAGCAAACAAACGCGTGCATTCTGCAGCCATTTCCTAAGAGACAACATTCCTATGATTTTTTTTGGCCTTCGATGATATGCCACATAAGTAAACACTACAGTTTTAAAATATTTCTATATACACAGAGGAAAAGGACTGCCGGAGCATTTTTCCCATTTTTCTGTGAAAAACAAACCGCAATATCCAGCCTCTCCGCCTCGTCGATTGTGACCCCTTGTCACACTTTTAAAGAATTTCACAACAATTCTGGTATGATGTGTCACGCTGGGAGAGAGGCTGACCTGTTTGCTCTGGTGGCCGGTGGTAGGAGGAGTCCAGCGGGAGGCGGGCACCGGCGTGGGTTTGCACTGAGTCAACCGGACCGGGGCGGGAGCCTGGACAAACAGCACAAATTCAGAAACCAAGGGTCAAGGGTGTGTTATGGATTCGCGATTCGGACCAAAAAAAGAAGCCAAATCGGGAAAATTGGAGCATTCGCGGTTGGCCAAAATAAACCTCATGACATTGCTAGCGATAGACCCTCCAATTCTGGGGCAGTTGGTAGTGTAGGAGTTAAGGCGATCATCATGTGATCGTAGGTCGCAGTTCAAATTCCGGACCAGTAAAAGTGCCACTGAGGTACCACCTATAAGCACGGTACCGTCCCCAAGCACTGCTCTCTTGGCGCTGCTCATGATAGCTACCCATTGCTGCTTCACAGACGGGTCAAATGCAGAGGTCAGATTTCGTTATGGTGCACTTTGTGCTGTGCTGTGTCAAAAATGACAAATAATCACTCATTTTCACTTTACCTGATTAAATAAAAAAAGGGGTGGGCAACAGGGTAATCAATTACGTGCTGAAAATTGCTTGAAGCACCTTGAAATCTGTTTTTAAATATAAAAGATCTTGTGACTTCTCCTCTGTCATAGTTCCACCTCTGTAAAGCTCTGGTCTCTGATCTGGAAAGCTTTAAGCTGTTGAAGTCTCTTCAGGAAAAAGCTTTAGGCCAAAATTTTTGGCAGGCTTTTTTTTTTTTTTTTTTTACCAGAGGCAGGCCGTGCACCACTGGTCCCATGCCTTAACGTTTTATAATTTGTACAAAAAAGGATGGCAGATTCACATATTCCTGGCCGGCCAAAACAAACCTGTGATATCACTAGCACTGATTAAGTAATTTACAAATGGGTTGGGGAGCAGGGCTAATAATTTACAGGCTGAAAAAATGTCAGGCATCCTACCTGGTATGAGTGCTCACAGTGGACTTGCCAGAAGCTGCCAGGGGCGGACTGGCTGAGCGGGCTGGGCTGCAGAGAGTCTGGGGTGGGTGGGGAGAATCTCTGCCGGGTGGGGCTGCAGGGTGAACCGCAGAGCGAACGTGGAGTCGTGCAGGTATTCGGTCCGGGAGTTTGCTCCAAGTCCTGGTAGAGCTCGGTGTAGTAGAAGTCCTCCTCCTGCTTGGTGGGCTCCTGTTCCCCATTTTGCCTGGAAGATGAGATGGCATGTTAAATGAAGCGAAGTCAGTCTCTTGAACATGTCTCAAAAGACTCTTATGTAAATTTAACTCTCAATGTACTCCATGTGAACTCACCCCAGATGAAGGTTGCGTACGTGGCGTTTGATGCCGACAATGGAGGTCAGGATTTTGCCGCAGCTCGGCCACAGGCACCTGTAAACCACTTTGAGCGAGTTCTGAAAAGAACAAATAAAAATGAATAAAGTTAGGACTATTAGGACTCGTTCACCAACCGTTCTTAAGATTTGCTAAAACAGAATCTACAACTGCAGAGGAACATTCTTGAGGAAAATTTTATTGCATGCATGTTTGCGCAAAACATGTTATTGGTTTTTGTTCGATTCTTTAGCTTAAATGTCAACTTTCTTAAGAACACGTAGGAAAAATCTTCAGTCATAAAAAAATCATCTATATGGCAAATATGGAAAAAAGGTTAAGCGCAAATATCAACAACTTCAACTTTTTAATCTTCACCTTCCGCTTTCTTGGGGCTGGTTCGTCAAAGAGCACTTGTTCCATTTCCATGTCAAGACCTTCATCGATTTGAGCAGACAGTGTCCTGTCCACCTCCTCGCTAGGTGGAGATGGGGCGGGACTGCTGCTTCCGTGATCGCAGCTCCAGTAACCGCCATCAGACACTTCGCTGCTCCCGCAATCCATCCCACTCGACGCTGTCGGGAGAGCAACGTGAACGTTAACAACCGGTGCGCTTTGGTTTTGGCATGAGGTTTTACACATCTAGTAAATGTCTCACCTGCTACTGGTTCCTCTTGAATGGGGCTTTGTATCATGGGGCTGCAGGACAAACTGGTCAGGACCATTGCGGCCATGATTTCATCCATGTCCACACTCTCCGCGCTCCTTAAGTGCAAAAGAAATCGAGGTGTGAGGCTACAACCAAGACCAACAGAATTCCAGTACTACCACCAATGGGCCCCTGATCAAGACCTTTACCCACGAGTCTGGAAAGACACCTCGTGGATTAACTACTTCTCACACCTTCTTTGTTACTAACTCACTTACTTTCATACATGTATGCTTATTGTCTGAGCACAAACTTCTGACCTTTTCTTTGGTTAGGTTTATCAAGGTCTGTATATGAGTTGTCGGTAACTTAGCTGAACCTAGTTGTTGTAGCTTTACAAGCCTGAAGAGAAGATGTGGACTAAGAGTGTCTGCAAAATGCTGTAAATGTCCCTAAAATTTGGAAATGGAACTCATCCTACGTAACGGCATCTGCCAAAGGCTGTAAACATAAATGTCAAAGTTTAGCTGCTGTTGAAAATAGATACCTTTTTGGCACATCGATTGAGGAGGAGACAGAGTGAGGGGCATGGCAAGGGACGTGAGGGGCAGTGGGAGCCATCCACACGTCCTCCAGTTTGCGGTGGATGTGCTGACCGAGCTGTGGCAGGAAGATTGACACCTCGTTGTCCACATGGTTGTGCTGCTCCACTACACCACTGCACTCTTGTCCGCCACAATGCACATACACCTAAAGAGATGCCATCGATAAGTTTTGAGTGGCTTGTAACAGGAAAATCCCATACTGATAAGGGAAATCAAAAGGTTTCTTGTCAGTACTAACCCTCTGTCCAGGATACAGTTTGACCCTGTGGAGGCCGTGGAACCCGGAGGTGGCAGCTGCACCTCCGTCACCAACGTCTCCTTGAGCTCCAGCATCCGCAAGACCTTCTGCTGAAGAGCTGCACACCAAAGCCCCCAGGGGCGAGCGCTTTCCTAGCCTGCTCTTGGGTAACATGGTCGTTGCTAACACCGGCTATGTTCCCCTCCTACGGGAGATCAGCTATGCCAATCACGGGACGGAGAAAAAAGCTGGGAAGAAACAGAGAAAAACGATTAGAAACTGTAAATGTTATTAACAGTGATGTTATAAATCAGTACTAACAGTAAATGTTACACAAATTTACTACGGTCAAATCATTAGACCAAAGTGGGGAATGTAAAGTAAGTGTAGACTTGTGTATTGATCTAAATTGCTGACAATACACAATACTCCAATAGTCTTATACTATCAATATTGTTGGGACATCATATTTCCAATGTACAGTTGTTCAAATACAGTATTTTAAACTGGATGTTTATACTGCATGTACTTCCCTTTACTGTTTGTTAATATAACCTTTTGACCCTAATTTCAAGTTAATTTAAGTCAAGCACCTGTTTTGAAAGGCGAGACATTGGCAAGAGGAGAAACACTACACTATGTCATTTAAAAGTGTGCCCCACCCATAGTCTATAATAGCTAAAATAAAGTTAAAGAGCACATTAAGAAATTAAGTTGCATTTTCCATTATCATACGATTAACATTTTTATTAACGTTGTTGGGTGGTGTGCGACTTTAAGTCTATAAGACCTAGGGCTGGGCAATATGACCTCAAATCAATATCATGATTTATTGAACATTTTACCTTGATTATAATTTAAAAACAATGATTTTGTTTGGGGTTTTTTGTTTGTTTTTTGTCTCACTGGTCACTGGAAAGTAACACCAATGTCGTCGCAGGCTAGATGAGGTTGTATCACATGAAAATACACGGTAAAGCTTTTTAATCGACAGTACATGGACCTCAACTGGGGAAAGTATTAACAGAATTTCAAAAATAATCGAAATAACAGATATGGGCAAGATTATATCAATTAAAGGTTCTGAATCTTGGTTTTGATTCATTTTCAATTAATTGACCAGCTCTAACATGAACTCTGCTTATCACATAGCAATTTGTGCCTACGTGCCCCAGGTCAGGCATTACCCAAGAACTTAGACATGACGATGCTAAATGATGCAAAATCTAAAAAGCCGAGCGCAATACCGTGACTCAACGCTCCATTAGACAAAACTGCTCAAAACCGCCTGAGGATGACGTGATTGCCTCCTGCCTTCGGAAGTTGGTTTACAGTTATGATCATTATGGGTACAGTAATGTCATAACTTTTCACCCCCTTGAAACCCATTATGCTCAAATGAACTGGTATGTTTTAGTGGACCATTATCAGGGGCTATAGTTTTAAGTTACATGTATTCAAGCAAAGGCCTAATTCTACAAGTCCAAATGCTCATATCATAGTTTCCTATGCTTGCAAAACAGAGTGCATTGGTCTTGTTGGAAGGTAATGTGCTAAGAGGTGTTGCAAAAAGGTCACATCCTGGAAAGTTATAACTCGTTATTATGCTGAGATGAGCACTGCAGCACACTTCACAATGTTCATAGCACGGTTAATAACAAAGCACAAAGTGCTCAAATGATCATTTGACGACGTAATTGGCACAAACTGGACGTTTCTTTTGCATTTCGTACCATTGCCATAAGGCCCAAACATGCATCGCCAACAACTGTGATTCATGGCTTCGTGCGGCTGCGTGTTCACCATAGCGGTGAACTCGGCCCGGTGACGTCACCAATGGACTCCCAGCAGAATCGGCTCTTTAATCCTCCACGATATCGCCAAACACACCTTTAAAATGCTTCCTATTCACGCCATTCGCTTTGTAAAGTGATAGCTGCTGTAAAAATGGTTTCATGTGTGCAGTTATAAACCGATAATAACATTAGCACGCGCCTCGCGCGAGGTGGAAGATTCATTTAGCGAGTTTAAACTTGTTTACATGTTGTTATTAATGCTACAGCATTTAATGATATATTTTAAGCAGAAAACTCTGGACCCTCATTCATACAAGTCTGTTATTCAAATCAATGAAATAATTACAAAATTTGACTGTAACGTAAATCTGTTCAGAGACGTCCCATATCCTTGAAAAGTTTGTAAAATCAATAGTCAAAAACAAAAAAACAAAACAAAAAAAAAACATGCTAGTGTATTTCTGCATGTTGCTTTTCATTAAGAAATACAACGCTATTGATTCTCTCACTCAAACCACCCACTGTGCATATTTCCATAAGCAAGCCACTCAATTAAATAAACATAAATCTCAATCATTTAGTTACAAACCACACGGTGACACATAACGTTCTGCCTGGCAATCGAATGTTTTAGAGCAAAATTATCAAAATGCTTTAAAAAAATGCGATGTAAACTTTCAATGAACATTGCGTACCTACCTTTTGCCGACTCTCAACACACCCCCTTTGCACAGAGCTTGCTCTGACCGGCTGTAACTTGAAAATGCTCTTTTCAAAGCACACCAAGAGTAGCTGCGTGGATTCCACAAATCATGGGCGGGATCTTTTTCAGTGGGACGGGACTCTTGTTGGTGCGGGAATCCTGGTGCATGTACCAGAATGTTCAGTGAAGCATTTTTGTCTCAAGACTACAAGTCTGGCCTCTCCAATGAATTTTGCAATATATTAGAATATCTACAATACGCCGTTTCGATGATTATGCGTCGAAACCTGGTCAATTCGCGTCTTTTGCTCCGTGCCACGTTTTTGTCCCGCCCCTTTTCAGCGGGATTCAGCTCATGTAGTAAACAAGCCTACCACGTGGTAAGCGACAACGCGCTGATTGGCTGTACGGTGTTTTCCAAGACACACGCCCTACAATTCCAACTTGTTTACGCCGGAGTTTGAGAAAGGTACGGCCAGGCAGCACAATGGACACGTTTAAAGCGTACATTTGTAACATCTTAAACGTGTAAAACGCTTATTTTGTTTAAGCTTTGGTACGCGGCAGAGTATTCTATAAGTGCAAGTGCATTGTATAAGCTCGCAATGCACTACGAGATGAACGTTGCTGCATGATGTGCAATCCACAGTATTTTTTTTTCCCACCACAACGCAGTTGATATTTTTTGCCACACATAAAATGTATGCATTTAATAGGGGGGCGATTTTTGTAATAATTGCACGGGACTAACCGAACCAGCGTTTTGATGCATCGCGACTAAAGTCGTAAAACGCTGCGAACGTGCAGAGGTGAGAGCGAGCGCGTGATTACATAATGAACGATCCACAATAAGCCAACATGTGTAGACTTTAAGAAAGAACTCATTCAACGGTGAAAACTATTGCTTCGTCACTGAATAAAAATCTAAGCATTGTTGCACTGTTGAAAACACAAGATTTGTGTTTAAAACATTCCATAATTCTTAAAACAGTTATAATGTGCTTGTTATTTGCTCCCCTTTTAATTTCTTTTTTTTTATTGTTGTCTTTCTGCGTCCTGCATTGTTTTGGTGTTTCTTATGCTGGTGTGATTAGTATATGTACAATGTTATATATGTTTTCTGTAATAAATGGAGGTTATTTTAAAATAACGCCTTTTGCACCAGTTCGGCGGCGTCGCGCCTGCGCCCTGCAGAAGGGCCTGGGGTGACGCATGCGCCCTGCGCATGTTCCCCCGAGCCCGGCGAAAGGCGTACGTGCGGGAGATCATGTGGCTCGCGCTGCTTGCCGCGCTCGTGCTGCACGTCGCAGCCGGCGATGCGCGCGGACTTTGCGCCGTTTAGTGTCGCGCTACAAATAAGCAGCATTATTTTAAACCGGGCTTCATTTCAAAATTCTTGAAGACGTTTCACCTCTCGTCTGTCCTGAAGAATTAAAAAAAAGAAAAGAAATCCAGTTGCTTTTGATTCAAGCACTCAAGATTCCGTCGGTCAAACCATCAGCAAACGGACAGTATTTAAAAGAAAAACAGATGTATACTCCAGGTTTTGGAGCAGATTATAAATCGGTGGACGTTTTTTTTTTTTTTTTGGAAAAACATCGCTTTTCTGGGTTATATTTTTCCTTCCGAATGGTCTCAAAGGATCTGTATCGATCCGGCCGAAGCAGCCTGTCAGAAAAGATTATTTTATTTCTCTTTCTTCGCCGATATTGTACGTATTTTTATTTAGACTGAAATATTCCGAAAAGTGGGTATTTAAAGTAGTCAAAGACGCTAACGTTAATGATTGATAGAATAAAAAGATTTGAAACGTGGTTATCTAAGCGTTTATTTTTATTTCCTGAAAATTGTGCGTTACAAATGCATAAAAGACAAAAGTCATCATTTGTCCTGTATCCTCTATCATTGACTGACTATGGTCTGGGTGTAGCTCCATTCACAAAGAATCAAGCCTACTGAGTACTGATTAACAAGTGAAGCCTTTTGTACACAGACTGTCTTAGAGAAACTAGACAAACTTCCCTCATGTTCTTTATTCAATGTTGAATGAACTAGTTCTGATGGAGTTACCCATGATGAATCCCTAGATTATACAACAATCCTGATTATATAACTTGCTGTAAACTTTATTTCCCTTTATCATGGTCACAAATCTACAAGCTATCTATTTCAAACTTGACACGCAAGTTTCTAGATATAGTTTAGAGGAATGACATCCACGTGACGGTTTGTTGTCATGAGGTTTTAGTTACTAAATAAAGAATATTTTGCACACAATTGCCAAATTAGGACAGCACCTGAAGATGTTGTGTACTAAACTCTTAACTTCATGGAATCCCAGTAAATGTAATTTTAGTAATAAATAACTTTTTAGCAAGCAGTGTTATTTCCAGACGTGCAAGCCGACTGTTGGTTAATTTGTGATGAGAGTAAGAGCAGAACCCTATCAAGAGTGTTTGACTTTTAAAGGTGTATCTGGCAATTTGGGCATGTATATTTCAGATATAGATGGATTAGTTGTCAATACACGATTTTAAAGTGAGAGAGAACCACCTAATTGTCACAGACAAAAAAAAGAATGCAAAGTTATTAAAATGTAATTTGATAGGAACTATTGGTGATTAACAAAATCACAGGGGTTGCAGGATTGGTGGAACAGACTAATCAGGCGACCCAAAAGCTGGTTTATACTATACAACGTTTTCTCAGATTTTTGTCTAAATTCTCACTTGGAGTGAGTCAGTTCTAGTCTGCAGAATTTGTGGCGATCGGGAGCAATGACACAGATAAAGGCACAGATAAGGGACACAGTTTTGGAACTGAGAGATTTAGACAAGCTTTAGGATATCAAATGTCTCAATTTTTGAACTGGCATCAGGACACAGATGAGTAGTGTTGTCAAATCATATGAGAAATTCAATGTTGTAAACTAAAATGCAGACATTAAAATGGGTTTTAACTCATGTAGCACAGATTTTAAAGTTGTATAGGATATATACAGCCTTTTTGAGTCCTGCTAGTTGACAAATCAAAAAGAGCTCAATCATTTGTGTTAGCTTATGGGTTTTGGATCCACACTGTAGGATGGCGCTTCTCTGGGAGTAGAGGTCGGTAACACCACAAATTTTAAATTAACTTATATCTGGTAATGGTGGTTCTGGATCTTCATTACGCGGTGTCTCCACAGGACTGCTGGACGACTTTACATTCTTGTTCACTTTGGCGTATGCGGCATTACTGTCCCTGAGACTCTCGTCCAGCTCCTCAGATGATGGTGGGGGAGGTAAATTGGGGTCGTTCCACTGGAAGTCGTTGACACCAATGGTTTCATACATAGCATATGGATTCAGTGGTGTCACAGTGTGCTCAGCACCCACAGAGAACTCTGGGTTTGTCTTCTCACCCACAGTTTCATAGGTGTGTTGGGTAGCTGTGGACACCATCTGCAGAGTGCTGATGATGCCCATGTCAGTCTCTGTGGCCTGGTCTTCGGAATCATACTCTAATTTGGGAAAGTTAGTGTCTGTTGAAAGAATGTTTTGAGTTTGTGCCATAGGCAGACTGGGTTCCATGGCTGGATGTGTGGTTTCAACTGGGCTGGAGTGAAGTCTGTGGGTGGTGAAGCTATTTCTGTCACCTGTTAAAGAGACAACAGCATTATGTTTGTTTTTGCCAAATAGTAAAAGTATTTGTGAGAGTAATAATGGAAGTAATTATGACATTTAGTAAATCTATTCATAGTTTCTACTTCCAATATGTAGAGAAAAAAAGAAGTAAATTTAAAGGATAAGTTTTTCTCATGTCCATACTCTATCTCAAATACTCTAGGGAGCCCCTGGCGCAGTACCATTTATTGTCCTCTCTGGGTTGTAATCTGCAAGACACAAATGCATTGTATTATAACATATTGTACATGTATCTTCATTGCAAAGATAGCTAAGGTGGCAGTTTAAGGGATTTAAGAAAGGCTTTACTTTCTGAGACATCGCTGCATTTAAACCTGGTTCTCTCACCAGCAGTTTGACATTTTGACATAAGAGATACAGTACATAATGTTACATAATACTTTAAGGTATGATAGTATCAGTAAAACTGCATTTTTGTAGTGATAATAAATGCGTAGACGTCATCCAACTAGTATTGAATTATTCTTCACGAACTAAACTAATATAGTGGCCTAGGTTCTACAGAACCTGACATTTTATTTTTAGTGAGATTTTGTAGAAAACCTGCCTAGGGTGTGAGTCCTCCACGGTTTGATCTCTTGCCCTTCAGCAGTTTCCACAGTTACAACCTCAGGCAGTGGTCCAAGATCTGAGACAAAAGATGGCGAGGTTGTTTAATTGGTAGTGTAAATGCTGATGAATGGACAAAGAGGAGTTTACAGCTTCGTAATTCATTATCTCACCACATTCACCTTTCGTGATGCCATCAGCGACAGGATTGTCCACAGCGACTGTGGCATTTTCCAGTTGTACCTGTTTAGAACACATTTCCATGTGAAAAGGCAGTGTTTGCTTTGTGACGTTGAAACTTCAAGTCTGCACATGCTATTTATTTGATCATTTACATGATCAGTGTAGAGAGTTTAAGTTAGTTTAAATTAGTACCAAAATAAATACTACCTAATGAATGTTGACCACTTAATACAGATAATATTAAAGCTTTGAGTGGTTTTGGAAATGATTATTTGCTTACAACTCGGATAAGCGTAGATGAGTTTCTGTCCTCAGCAGCTTTCTGCTCCAAATTAAAGGACTGCCTGCAAAGCACCACAAACCCTCTGTTGGTTAAGTGAATTATTACATTATTTTGTCTCTGTGTACTTAGTACAGAAACAGTATACTGTGCATGTAGAATTATAGAGTAGAATTCACAGTTTGAGGTTACAAAGATAAGTGCAAGGTTATTGTAACTTGGATGCCTTATCTGTCTTCTGTTACAACTGAAAACTAGTATTTGCAAACCATAATGTGTACATTTATCTAAAGTAGGCCAAAGGTTATAAATCTTATGGTTGTATTTACTAGAATCCTTGAGTGCCACCTGCTGGCTATGATTGTAACAGCAATTATCAATGTTTACTTTTATAAATGGTTGACAGGTAAATCTGGGTTGCCTAAATTAATAAACATAATACAATTCTTTATCCTTGTCTGTCATTTGGTTGAGCTGGTTTGTTACTCATAAATAACTAAGTGTACAATCATTGAACAAATGTCTTTGCTTTTGAAGTTTGAGGTAGAAATTGACAATAGCCTTACAAATGAATAAGAAAAATTATGATTTTGAAAAATTCTGGAGCAAGTGCAGATGTAATGATGGATTGCAAGACCTTTTTTGACCTTGGGTGCTGTACTCATGTCTCTCTTTCTCTCTTTCTTTGGGTTCTAACTCTTGTAAATGGCTAATGCCTAATTGCTGACAAATTCCCAGAGCTGACAAACTTGCTGTCTTGGAATGTACCGTAGTGAGCACGAAAGCCCCCACTTAGTCAAGTGTCATGAGGGAGGCGGGATGTGCGACTTCCTTACCAAGCTCAATTCATATGTTTGGTATGTTTAACCACCTCGAGGATGGAAAAGAGACAGAACAAGAAACTCACCCCCGACAGCTTGTGCATAGAGCGAGGAGTGTGATGGCAAGGATGAAGAGGATGACCAAAGAGAGAAGTGCCACCCCTGGTGACCCCAAAGTCTCCAAGGATTCCAGGGCAATGCTGATGGGTGCCATGGTGCTGCTTCTATATTTAAATAAAAAAAGGGCATGAGTTATGAACAGACGCACCAATATAATAAGCTGAAATTTAAGGGGCAAGTCCAGGAACTTAAAAACCCAAGCATGATTTAATAAAGTAACAAAACCTAAAAGCTCCTCTAAACGACTATCAGCTAAATTCTTAAGGTTAGCAATGTAAACTATTGAGACACTTTATAGCACAATATGCAGTTTTAATATTCCTTTTATGTGCTTCATAAACAGGTTGGCCTCTGACCCTACAATAATAACTGGTCCCTCTTTGGTTTTCCTGGCTTAATGAAGTGATAAAATTGAATAAAATCAATGTGGTGCACAAAACAACGTGAGGGATTTTGCGAAACCCCTTTTTTGGAGATCAGTCTGGAAAATGTTTGACTGTTCTCGCATCAAATGATCTAGATTAGCTTGAACAAAAAGGTATTTCCCAAATTGAAAATGAACTGAAGACCAGATGAGCTTAACCCTTTTATTCAGCATTTTCATTCTAGATATTGTTCCATTGTTTTTGGTATGTATGGAAGTCTAGTGTTACGATGAACGGTTCGGAGTCTTTGATCACTGGCCAAGATGGAGATTTCACACAATAGAAAAGGGAGTTTCATTCATTCATTCATTACAGGAAACCTGACATCACAAGTAGCCGGGTTTCTCAAACTGCTAATTGAGTTGGTTTACAGCAAACAGAGAAGTGGCCATAGCATATGATTATGGTAGTTTCTTGAGTTTAATAAATATATAAAATATATATGTTGTTTTGTTATTGTTTGGCAGAAAGGGTCTTCTTTGGAATATGTGACAGTAATAATTCCAGTAACAAATAGACTGGTTGTGAAAATGCATATAGCTTTAAGCATATAGCTTAAAGTCTGAGGCACTGGCTCAGCCACACCCCAGAATGGAAATTCAAGGTGTTTCTTTCAATAAAAAGCATTTGATAAGGCTGTCTTTATCTCACGCCATTAAGGCTTCACCTCACCCACTTGCTAAGAAATGAAAATGTCCTTATCTTTTAAAAATATCTTTAGAAAATTCCATTGTAAAGTTAAACCAACAAGGTTTTTACACAGAAATGAAACCTCTAGCACATAAAAACAACACCAAAAGCCTCATCAGTGCTAGTCTAACGCGTATGTATATGGAATAAAAGAGGTTTTACCTGGAGAGAGTAGATCTGTAGAAGCAGTTTAAATGAGTCAGGTCAGACAAGAATGTGAGTATGTATTACACATAAGAAGAAAAACAGAGTTGGGCTGTGTATGCATCGTCACTCACATGTTTACTGTTGTCTCCTTGGTTTTTACTGGTGATCCCCTTGACCTCTTGATGTTGTGATGTTTCTCTCAGTAACTCACAAGCTGTCCATAAACTTCATGTCCATGTTTTAGTACTGCATGGTGCTACATCCAAAACTAACAGCCTCCACTAGCCGTGACCTCGTCTACAGGGTAGTGGCTCGTCCCCACTTCACACAGGTGCACCAATTATACACCTTACTGAAAGAATGAAGGAAACTTTGACCTGTATTATTTCCTCATTCTCTCTCTCTCTCTCTCTCCCTCTCCCTCTCTCCCTATCAGGTTTCTGTCCTGTGCACTTACATATGCGCCTCTGCTCATGCGTTCATATTTACATACACGTCATTAAACGATCTGTATTTTTAGCACTGTGCCACATAATTTGTGTTACAAGAAAGGACAAACAGAGAGAGAAATTAGCCAGAGGTGACATTCCCATTCCGGAAATTTTAGGATTACAAGTAGCAAATAGGGGATACATCTATATCCATATCTATCTATCTATCTATACATATATATATACATAAAGTATTTGCCCCCTTCCTGATTTCTTATTTTTTTGGCATGTTTGTCACACATGTTTCAGATTATCAAACAAATTTAAATATTAGACAAAGATAACCCAAGTAAACACAAAATGCAGTTTTTAAGTGATGATTTTATTTGTTAAGGAAAAAAACTATCCACACCTACATGGCCCTATGTGAAAAAGTAATTGCCCCCCTTGTAAAATCATAAAGTAACCGTGGTTAATCACATTTTTTGGAAAGCTGAGTGCAATTTCACCAGCCACACCCAGGCCTGATTACTGCCAGACCTGATGAATTAAGAGATCACTTAAATAGGAGCCCAAAAGATCCCAAAAAAAGAAAGACGTCATGCTGCAATCTAAAGAAATTCAGGAATAAACGAGAAACAAAGTAATTGACAGCTATCGGTCTGGAAAAGGTTACAAAGCCATTTCTAAAGCACCAGTGAACCACGGTGAGGGCCATTATTCACAAACAGAGAAAACATGGAACAGTGGTGAACCTTCCTAGGAGTGACTGGCCTACAAAAATGACCCCAAGAGCGCAGCAACAACTCATCCAAGACATCACAAAAGAACATAGAACAATATCTAAAAACCGCAGGCCTCACTTGCCTCAGTTAAGGTCAGTGTTCATGACTCAACCATAAGAAAGAGACTGGGCAAAAATGGCCTGCATGGCAGAGTTCCAAGGTGAAAACCACTGCTGACCAAGAAGAACATAAAGGCTGGTCTCACATTTGCCAAAAAACACCTTGATCCTCAGGTCTTTTGGGACAATATTCTGTGGACTGACAAAACAAAAGTTGAACTTTTTGGATGGTGTGCATCCGTCACATCTGGTGTAAAAGTAACACAGCATTTCAAAAAAAGAACATCATGCCAACAGTCAAACATGGTGGTGGTGGTGGTGGTGGCGGCAGTGTGATGGTCTTGGGCTGCTTTGCTGCTTTAGGACCTGGACGACTTGCTGTGATTGATGGAACCATGAATTCTGCTCTCTACCAAAAAAATCCTGAAGGAGGCTGTGCGGCCATCAGTTCGTGACCTCAAGCTGAAGCGCACTTGAGTTCTGCAGCAGGACAATGATCCAAAACAAGTAAGTCCACCTCTGAAAGGCTTAAAAAAACTAAATGAAGGTTGTGGAGTGGCCTAGTCAAAGTCTGGACCTGAGTCCAATTGAGATGCTGTGGCATGATCTTAAAAAGGCGGTTCATGTCCGGAAACCCTCCAATATGGCTGAATTAAAACAATTCTGCAAAAAAGAGTGGGCCAAAATCCCTCAACAGCGATGTGAAAGAATCACTGCCAGTTATCGCAAACGCTTAATTGCAGTTGCTGCTAATAGTGGCATAATCAGTTATTAGGTTTAGGGGGCAATTACATTTTCACATGGGGCCATGTAGGTTTGGATAGTTTCCCCCCCCCCCCTTAATAAATAAAATCTCACAAAACTGCATTTTGTGTTTTACTTGGGTCATCTTTGTGTAATATTTAAATTTGTTTGATAATCTGAAACATTTAAGTGACAAACATGCAAAAATAATAGGAAATTAGAAAGGGGCAAATACTTTCTCATAGCTGTGTGTGTGTATATATATGTATAATATAAAATCATCTCTCTCGCGATAGAGAGAGCGATGAATAAATTAAGATTTTTTTTCCCTCTATGAGGGTTAAAACAAAGGCTAAATTAAAATCCTTTATACTCCACTAGGTGGCAGAAGGTGTCATTCTTCTGCTCAGCTACTGAAAAGAATAAGCTTAAATGAATTTATTTATTCTGATATTTATACACCAGTCAGCCATACCCTTATGAATATTATGTTCAAATGTCGTGTCAACCTAACAGTTACTTTATATAAATTGTACATTAACAACTTATCTCTCTAAAAGACAGTGGCAGATGAATAATTGCACCAAACAATTTCTACACACAGCCATAAGTAAATCAGTAGTTTAGGCACAGGGTCAGTAGCCATTAAGGTCATACTTTAACATAAAGCGTTCTTCAAAGCACTGAAAAAGATGTAAGGTGTTACTTAAAGAACTCTTTTTGCATTCAGTTCTCCAAAGAACCTTAAACCTTAATGTCCTACATCATAAAAAGGGTCTCCAGAGCACTAATGAAGAGTCAGTTTGTTTTTTTAGTGATGTGACACTGTCAACCGGTTCACCAGTTTGCCTTCCTTGTACCACTTTTGGTAGCTCATGACTACTACGTAGCAGGGACATCACAAGAGCTGTAGTTTGAGATGCTTTGACCCATTTGCTTGGCCATACTCACAATTTGGCCCTTGTCAAAGTCATTCACATCCTTACTCGTGCCCATTTTTATACTTTCAACATATCAACCTCAAGGACAAAATATTCATATGCTTACTAATAATACCTCAGTCACTGCCATGCGCCATTATAACCGCATAATCAATGTTATTCTTTTCACCTGTCTGTGATCATAATGTTATGGTTCATTGGTGTACATGAATAATGTTCATTTGTGGGGGCGTGTGTGACACGACATCAGAAGTTCCATGATCAAATGGCAGTGGTGACGTCATGACATTAGTCCAGATTAGTGACAGCTTCTTAGTGGCAGTCTTTTGAACCTTAAAAGACTAGACCAACACATTATGGGATGTGAAAGGCATAAGCTTTCTCCTCTTCAACAGGCAGCATCACACACCATCTGTATTTCCTTTGCATTCCCGCCGTTGTCTTGCCAACCCAGAGAGCTCGAGCCCGGTTCCCTTTTGTTGTGTTCTGAATATGTCACGTCCCTGCGGCAGCGTTCCGTTTGCTGCCAACGTGACCTGCTGACGTGAGTGATGCCGCTGCCACTGCCGCCGCTGCTGCTGCCGGACCCCGTGGTTCAGCGGCTTGAGCAGCCTGACAGTAGCACTCCCGGCTCTTAAAGGGGCACAGAACCACAACAAAACAGCCAGCATCACGCCCCTCATCACTCTGGCTCCAATATGTGGAGAAATGTAAAATGAATTGAGGAGTGTTTGTGATTTGTGTATAAACACCACTCCATAGATTTGGAATCTGATGGAGGCATTCCATGATAGTTTGTGAGATGCAGGCAAGGCTGGGGTGAATCAGCTGCTCTCCTTACCCCCACCATCTCTCTCACTCTCTCTCCTCTCGGCCCTTCCCACTGTAAAAGACACACAGCTGAGCGATTAACTGAAGCGGAAGACTGTTACGCCACAGAACACATACACACACCCACACTCGCAGACAGAGCAAAGAAGACACGGCAACAATCCGGCGGACAATCAGAACACGGGCACAGCATCACTATGCCAGCCCCATGCACCAGCCTGGCAGGGCGACAGAAAGAGTGGAGACAGGCTGGTAGGACTACATTCCCATCTCCCACCATCCTTTCAGAAGAGGATAAGAAGGCGGCGGAGAGCCTGGCCAGGAGAGAGAGAGGTTGGTGGCTAGCTTGAGGGCCCAGATTTTGGCATTTATCCCTTTAAATGCTGTTTTTTTGGGATGTGTGTTTTGACATGCGTCTGGTTGTCTTACGGTTACATGTTTTTACAGCACTGTCCGTCACAGAATGTACATGTAGCGTAATGATTCTACAGAGGCTCTGTTCAGCCGTGAACATATAATGTGTTACTTGTGATCATTATAATAATAGACAGGAGTTTCTCTAGCTATGGTAAAGCTTTTTCCTCCCCTCTAGTGTTTTTCTATCACGTGGTAGTTATGTAACTTGTGTACCAAAGGTAGGTGTATTCTCAGCATCTGACTCGAAATGTTCATACAAATCAGTTTCTTCCAATCTTGAACTTGCTCTCTGTCACCACTCCTCCCTTCAGCCTTCTTGTTGTTGACTGTGTTGTTGTCCAAGTTCAGGGTCTCTGCGGCCTGGAGTCAGGCGCTACATCCCTTCATCCTAACAAGCTTTGTCTAACAAATGCTGTCTTTGTAGAGTTCTGTAGTCCTGGGGCTGTGTTGGCTCACAAGAGAAACTTTGAGACAGCATGGGACAGGCCTCATGTTAGGCACTGTTTGAGTGATAAGCCCTTTCATCCCAAACACATCTCAAAAGAGCATGAACTATAGTTTCATTATAAAAAAAACTGCATTAGCTGATATTATAATCTGTTAAATTAATATAGTTCTAGAGTGCACTGATTTGTGTTTTTGTACACACGTAGAGAACAACTAAGAATAAAATAAGGCACTGCAAATGAACTATGCTGATTTTCTCATCTCTATATGTATAAGCAGACTATATAAGGAAAGTAAATATAAAGCTGTAGTAGGGGTGCAGGACTATAGCTGTTTATCTGAATATCTGATTTAATAAATGATTACCAGATTTCTAAACCCATACGATCAAGATATACAGTATTTTATATCTGGACTGGCATGTTTCCTAAACACCACATTTGAGAAACAGAACCGGCAGAGAGATTCTTGGACACGTGTTATCATGATTACTCAGGCCCATTAGACAGAAGCTTTCTGGCAGAAACACAAAGACTATGTCCCAGTCCATGGGCCTTTTAATTTAATTTGATTAAATTATAACACTCTTAATAATAAAGAGAAATGTAAAATGTAAAAGCATTTTTACTTGGGAGACTCTTATGGCATGGTCTTAACCAGCATATAGAATTTCTGGATTTAAATGAGGCAAGTAAAAAGAAAATGTGTGATTAAAATGTCACAATAGTCAATAAAAAACAGTCTGCAGCGTAAGCACCAATGCTCACCATGTCTATTAAAAACGGAATGAAAGATGCTCCACTTTTGAAAATTCTGAATTTTTTAGGGGTGACTGGAGTTGGTTTGGTTGCCAGAATGTTTTGAGCGTCTGATCAGCAATAAGTAGCAAATGCCCTTTTGCCAGCAGCTCATACTCTCTTGTGATAAAGCATATGCCCGATCCTCTCCTTTGCAATATAACCAGACAAGTACAGTCACAGTAGTGACTCTAAGACTGCTTTTTTAGGAACAGGTCCAGATGTGAAGTCAAATTCAGAGAACAAGCAGACAGCCCACAGTCTAGCCATGGCTTCTCCAACTCAGAGCAGAAACAACAGAAGAGACTGGAATTCTACAGGTGAGAATGTTGCTAATCTTGAAGGGAACATAGGGGACCTTTTGTCGTCGTTTTTTTGGAATGCCTTTTGCATTTCCCTTTGTTGGTGCTTCTGTTGAGTGATGCCTTTGCGTTGCTAGGCTGGTTTATTTCACACAACATTTGAGTTGCTATTACAATGGCTACAATGCTTTGTCTGAGACAAAGAGATAATCAAAACTGATTCTTTGCTATTCTTAAGCCTTGTCTTAGGGCTTTAATCCTCCATTAAAGGATTTAACCTGCAACATTTAAGTGTTTCCCATTATAATAACAATTGTATCGGATATTAAAAGTCTAAGTGACAAAATTTGAAATTAAATATTATGGGTGTTATAACCATAATCGATTATGCCCACTAGTGGACCGCGAAGGAATTGCAGGTGGTCCGTGACAGACAGTCCCGTTTCACTACAGAAATGACTTTTCACTTCTTTTTTTTAAACATTTCCAGGTGATTTGTGCATCTTTATGAATATTTAATTTAATGCAAATACCTAAAACGTAATACAAAAAATACTCCCTCCCAACTGCTTAGTCTGTTGGAGTGGTGGTCCCTGGGACAGAAGCAGTTGAAAACCCCAGGATTATATCATAAAGGCATTGCTTGGTGATGTTCTGGCTATGGCATAAAAGTTCTAGTTAAAAAGAACATCACGGTAGCAACTATGGCTACACGATCTGTGATCCAATCTGTGTGCAATGTGAAGTAATGTAGAAAAATTGATGGGTTGCATCGCGGTGCATTGAGATATCGAATTGAATTGTTGAGCTAATAATCATAATCGAATCGAATCGTGAGACCAGTGAAGGTTCACACGTCTATTAAATATATACACTTTAAAGACAGATAGACTTTCTGATGTCTTTACATAAAAGTCACATCATGGTGTCATCACTAGCAGATTCTCCCACACTAAAAGTGGATGAGAGGCTGCGACTGGCTCGAGAGAGGAGAGAGGAGCACCTCAAGCAGCTGGGTAATTTGGATAGTTTTTTAAAAGCCTTGCAGTAACTATTTGTATTTCTATATATTTTTTATTTTATTTTAATATAGCAATTTGTTACAATACATTTTATCCATTTCTGATTGGTCCCAAGCATCTCGCGAGCGAGGCTGGCTGGCCAGAGAGGAGAAGGCCCGGAGATACTATGAGAAACATTTGGAGGAACGGCGCAAGAAGCTGGAGGACCAGAGACTGCGGGAGGAGAGAAGGAGGAGGGCAGTAGAGGAGAAACGCAGGCAGAAGCTCAGAGAGGAGCGAGTGAGTCTGTGTCGGAAAATTGCACTGCTCTGCACTCTATTTTTATAACCTATTGGTCATTTTGTGAAATGTCAGCACATAAAATGTATTTTATTTACCTGCTTCAAGGAACGGTTTGAGACTGCATTACGGAGGACCATGGAGAGAAGCAACAAGACCAGACCCAGCTTGGGTCACTGTTCGCAGAGGGGGCTGAGCAACGCCAGAAGAAATGTAAATGGTAAATGTTTAGTAAATTTTTTTAACAGACTACAACCCTTTTCATGGCTTCCTTTCTTGCCTTCTCGCTTTGCACTCTTCTCTGAACTTGTGAAGTGTCTGTGCTGTGCTTTGCTCTTCTCTAGCTAAACGCCGCTCTCTTAGTCAGTGGGAGATAGACCTGGTTAGTCGCCTCCAGACCCCCACAATTTCTTATCTAGCCCGGAGCAGGAGTGCGGTGTGTCTGGCACAGGGAGAAGGTAACCATACAAGATAGTAAATGCACTAAAACAGATAAACCCCATTGCCCTGGAGATTTCATTCTTTTGTTGATAGAAGTCTGCTTGTTTTCTTCTTCTGTTTCTTCTGATACTTTGCATCATCTTGTGCTCCTATTGTAACTTGCTCCAATTCTTTTTCACACATTTTTACATACCAACATCTTCATACCCATTGGTCAGTTGTTCATGTTTGTCGACGTGCAGCTTCATGTCACTCCATGAGCTCCAGCGGCCCTCCGAAATCTCAGCAGAGTCGTGGGCCAACGCCACACAGGGGAGCTGTTAAGCCTGGATTAAATGTTGGAATACAGAGAACCTCCAACAAAGAGCTGGTGAGTTGTTTGCCTCATATCGTTAGGACAGCATGAATAAATCTGATCTATATGATTTCTAAAATGTACTAATGGTTTTCTATTGTTGTCTGTTGATTCAGGGGTCTAATGGTAATCTGGAGAAAAAAAATGCGAACAAATATTCTTCAGCAGGGTACTGTACAAGACAAGTAAAATGCGATAGAGATATGAATCATTACAGTGGCAACACTTGCTCTCAACCATACATCACATTCCAGTTTATTAAATGTCTTCTCTCTCTGTCTTAATTTTTAAGGCCTTCAGTAAAACCTTCTATAAGACAGCCATCACCCAGGCAGGAATGCTTGCCTTCTCTCAAAGAGGAGGAGGATCTCGTATCAGAACGTGTTCAATCCTCCACTCATCCTCAATACAACCAGTCAGCTCCTCCATGTTTAGTACTGGATGTTGGGCAGGAGGACTCAGGCCTGACGAAACCTGCCTTTAACAGATCCCCATTCCAACTGGATGGTCCACAGACTTCTGGTGGTGAGAAAAGTCTAGAGCTTTCTGTTCCTGTTTATGATCCGAAGGCAAGATATGGCCAGTTTACAGCTTCTCTGTTGACTAAAACTGGTATAATGTTAAGAAAAAATTTAGCACTCTGATGTACTGGATTGCACTGTATGTGCTGGAACACTACAACAAGGAATAAGGAAGGAATCAATTCCTTGCATTTATCATTCTGTTTATACTAAGAAATGTCTTTTTAGGCCCTTTTCCGTGCAACAAGAACGTTAACCTAGATTTTTAGAATACACTTAGCAAATTATGCTTCTCATTGTCTCTAAAATTACTGATGCTACTCATTGAAACACTTTTTTCAGTAGCTTATCAGTAGCCAAAGCTACTTGTAAAATACTATAGCTTTTTTAATTACTAACATTTTTATGAATAATCAATATTAAAACCATAGTGTGGCTGTAGCTAAGCAACTTTTAATCATAAACTTGAAAAAAATACTTTTTAAATGTAGCGTCCTCTCTCTTTTGACTCCAGAGTCAAGCCTGACCAGAGGCGGATCGCAGTGCCGCCTCTCCGCCGGAACCACAGACCCTGAAGAGGCCTCGCGGCTGCTGGCAGAGAAAAGACGGCAGGCTCGACTGCAGAGGGAGAAGGAGGAGCAAGAGTGCAGGCAGAGGGAGGAGGTGGAGAGGTGAAGTAGAACAAGAATAAAGAGAAATAGAATACAGCACACATAAGCCTTTTTAGGCTTATTTTGGGTTGGTGATGGGCTAGTGGTAGAATACTTGCCTAAGGAATTGGGGTTGACGGTTCAAATCTTACCTCCAGTATTATCATCCTTGGGTCCCTGAGTAAAACCCTTAACCTCAAGTTGATCCAGGGAACCTTTCTCTGAAATTTGGAAATGGATGTCCCTCTGGATAAGAGTATTTGCTGAATGCAGGAAATGTAAAAGTAAATTTCAGTGTCACCGTGTTGTCATTCAACTGATGGCTCCTTTAAAAGTTCTGATGTAATTAGGCTTCTCTGCTGTATCATTGTAAGCTGATGATGAGTTTTTTTGTTGGATATATAAACTCTGGTATTCCAAATACTGATGTATTGCTGGACAAAAAACAAGTTTTCACAAAATATATTTTAGATGATGATGATATGCTTATATTGGGCCAGATTAAAAATTATTGGAGCTGAAGAAGGGGGTAAAATTCATAGAAAAAAGTCAGAAGTTCCATGATTAAAATAATACATTTATGAGAAATTTTGATATCTTCTGAAATTACTGAGGTTAAAATTGTAGAATTTCAGAAATTCTCTAATATTGTAAAGGCAAAAACCTGTGAGAAACTGTCCAATTTGCAGAGATTAAACAAGCACATTTATGAGAAACAAACATATTCTATGACTTTAATTTTGATTTTTAGCCCTTATGGAATTATCCAATTATGGTCATTTCTAGATAATGATAAATACAGAGATTATTATGGTGAAATTTTGATCGTATTGCTTAGCTTTGTGCTGATGTTTCCTATACGTGTGTTTGGGTTTCAGGCGAGGTAGAGAAGAGTTCGCCCGAAGAAGGGCTGAGGAGCGTGCCAGGCAGGAGGCAGAGGCCCAGAGGCTGGAAGAGGAGAAGAGGAGGAAAGAAGAAGAGCAAAAAATGGCAGAGGAAGAGAATGCTCGCAGGCGGAGTGAAGAGGAAAAACAACTGCAGCAACAGGTAAGAAGGGATGAGCCATCAAGTGCTTCTTTTATAGTTTTCTTTGAAAATATCCTAGAAATTATTTTGATGTTCCACAGCTTCTAGAATGATCTTTTAACAATGTTTGCATTAATACGCATAGCTGCTGTACCATCCACCTGCTCCACTGTTCATACATTCTGTTCCATTATCTGCTCACAGAGGGAAGAGGAAGAAGCTCAGCAGAGGTTGGTTGCGGAGCAGCAGAGGATGGAGAGAGAGAGTCGCTTCCAGAAGGAGGAGGCTGAACGACAGGAGAGAAAGAAGGTAAGACAGTTCCCACTGCAGTTCAGTGCTCACTGAATCTAGGTCAGACACCCTGGATCGTGACGATGATAGCTGTCCCTGCTGACCATATTGCACCAGGCCCGTGTAATATTCCAGCAAATTATGACAACCTTGATCAGAGAATAAAAAGAAAGGTCATGTGGACTGCAGCACTGGCATACATTACAGATTATGTGACAATGCACTGTATTTATTTTAATAGCGATTAGACGAAATTATGAAAAGAACAAGGAACACGGATACCAATGAGAAGGTGAGAAACAAATTAATCACTGTTAGTTTGGTTGGACGATGAATAAATTGATCAATCTGTTCATTGATTTATTCACTCTGGCATTGACTGTGACCCCTTAGAAACCTGCTTCACCCACCATCATAATGAAACAGGCTCTTCCAAATGAGAACCTGAAGCCGATTCACAGCCTGCCATTAGAGGAAGTTATTAAACTGCCTGACCCAGCAATGCCCTCTAAGATAGGTTTGGACAGTGAAGAAGATATTCTTCCTGCAGTGGCCTTTAAGGAGCGCAGGTCCCTCCGTCCTCTCACAGGTCTGGAAGAGATCCAAGCCCATCAGAGAGCAGGTGAGAGTTCCTGTGAGCATCATCCAAAAATGATCCAGCACACTGTGCATTTTGAGACACCTACGATATACATGAAACAGGATGTCCAGAATGCTTTGTGCATTCTAAACCATCACAAAATAACATTTCTACAACTGTTGTAACAGTTAATCTTCTTCTCATTATTTTTATTTTTGTCCTTCTTTAGAAGTCATTTAAAGACAAAGCATCACAAGATTTCCAAGGAAGTCTTCTCCTTTCTTATGTAAGATGAGTGATATAGAAATGCTTCATCTGGACTTGAAGTGACCCTCACCTACACTTTTCACCCATTTAAGTAAGACAGGAGTATTAGACCTCTACTGCTCAACAGCAACCTTCTGCGCTGGTATGCCTAAAGAACATACTGCATGCTACAGCAATTTATTATATTTTTAAACTCTGCAACATGAAGTTTGAACTGTCCTATGCAGGAAATGCACAAATATAATGTGCCTATAAATGAAAGAAAGTGACCTGGGATTTTTAAAATGATGACTTAAAATTCCCCCCAGTGTTATTCATAAGAGAGAAACAAAAACTGACTGGACTTTCTGAAAATATATATTTTTCATTTCATCTAATACTATTTACAGTGTTTCACAGTACAAATATCTTCACATATAACCAGAATAATACATAAGTTGAAACTTAAGTGATGTGTGAAGTGTTGTGATCAGAAATGATAATTATTACATCTATGAGCAGTAGAGTCTATATAAGATTCTTTGCAGCATTCTTTGCAAAGTAACTCCTTTGTCTTGTACTGGTATGAAACTCAAATAGGCTGCTTTTGTACCACTTGTGCTTTGCTGAGCCGCATTTGTGCCGTCTGCTTGGGATCACCACAGACCAGCTCAGCGGTTCCTACTGTTCATCAGAACTTTCTCCAGTTATGCATTGCTGCTATTTAACTACACCAAAAGCTAGAATTACAATCCTGTTATATTTACCAAACTATAGGCTATTATAAATCTGTACTCTTCGCACTTTGTAGAAATTTGCAGAAATTCAAGTATGACAATGCCGTGTAATTGTACACAATTAAATATTTTGTCAGTGTAAATAAACTTGCATTGAAATCATTTTTTTGTTTTGGAAAATGCCTCTCTCTCAGCTCCTCCCAGAGTAGAATGTGAAAATATTAATGTGAGAGATAAAGTATTTATTTAAAGTGCATTTAGAACGACACAGATAAACATCACATAGTGCCTTTGTAGAGAAATATATTAATAATGCATATATAAAGTCAAAATGTATTTATTAAATGGATTCGTTGCCTAACTGGGAATTCTGCTTGCAAGAAAGAGTATGTCCCACATACAGTAATTATATCATACCAAGACTTTATTCCAATATAGACCACATGATGGCACTGTTGCATATTCTGTTTACACTGCGACAGCCATACAATGCAAACTGTAATGCTGTAAATTTGTAAATTTTTACAAATTTAATGTTAATATAAATCATTTTCTACTTTTTCTATGTACGACTAAACATTGCGCGTGTATGAATTGGTATAAAATATGCACGCGTGTATATTTCAGTAATAATGACCACATACTCGTCAAAATGAATAATGTGTTCGCCTTTGTAATGTTTCGACCAGTTGCATGGTTTAAGAATCGCTTCCATAGTTACTAAATCAAATGAGTCTTGCATTCGACTCTTCTCGGCTCCGAATCATAGAATCGGACACCCACCGCGGCGTTTTTTGCCTCTGTGGCTACGTCGCAATTATCATCGTGACATACTACGTTGTATCGTAGTATTGAGACTGCGCATAGTGGCGCATTGTCTTCACATACTAACCAAGTAAGCAGTGCGGGACAGGGCCGGCGCTCCGTGAGTCAGCCATATTAGTCTCCTCCATCTCCATTACCGTTAGCACCAACTTCGGGACATGCGCACGTCAAGCCGGGCGTGAAGGCGACACATCTGTCCTTAAATTCATTCTAGGAGAGGAAAAGGACCGAACTGCCCGCACCATGGAGGCCGTAAAAGCATTTAATGGCGAGGTTTGTGTCTTAGTAGTTGGTCCCATTGTAACACGCTTGGGTCGCGGTCCTCAATGTTGTGGTCTGGGTGCAGGCCGTAATTCCGCAGCTAATGCTAGCTAGCGGCTAATTGTGCCCCAAGCCGCACACTAGCCTGATAAATATCAACGCAAAATCATCATGCTTTAAATAAAAATTGGTGCAACGTGAGTTAGGGCGTAAAGCTGTTTACAACATAGCCAACGCGACTAATAAGCTCATAATGGTTAAGAAAGCAAGTCCCTGACTAGCCGCTAACTAGCGAGTTGTCACGCCAGTTGGCCACTTACTAGCCAGCTAGCGCGCATTTTTTAAAGTCACGTATCAGCACAAATGATAAATCCAGTGTTAATATGTAGAGACTGACTTGGTATTAGGCAGAAGTGATACGAACTAACATTAGCCGTAACGCAAAATGAGCGGATCAGTGGTAATATGAGAAGTTAGCTTAGGTGAGCTAACACAAAAGCCGCTTGGATGAGGCTAGTAATTGCGTTATAGCGGTGTAACTCACCCAGTCGTCTTAATTAGTATCTTGTAAGCTTCCAGTTTCTTCTGATTTTGTAGAATGCAAGTATGATCTAATGTAAGATACAATCCGTGTTTTATGTGGCTGACCAGCGTGTCGTACTATGTTAGATCGGGAGGGTTAATCTTACGAGTAAAGAAAACTAACATTTGCGTTTTATTGTAATACGTAAAAAAAATAGGAGTTCAGTTTTCACCAACTGGCTTTAATAACTAGTTATGGGATTTAGTTGCGTCTGCAATGAAAATAAGAATAATAAATGGGAAAATCTGTTTAGAAAGCCCTTTTTTCTAAGTTGTTAAGAGTTCAAAAAAACCTTAAAATCTGAGTAAACTATATCAGATCTCTCCTGAATAGTCGTTGAAAATGAAATCTGGCATAAATCAGTCTAAACGGATTAAGAATGAATTTGCCTGACTTGATTTTTGTCCTAGACTGCGTCTGTTGCATAGAAGGACAATGCTGAAACAGTAAAGTTTGCCGACTCCAAGCTGACAGTTGTAGTCTTATTTGGGAGTACAACTTCCCATCATATATCATATTTTCAGATGAGGGTTTCAAACACGGATTTGGGCAGCATTGTCTGTCAGTGGTTCCCCCTCCCCTCCCACCTCGTCTGCACTTTGTGCCGTCTTCACTATATTTCTGTTTTCCCTGGATCAGAATGCCTGATTTGTAAACAGTGTTGTAGAGTAACCTTGTGTTTTTAATGGCCAACTTTGGCCATATATTTAAATAATTCATCTTCTTTTTTTTTTTCTTTTTTTTTTTACAGCTGTACTCTCTGAATGAATACAAGCCTCCAATCTCCAAAGCAAAGATGACCCAGATCACCAAATCAGCAATTAAAGCTATAAAGGCAAGTATTTAGATAAAGACAAGTAGAAAGTCTCTCACTATCATACAGCTCCCACTAATTGCTTGAGAGAAAAAGCTAAACTAGTATCCTGGCAAATAATTGTAATTTAGGGACCAGTATTACATGTATTAAATGTAACACTGCTGGTCTGGAATCAGCGATTCTTTTCGAGGGAATGTAAGTAATTTTTGTCATTAACCAGTCAAAAATACAGAGTTAGAGCTCAATACATGTGTTAATGCGTGCTTGCTAAACGAGACCAAAGGTATTTTAATCTTACTAACTATCAGCGTAAAGAATTTTTCAAATCTTCTTTTCCTTTTAGTTTTTTCCACTGCTTCTCACACAGGTCAACCGCTTGTGCGTTAAGACTAATTTCATGCACAATGAATGTAGCTGGTACATCCCCATAGGTTGATCAAAAACTAAACTGTCATCCTTTATATGTTGACAGCTGAGGCAGTTGTGTGTTGGAGGCAGCTGTATAGTGCAAAACATTTGTCTGAAATTTACTCCCACATTGATCTATTTCATGTTATTCATTTCTAATTTAGAAAGACCTTTCTACCTTCAAAAGAGTGAGGACAGCCATTACATCTAATGCCTCTATGTCCATTCAGTAGAGACCAGAATTAGATCAACATTAACTGTTGCTTTTGTGAAACATTAAGTTATTAATAGCAATTAATAGTTTTACTGAGTTTATAATTCATGAATTAGAAATAAATTCTCTTGCTTCAGTTGAAAAAGTATGATTTTGTGAAGGTATTACCGAGAAGTATCTCTGTCTCTCTCACACACACACAGACTCGTGGTAGTGTTTAGGTGACTAATCGTAGGTGGGCGTTCTCCCTACTGTTGTGTTTTGGTAGGCACAGTGAGAATTGCAGTCGAGTGGGAAGTCTTATCAAAGTTAATGGAGAATGTAGTGACAAAGAGATGCTGTTTTTCTTGCAAAATTACATCAACATTAGCAATAACATTAACAATTTTACATAGGTGAGGTTTATTGGTGACTCTAAATTGGCTGCGTAAGGTATCAGTGAGTATGTTTGAGTGTGTGTGCCCTGTGGTGTGTTGGTCCCTGTGCATATTACACTACCCTAAAGGTATTTTAGTAGGGCTGGCTCATATTCACCACATCTGATTTCAGTAAAAATGTAGAAAAGTTAATACTTAGAGTTCCAAGCACAAAGTGCTTATGGACCCCTCTTGTAATTGTTCTGTTTCTGTTTCTTCTTCTTCTTCATATTTTCTCAGCTAAAACTTATTGTGCAGATTAAACCGTAAGTCGTAGAAGGCTTCCAGAAAACAGGAGAGATGTGAAACTCGTCATAGGCCAGTAATCATAGCCATCGGTTGATAATAGGGAAATTGGGAAAGGAAAAAGTGTTTTAAATTCTAGAGGTCTCTAAGGAATGCTACAGAAACCTTTGCTGTCTGATTCAGTGCGACGCCAATGCCCACAACACACAGTGAAATCACAATCGCCAGATCTTCCGGGATTGGAATTGAGTTGACTTTCCTGAAAACGTGACCGTAAACTAACTAACATTATGGCATGTTATTGTTATTTCCTCCCAACATAAGCGTCGCTTTGTCAAGTGTTCAGAGTGTTTCTACAACACAGAAATGATAATGAAGACCTCTGAAAATGATTCACATGCATCAGTTATATTTTCCCCTTTTTATGATCTTAATGAGTACAGAATCACCTTACTGTGTGATGTGTTAAAAGGTTTTTTATGTGTAGTTACATTATGATCTACAAGTCTAATACAAAAGCCTGTAATCAAGGCTCTTAAGGAGTTTTTATTTAAAGAACTTTTGGTAAATGAGAATATCTGCTTGGTGCTCATTGACTTTATACTATGATGCTTTAACCTTTGAGCTCAGGGATGGAGCAGTGTACGCTCATCCTGGTATTACCTGCATTGCACCTTTTGGTAGTTTTCCCTCTACTTCCACCATTATTTTAAACTCACAAAGGACTTAGTTAATAACTGATGACTTGGATTTGGAAAGTTGTGTTGAACTAGAATCAAAATGAGCACAAATGTGGCCACCAGGCTTGTGAATATATATATACACATATAAACACATAGATATAGTATTGTGGAATGGGACAATTTAAAAAACTGTAGTTGTATCCCTACTCTTCACAGCAACTAATGGGAAAAACTAACACTTTTTTTTTTTTTAATCATTGATGCTCGCACCATCTGATCATGAATAACTGATCAGCCAGTTATTGATTTTGACAGTTGCAGCAGACAATCATCTTGCACTGAATTGTTTGTGCTTTTACTTTTTGTATGATCAGACTGATCGCAGATGTGACTATTAACATATTCATTAGAATGGCTACACATTTTGCAGTGGACGTTAGTTTGGAACAAAAAAGATTAATTGTTAATACATTTATAACCTGCAGTGATAAAAGGCCTTACATATAGGCTTTCATCCAGTGTTGAAAGGCTGGTGCTACATATTAAAGATCAGCTTTCATTATTTGTTCCAGCCAGTCAAAACCACCAAAAATGTACCTGTGCGGCTTGAGCAAGTACACACAGATTTATGGCTTAACAGACGCTCTTGTCCAGAGTTACCTTCGTAATTCCAGAGACAGTCTCTGTTCTTGGTCAGGAGCCCAATGATGGTAGTTCTGGCAGTGGGATAGAGCGGCATTTGAATCTGTAATGTCCTGATCCATAGACAAGAAGCCATGTGATTATTAAGGGTAAAAACTGTGTGTGTGTGTTGGCTGAGTGTGTGTGTGTTGGCTGAGTCTCAGGTTGTACTTCTGATAAATTCAGAGACTGAAACATCAGATGAATTTTCTCAGTTGTAATATGTGTTAGCACAAACAACAACCTTCTGTTAAGGGAGAAATGCAAGCTCATAGTTTTTCTGATTTGTTCTGCTGAAGCATTATTTATTTTTACCACCAAATTCCTTCGTCATTGAGGGTTGTAGAAGCCTCTATGATTTATATTTTTTATTCATTCCTCAGTAAAATATTTGTTTTATTTTTCTTGACTGGGGAACTTATAGCTAATATAAGGAGGGGTTCTTTTAGTCTGTGATCAGTCCTCTTCAAGCCATTATAGAGAAGGTTGCAAGATAGCTTAATTTTAATAGTTTCAGTTGTTTGAGATTTAGAACCTACCTCCACTCTTGCACCGTCTTGTTCATATTTTGGATCTGTTGCGTATTTTGACTTTATTTTGGAAATTTAGTCACTGGAGAACTTTTGATGACTATAGATAAGTTTGCACTGTTACTGTTATTTGGTTTAACATTACTTATTGAAAAACTAAAGTGGAACTAAATTCTTTTTGATATGCCAGATGAGGTTCATAGTCTTCCAAGTTGTTACCTGACTGCTTGGCGGCAGTCGTGTCTTGTGCATAGGTGTACCATACTTAATCTTTGCTGATGCTTCTGATGACAATAATATGAAAGAAAACCTGCAGATCTGAATGGTATTAAATGGATTATACTAGGAAATGTATTATTTTGCGTTAAGATACGTTTTCACATCACTGGTAAACTGGGAAATGACCACCTGTGTAACGGAAACCTGAATAAATTCCATTCTGGCCCAGTCGTATCAGATACATGCACACATTGGCGGTTCCAGCATGCTCTTCCCTGACCAGCAAATCAGTTCTCCGAGTAACAATGTTGTTGCATTGTTGGCTGATTCCTTTTGTCCTGCTGTGTTACTGTTTGTATTCTGTGAATAACACCTCTTTCCCCTTCCCTCAGCAGCTCTCCCAGCTCCCCCAAAGCACTGAAAGTGAAGCAGGAGGATGGGGCGTGAGAGAGTTTCAAAGAGATAAGGGAACCCCTAACCAGCTTAGGTAGGAGACGGGCTGTTTTAAACAGAAGATGGGAGAAGCCAAATGAGTCTGAAAGCACTGATCTATGGAGAGAATTGGGCCGACTTACGGCTCATCTAAGGAGGCCTCTTGCTGCAACAACTTTTGTAGAAGGATTTAGTGGAGAATAGTTTCTGTTTGAAATTGTAGTGTTGTATAGTTTTTGTTAGATCTGATTTGGCTCTGAACTGTGCGCAGACTACCAAAGGGAAAGTTTTGCTGTATGACTTGCTTTGTTCCGTAAGTGAATATTTCTGTGAATGGAAAGGTGGTTGTCTTGTTGGAGTGACTTAAGTGATTTTGATTAGTTTTCTTTATTGGCTTGTAATATATTAATGGTTAAATGGCTGAAGTAACCACACTGCAGCTGCATTTTTATTTAATTCGCATTGTGTAATAATAGAATCTTTGAGAAGTTCTTGTTTCAGAATTGTTACAATGATGGATTCTTTGAGTAGTCCTGGGTTAGAGAGTAGAAGCAGAATATGGAAAGTATTCTATTTCAGAAGAGCATGCTTATTGTTTTGCGTATTTAATTTGTTGGAGATTTATCCCAAGATTAATGTTTCATAAACCCTTTCTGAATCAGTCAAAAGTGCCAGGGAAAAAAAAACATTTGCTATCTTATAATAGCAGGTGAATGGAGGTGGCTTTCTGAGTGCTCTCTGTTTTTAGGTTTTTGATTAAAAGAAGAGGAAGCTTAAAGCAGATGTTTTGAGATTTTTCCATATTGTTGCTCACTCAGTATTTCTCTTCATGGAAAAATGAGAAATCCAGAAACAGCCATTTTTGTATGCAATGTTGATATAAAGGAAGTGTTTTCTTCCTCAAGTTATAAAAACATTTGTTTTACACAACATATCATTTACAACCTCAGTTAATCTGTAAACTGAGCACATTTTTCAGAAGTGGTTACTATAACTGTGTGTTGGAGGATATTTCTCTTGTTTTATGTAGCATGAATACTTTTTTAAGGAAGCTATTCCAAATGGTACTAGAGATCCACACTATACACTTTCCTAATTGTTTTGTGTATCTTAGTCTTAAATCCCAGAAATCTGTTGCCCAACTTTAAGTCAGGCCCAACATAGCTTTCACCTCCCGGTATGTGCACATCTGTACTGATGCACTCGACTGCTACTGTCCAACCAGACTTTGTGAGAGAAAAAGTCAATGAGAGTCCTGCAAAGTTTGCACTTCTCACTTTGTTCAGTTCTCATTGTCAGCCTTAACGTGTATATATTAGTACATTTTAAAAGGTTCTGCAGTTGCCCTTCTTTTGGGCTTTGATAATTTAAGGATCCTCTCTTGAGGAACTTTTGTCTTCATTTGCATTTCCTCTGATGTGCACTTTGCTCCATCCATTTACATTTACGCTCTAATCCAGAACGATTTACATTTTCCTCATTTCAGGGACAGTCTCCCCGGAGCAACTTGGGGTTAAGGGTCTTGCTCAGGGACCCAGTGTTAGTAGTGCCAGGGGTGGGACTCCAACCCACAACCTTGTGGTCCAGAGAGGAGGGTCCTAACCACTAGACCACCACCTTCCTCACACAAGAAATACAAACACCACAGAAATCATACATTCTGAAAAAACTCCAAGATGATGCAGTTCCTTAATATAAATGATTATGTGCTATGTTTAACAAGGTTGGTTTGGGAGAAGGCCAGATACTCTGTAATATAATTTCTTTTTTGCCAACGGGAGTATGTACGAATAGAATCCTGCTGCATTCTGGTCATATTCCCAAATGCTCTTTCAAGCCTGTAGTTACAGAAACACACACAGCAAAAATGACTAAAATCAGATTTTCAATTCCAGATTCGTGAATTAACTAGTTCCCAGTAACTAGATCTGACAAGGTGCTAGGCAAAGAGCGTCAGCACCTAGTAGGGCTGCACAATATTTCGCAAATTTATCGTCATCGCGATATTAACATGCGCAATATACATATCGCGAAAGACTCTGACTGAACTGCGATGAATGGTGTTTTTCCAAAGCTCTTCATATCAACATATTTGGCCAATCGGATGGAGACTACTGCCTTATTCCCGCCCCCTAGTAGTCAGCGTCTGGAGTCTATGTTACCAGCAAATCCAAAGCAGAAAAACATTAACACTATAAGGCTAAGTTTTTACTTATTTATCGCATGTGATATCGCCATCACAACACTCAACAACATTATCGCATATCGCATGTTTTCCTAATATCGTGCAGCCCTAGCACCTAGGTATCACCTTTAGCTTTATTTTTCTCCAGCTGTCTAGAATTCTTCATATATTTTGTTGATCAGTGATTGATGACGTTGTGTGTAGCAGGACAGATTTCCTTTTCTCAGAATTCACAGAAGATGTTCTGTAGGCTGAAATGCAGAAGAGGCTCTGAGGGTTTTTTCTGGATTTTCTGTCTGTAATTTTAAATACATCCTGAAAGTTTTGGTTTTATAGTATACATTAATTACATTAAAATAGTTCTTCTAGTGGTTGTATTCAGTTCTTATCTTAAGCATTAGATTTTTAGAGCTGACACATATACAGTATACTATAATATCTAAGTTAGTTATTTTTAGTTAAAATATTAGGATATTGGACAAGGGCACTTTTCTATTTGTATGATTGCATATTTTAATTCAGTGACAGTGGTGTTCCAACAGATCTTTATTGATGGTTTCTTGATATCCCTGAAAACATTGGTTTTTGGACAAATGTTAGATAAAGGAGTGTGACATAGATACAGTGAAATATCACATTACTGTCACTATCTGATGCATTGTAGAGATGCTGGGCCAACGTATTGATTTTGTTACATGCACAGACACTTTATTTTGGCATATACAGCAGTGCAGTGCACATCGTAAACTGAGGTGTCATGATGTGCCAAGACTACTTTCACTTTATGACTGTACAGGATACAGTCAATGGAAATACCCGTAGTACCTGTATTTTGGAGCCAAAAATATATGGTCTAATTTGTGTTTTTTGGTGGATGCAGTACTACACTGAAATTTGGTTTTGCCCAGAGTAGACTGACTGTGTTTTGAACACGAATGAATGAGGAAAAACCAGTGTTTTATTGAGCTGCAGGTTATTTTAGCTTTAGCCACACTGATGGAACAGAGAAAAACGTTGCTGTGACTGTCTTCATGATGATAACAGTGTTGCAGGCGATATTCACGAGGGAGATGAGTGGGGAATAGAGTGGTGGAACAGAAAAATCTCTCTTGCTGAGCAAAAGCTTGTATATGCATACGCTACACGATAACGCATGTCAAATGTATTAATAGATAGACATGTTCCGCTTGGCGAAACAGTCTTCAGAATGTGTTCATCTGATAAAACCTGCTCTGTAACATCAGGGTACTCGGAACCTTATCATGTACCGCTATTCACCATCGCCCACTATTAACCCCAGGAGCCCGGTTGAACAGATATTTAGGGGGAATGTCATGCTCACATCATCAGTGACTGGTATGGTAATAAAATGGTAGTGTGTTGTTTTTATGAGTGCGGTGCCACACAAAGTTTTATTAATGCTGTAGTCGATATACAGCAATACTAAAACCAATATTATTTGTTTATTTACTTATTTATTGCTGTTTATTACTATTAGGGGCCTTTTTGGAATCTGTACATGTCTGCTGTAGAAAGGAAAATTGGTGTGAATGTTTAAAATAACACATTTCAACTCAAAACTTAAATGCCCTTCGTCATGTGTGTAATTCTGAGAACATTTCATAATTTTGTTAAAAAACTGCAGGGAGCTTCCAGTGTATGTCCCAGAATGTCAAACTTTCAGGGCCTTCATGCTGAAGTTATGATGTCTTAAGGTTGACCCTAGTGCTGAGTTCTTTTTTTTGAAGAGTGCACAGTGATGTATTGGAGAGATGTAGCATATGACAGTGTAGAGTTTAGAATTAATTTATTGAGTAATTATTTGTCATTGTGAACACAGCACAGCACAGCATACAGTGCACTGCAACAAAGTGTGACCTCTCCGCTTGACTCAACCGTGAAGGAGCAATGGGCAGCACCTGGGCCACAGTCCTCAGGGACAGTACCTTGCTCATGAGTACCTCAGTCTAGGATTTGAGCCGGCAACCTTCAGATCATGGGGCAAAGGCCCTAACTGTTACACTACTGACTGTAGGGCCCTATGAAATCCTTTTTGTTTTTTCCTAAATTCTGTTTTATTGTTTCAGGAATTCTATTTTTTCCATTTTTATTCTTCTGAATTCCGTGTTTTACGTTATAATCTTATTTATTCACCTAAAAAGTGTCTAATTATGGAGTGGATGGGGAAAAAAGAACAAAACAATAGAAAACAAATTCACATTAAATGACTGTTATTCAACAAAGTGCTGGGGTTCAGCAGAACATTTGCTGCTTTGGTAAAACATTGACCTGTAAACAACAAAAAACATTCATTTTTTCGTGCAAAACGAAACGTTTCTGATGTGAGTTTTTGACTAAGTGGTCGTCACGTTTTCGCGGGTGCAGTCTATCGTGTGCTGGCAAAACTTACAAAAGAGTTGTTCTCTCGATTCATAAAATCATTTGGGTATTGTTCTGCTCTAAACTTAGCACTAACACTCGAATTCCGTGTTCCGTGCAGGGGGCTGCAGCGGCCAAAATATGTTGGAAGCCGTTGCTTTGCTTTGCCCCCACACCGATATCAGCGAATTATACGACATTCCGCATTTTACAACGGATTCCATTTTATTTGTTGAATTCCGCGGTTCTGTCCGCGTTTTCCGCATCGCGGAAATCATAGGGCCCTGCAACTGTCCCGACTTATGTTGCCCATTAATGTTGAACTGTTTTATAGCATTGTGCTAGATGCTTGGGTTGTGGTGTTCTGTTAGTTCTGAACCGTTTACCAGAGGATAAAAAGAAATGCCGTAGTAGAGGGTGATAAGAATTTATGGTATGCATTGTCTTTCTGACGCAGTGTGTGGAAGGGTTACTTGCTGCACAGTGTGTTATAATGAGTTTTTTAATGAATCGTCTAAAGAAGTTTGATATTTACTCCCATTATTTATTTATTTTTTTTGAAGATGCACTCCCTTGCACAATCACCTCAGTCGTCTAGGGTGTTTTTCATGTCATATGGTAAAACATATTGTAAGTTTCTCTGATGTCATGTAACCCTGCAATACTTTAAGTTGTAGTTGAAGTTGCTGGACCGATGATCTTTTGGACCACTCTTATTGTATTCATTATAGTGTATGTTAATTTTACATTGAAAATGCATTCACGTTTAATGACAAAAGTAAATATATTACTTTTTTTTGCCCATTTATACCGACTGTCAACCTTTGGCCATATTGTGATGAGGAATGTGCGCTGCCAATTTTAAAAGTGAAGACTTTTAGACAATTTTTTAGACACCGATCGCATTTAGTGTCACAGTCTAAAAGAGGTCTGTGAAGTTTGAACCTGAAGTTCACAAAGAGATTTGAGCATCTCAAGTCGTTGTCTAGCATTTTTCTTGTCTTAATTATATTATTTCAAATTGCTGCAGTTTAAAGCTTTACATCCACTAGTTCTTTTAAGTTTTGGTAGACTCAGCATGAAGTAAATCTTTTGTATTTTAATTTTCATTTTGGTATGTTTATCTTTTGGTATTTATAACCTAGGCGTATATGGAAAACTGATTTATAATGAATTGACAATGGCACAGGATTTATCTGCTGTGATTCCTGCATTTCAGTGTTGCATTTGTGGCATGATGTAGCCTGTATGGTGGGCAACATTGGATGGCAGTCTGTGTTTTTTTTTTGGTTTTTTTTTGGGCAGTTAGTAGCGCAATGGTTAGGCAGTTGGCTCCATGATTGACGGGTCGCCGTGGCAATTCCCCGACCAGTAAAGGTACTCATGAGCAACGTACCATCCCCGAGCACTGCTAAAAAGCTGCCCACTGCTCTTTTACAGATGGATCAAATGCAGAGGTCACATTTCGTTGTGGCGTGGTGTGGTGTGCTGTGTTCACAATGACACAGTCACTCCCTTTCACAATTTTATACCAATTATGTTGTATAAATACGTACACTTGTGACTGCACAGATACGTTTAGTTTTACGATTTGGATGGACTTGGGATAATGTTGACTTTTGTGTCTGAGTAGTGAAGCAGTTAAACTGAGTTTATGGAGAACTGCTACTTGCAAGATAATGGGGACACACGCACCTCCCTATCACTCCTGTGTTTCTGTCATTTCCATGCAGTACACTAATGGTGAAGAATTTTTTGCCAAGGCTGTTTTTGCCTGAAGACCTGTTTGATGTTATTTTTGTAGTCCAGAGATCTTTGTTTTGAAGTTTTGATTCTGGAAGTATTTCTAGTTTTCTGTGTTGTCTTCTCTTTATTTCTTGTATTTTCCAAACAGCACTTCTGTTACTGATCAAGCATAACTTAATGTCAAAAAAGCAGACACAGAAGTGTATGTTTGAATATTCCTGTCAGTAAAAAACAAGATTTCCACAATATTTTTGTCAGCTTTTAAATTGATAAACCATTTTATATCAGTGTGTGAACTTAAGAATTGGTTGCCATACAGGCACACTAATCGACCTGTTTAACACACTATGGCACTCAGCCTCTTAATTGGAGAATCCATAGAATAATTGTTTCAGGAGTAAAGTTAGAGGCACTGCAATATTACATTAAGCACTCAAGGGAACTGAACCACTTGGGCTCTCTGAAACTACGTTTAAAGTGCTGTGCAGTCAGTATTATTCAAAGTAGTGTCATATTCTAATCAGGGACGGTCGAGTGGCCTCCTGAGTTGAGTGAGCTGTGTCTTGTGTTGTTTTAATTAGTCACATATGTCCCTAAGTACATTACGCTAGTCCACATCAGTTATTACATGAGTCCATTTTCCCATATGTTGTCTTAGCCATTTTAAGTAACTTCCTGACTGAATTCATTCATCAAAATGAGAAGACACACTCACCAAAAAAAAAAAGGTACAAGTGTCAGCACCTTTAAAGTGTGAAGGTGGGGATTCAGATTAGTCAGTTCAGGGGTTCTGTTTCCTTCAGTGGATTAACCAAAATTAAAATAGTCTTGCTCTGTAAAATGTAAAAACAGAATAGTATTAATACCAACTCTTGTTTTGAGCTGTGCGTGTGACAGAAATTTGTTTGGTTTTATGTAGTTAACATGGAATCATGGCCTGAAATCAGTGACCATATACAATATATTGATTAAAGCTGTTTTTATATTGTTTGTTTTATTACTTAAAAATCGTAACAGGAAAGCAGAGGAACTTTTCTTATTTCTTTACTTATTTTAACCAGCAGACTATTTAATGAGGATTTTTTATGGAAAATGATTCTAATTCCCACATTTACTTCGAGATGAAGGGATGTAAAGTTGACTTCTTATGAAGGCTATAGTGGTAACAGCGTTGAGATTTTCACTTTGTTCATTAGGGCGAATTAGACATGTAGAATCTCGTCGTCTTTGAATATGGTATTTGTCGTGGTTTTTAGAACGTTTAACTCTGTGTTAGAGTATATTTTAAAGTAGAGGCGCGTTTGAGTATCTAATATATATAATAGATAGCTTTTAGCCCTGACAGTTCTGAAAGTGTTGCTCAGGGATTTAATGTTTCATGCTTTTTATTGCACTTCGATCTAGGACAGATTTGTTTTATGAGAACAAACACAAACACCTGTGCTTGATAACTTGAGGGTAGGGCGGCATGGTGGCGCAGTGGTTAGCGCCGCCGCCTCACAGCGAGAAGGTCCTGGGTTTGATCCCCGTGTTGGCTGTAGAGTCTTTCTGTGTGGAATTTGCATGGGTTTCCTCTGGGTGCTCCGGTTTACTCCCACTGTCCAAAAGCATGCAACATAGCTTAATTGGTGACACTAAATTGGCCCCGTAAGGTGTGCATGGGAGTGTGAGTGTGTGTGCCCTGTGGTGTGTTGGCACCTGCCTAGGGTTGGTCCCCGCCTCGCGCCCGTAGTTCCTGGGATAGGCTCCGGTCTCCCCGCGACCCCAGGTTGCGGTTGGTAGTGGGTTGGATAATCAATAAATAAACTTGAACTTGAAAGTAATCTCTACAAATCTTAAAGCTTATCTGATGTAAATGCACCAGGGAGTTGACCTGCCAATGGCATGTTTGTATGTAGAAATATTTTGCTAACATTTTGCTGTGTCTCTTATCTCAACGACAAAGTTTGTTAATAGTTGGGCTGCTAAAAATGAGCTTAAAATGTTTGTTTCATTAAGATGTAATCATTTTCATGGTGTAGAATATGTGCTGTGGATTAGTGTGCAAAGACTTGTATATATTTGCTAAAAATTACGTGTTGTCACGAGACAACAATGTTCACTTTGAGCAGATGCCAACACCTTTGAAAGTAATTAGTGACTAGTAGATTAGTTGCCTTAGTGATTGCAATAACTTATGTCATGATACGTTTTAGTCATTTGGAATACAATGAAGGTTGTTTGACTAAATGTCACACCATATAATTGTCCATCATTAGACATTTTTTTTTTCTTTGACTGTCAAATGGCAGGGTATTAAACAAATGTCTTGATTTCCTCAGTATTTGAGGTTGAATTTCTGGCCTGAGCAAGTTAGCCGCGTCAGTGGCTAATAGCTTTCAAGGCAGCCAGACATATCAACGGGCATGTCAAGTTTTGTACAAATATAAAGAAACTCTTACCGCACATTAAACACTGAAGTGTTGGTAATGTGACTCTTTTTAAAAAAAAACAAAAACAAACTTTTGCTTAGTGAATTTTGAGGTAGCAAAGAGTATAAATACACAATCGTACAGTGTATTTAAAAATCGGATTCTTTGCTAATTAGATTTGTCTGCGCAGATAAGTAACAGTTTATTTTGTCTCTTTCAGTTTTACAAGCATGTTGTCCAGAGTGTGGAGAAATTCATTCAGAAGGTTGGTTTCTTCTAGACACTGATAATACGGTTGTGTACAGTTTGGTATTTGTTAAGATATAGCTGACATTGGAAGATGATGTTGCTCTGCAGTGCAAGCCCGAGTACAAGGTCCCGGGGCTTTACGTCATCGACTCCATCGTTCGGCAGTCTCGACACCAGTTTGGCCAGGAGAAGGATGTGTTTGCGCCACGTTTCAGCAAGAACATCATCAGCACCTTCCAAAACCTCTACCGCTGTCCCTCGGATGATAAAGTAGGTGTTCCACAATGTTGATACTAACATTTTTAATGACGTTGACAGCTGCTATATTTAGTTTACTGCTCTTTGCAGAGCAAGATCGTCAGGGTCCTCAATCTATGGCAGAAAAACAGCGTATTCAAAAGTGATATCATCCAACCTCTCCTGGACATGGCGGCAGGGCTTCCACCCCCGAGTGTCACCCCGGTCGCTGCCAGCTGTGCACTTCCCGTAAACAATGCCACTCCAGGTGAGTTTCTGCACTCTCTTTAGTATGGTTAGTAATTCTGCTCAAATTGAAAATAACGTTCAGTGAACCAAAAAAATATTAAAGCTTCCACATAATTTTCTGTCCTTCATGCAGATGGATGGTAATGATGAAACCAGATTGTTTGTGGGTGTGTTTTGTTTAAAATTTCTCTTTATGGTGTGCGTCAGGTCTTGAGAAAAGGACAAATAGATTATTCTATCACTTTTACAAGGTTTCTGTTTATTAGCTTTTGCTGACATCTAGTGGTTGTTATCAAGAATCTTTCCTGGCTTGGCACTACCTTTTAAAGCTTTTTGGGGGTATGTGCCGTGGTATTCTCTGTTGTGAGCATTTGAGCTATATTTATTCTTTAATCTTAATCTGTCCTTTCCCTCCATTTACTACAGGCACCCCTGCAACTCCTGCTACCCCAGCCAACATAGTGCCGAGTTTACCAGACTGGGCCTCTCAGATCTCCAACTCGGACACAGTGACAGCTGTAGCTCAGATCCTGCAGAGCCCACAAGGCCAACAGGTCTGCTGCCATTTCACACCCTTGTCATCCAGTTCATCTGTGTTCTAATTCTGAGATGAAGAGAGACATTGAGTTATGTCCCTAAAATTATAGCGGGAAGGAACATTGACACGGAACAGTACTTACTTTTAAACTGCTTCAGAGATGATGTGCATTACTCAAGTTTCATTTTGTGATTAATTAAAGTGGATCTGATTGGTCCAAGAGAGATTGCTCTGCATAAAGCTCCATATTAGAGTTCTCCCAGTAATTACAAAGCTCAGGCTGGCCTAATGCTTAAACGTTTTTTTGGTCATGTGCCTTGTGCTCTCCAGGCGTTTGTCTTTGCCTTATTGCTCTAAACTGTCCAAAGGGTTGCTTGTAAGACTTGAATGTGGGTCTTTGTATGTGGTCTTGCATCTTTCTTAAAGGTGAAATTCATAAATTTGTCAGAATTGTGAGTCTCATCTACAAAGAAAATGTTTCATTTCTGTTGTCTTGTTTTTTGTGGATGCCGTTGACGCTCAGTTGGTTCTCAGTATTTCAAATTGGTCTGGTAAATTATAACAGCTGGTAGAAGATATATAATGCACAAGCTTATATATTGGTGTTGTGCCGAATGAAAATGATTTAGATGTAAAACCAGATCCCGATTTATCTCACTTTATCATCCGGCTCATTTCTCTTCAAAATAGTTTTGCTAGTAATGCTTTAATTTGCAGGCCTCTTTTCTAAGCCTTCGTGTCTGTCTGCAGTTGCAGCAGTTGGTGCAGAGTCTACAGATGCAGCAGCAGAAGCCTCAGCCCTCTCTGCTGCAGGCTCTGGACGCTGGCCTGGTTGTGCAGCTGCAGGCACTGACCGCACAGCTCACGGCCGCAGCCGCCGCCAACACACTCAACCCTCTGGAGCAGAGAGTCTCCTCCTTCAACAAGGTGAAACTCACTCATACAAACAAGTCAGATGTTATCAGGTACAAAATGTCTGATGAGCTCTGCAGTGTTGTAAGACTCTCCATCTGTAAGCCTTTTGACAAATGTGTTTGTAATTCAGAACTAAGAATGTGGGAGTCACATCTGCTGCAGCCACTGACGCAGAATCTGCTTTGACCTTTTTTTTTCTTGCAGAAACTCCTGGGTCAGTTTGATTTTGGCAGTGAGTCAGAACCTGGTGAGGATTCTAAAAAGGACACAGCAGGATCTCAGTTGTAAGTACTATTTCTGTTGCTCGAAAACACGGATTTCTGATTAAGTGGAAGCTCAGATGTATGCATTAATGATGACTCATTGCTTCTGACTTGCGTCTCCTGTTTTTCTTTTCTTCAGGCCGATGGTCTCTGAAACAATCAACAGCTCTCTGTTCCACCAGTTGGCAGAGCAGCTCCAACAGCAAAACCTTGAACAGTTTCAGAAACAAATTTTGGAGCATCAGCAAAAGGTATTGTTGAGCTATGTGGAGTTGCATAATCATACATTTTGCTTCATTTATGTAACTGCTCTTAACATCTGAAGATATAATTCAGATTCTTTGTATGTTATGTCACAAATTAAATGCTGTGTTAGGTGTGAGTAGTTACATTATTAAAACTAAGCATCAAAGTCTTAATTTTGCTGCCTGGTATAGATAGTCTAGCTGAACAAACGAGAGGAAAATGTTTGAAAGTCGAGAAATTTAGAATTGTATAAAGAACATTTTTGATCAAAAAGTTAGTAACACATCTTTTATTAGCTGCAGCAAACTGATATATATTCTTAAATTATTCTTCTTTTAGTCGGTGGTAATGGAGAGCCAGGAGGCAATTTTTGGTCCTGAGAACTCTGCCCCTGCAGCACAGAGCAGTGTCCAACCACAGCTCCAAGAGCAGGAAACAAAAATGGATGACTCTATTGACAACCAACAGCAGGCAAGACCAAATATCTAGATATACAGTAGGGGATGTTCAGATTAAATAAGCTGTTGCTGTCTTGGCTTCCTTGCTGTCAAACTAATGTTCATGTTAAACTGTTGGAAGTTAATTTGACGTTGTCCGCGCTCAGGACATGGACCTTGACGAGGGGCAGGACACTGTGGATGAGGAGATCTTTGAGTCGGAGGAGAAGAAAACTAGCGGCACTCGTTCAAGATCTCGATCTAGGTCTCGCTCAAGGTCAGACACTGAACAATGTCCGATTGTTGCATTAAGCAGAGAAGTTTAGAGAAAGTTCATTGCAAACCTTTTCCTTTAACCACTAGGTCTCCTAAGAGAAGGAGGTCAAGGTCACGCTCCGGCTCTCGGAAGCGCAAACACCGGAAGCGCTCAAGGTCGCGGTCTAGAGATCGGAAGAGGAAGTCTTCCCGGTCTTACTCCAGCGAGAGACGGGCTCGGGAGAGAGAAAAGGAGCGGCAGAAGAAGGGACTTCCTCCCATCCGCTCCAAAGTGCTGAGCGGTACGGCGCTCATAAAGCATGGATTTAAAAGTTGTTTTAAAGTCATTTTATAGGTTGTAATGTGTTGTCAGTTAACATCTCACTTTTCACTCAACACCTGTTGTGCTGTTCTACACTCTTCCTTTATACCTTACATAACCGTGTCTCACTTATTCTTCACTCTTTATCTTTCTTTATCTCCTCAGTGTGCAGCACCACATTGTGGGTCGGCCAAGTGGACAAGAAGGCCACCCAGCAGGATCTTACCAACCTTTTTGAGGAGTTTGGCCAGATTGAATCAATTAATGTGAGTTTGTCTTTGAGGGCTTGCTCTCTAGTAATTATCCCCCTTTCAAAGAGCAGTATAAACAACCTTAAGCGTGTTTCGACTCATTAAACCTGGCAGCTGCTTTACATACTTCAAGCGATCCTCATATTGCTTTATTATTCTTAGATTATTTATTCTTTGATCGTCTTTTGATAACACTTTTCTCTGTTTATTTAGATGATTCCGCCCAGGGGTTGCGCGTACATCTGCATGGTGCACAGGCAAGACGCTTACCGTGCCCTGCAGAAATTAAGCACTGGCTCCTTTAAAATTGGTTCCAAGGTTATTAAGGTTTGTGATCTTTATTTCTATATCTGAAATGACAGCACATTGATACATCGATATTAGGGCTGTGTGGTACGCCAGGGTATATCAGCTAACAAACTAAAAACCGCTGTAATTTCATATTGTACTCCATTTCGTGGCAGTGCAAAATACACTTTTTAAGTGTTTGCAATATTAAACACCATCACATGGTGCATAGCACAAGGCCTTGTTTCAGTCAACACTATGCTTCTGCCGTCATCACATCGACGCTATGGTTTTGTGAAGTAATTGCGTAGAAACACATGAATGACATTTTTCATGGTGTACACACTGAGAAAACGATTTGCTCTACAGAAGGGTTACACTCATGTTTATATATTTATGTTGAACCAACATTTAAGTCTGTGTTCAATAAATTTTGTGCATCTGTTATTATTAGTGTTATTAATCATGCAAATGGAGATGAACACGCATGTATCGTCCATCAGCTGACCCTGACTTTAAATAGGGCCCTATGAAATCCGCTTTGGTTTTTCCCAAATTCCGTTATATTTTTTCCTGAATTCTGTTTTTTCCATTTTTATTCTTCTGAATTCCGTGTTTTACGTTATCATATTTATTCACCAAAAAGTGTCTAATTATGGAGTGGATGGGGGGAAAAAAACAATGCAATAAAAAAAAATCACATTAAATGGCTGTTATTCAACTTCAACAAAGTGCTGGGGTTCAGCAGAACATTTACCTGTAAACAACGTAAAACGTACCTGTAAACAACGTAAAACGTACCTGTAAACAACAAAAAACATTCATTTTTTCGTGCAAAACGAAACATTTCTGATGTGAGTTTTTGACTGTAAGTGGTCGTCACATGTTCTTGCGGGTGCAGTCTATCATGTGCTGGCAAAACTTACAAAAGAGTTGTTCTCCCGATTCATAAAAATCATTTGGTTATTGTTCTGCTCTAAACTTAGCACTAACACTTGAATTCCATAATTTTTTTTGAGGACTTTTAGCCTCTTCGCCATAGCTGACCGTTGACGTTTTCCCCTCTGTGTCTGTGCGTTTGTGTGTGTGGAAGGCTGAGTCAACAGGTAACACGTACAACAGGTAACACGTACGCCTCAACAGGTAACACGTACAGGGGGCTGCGGCGGCCAAAATTGATTGAAACCATTGCTTTGCCCCCACACCGATATTAGCGAATTATACAACGTTCCGCGTTTCACAGCGGATTCCGTTTTATTTGTTGAATTTCGCGATTCCGTCCGCGTTTTCCGCATGGCAGAAATCATAGGGCCCTATTTAAAGCATCAGCACCGGCTTTTGAAAAGCCCATATTGGTCGACCTCTACTAATTACACTCCCTGTCTCTGCTGTGTGAGCAGATCGCCTGGGCCCTCAACAAGGGTGTAAAGCAAGAGTACAAGCAGTTCTGGGATGTGGACCTTGGAGTCACCTATATACCCTGGGAGAAAGTCAAACTAGATGACCTGGATGGATTTGCAGAAGGAGGCATGATTGACCAGGAAACGGTCAACAATGGTGAGGATGATCAACCTTACTCATTGGGCAGATGACATGAATGCATGTCGCCTCTCTTTACTTAAGCACACAAATGCAGAGATAGGGGTCTTGACATTTTATTTATACTGTGTATTTGTTCGGTTTGGGTAGAATGGGAGGCCCAGCGGAACTCGGAGGCGGCAGCTAAAGAGGCCCAGGTTCAGCCCGTAGCTGCAGAGGGAAGTGCAGTCAGCAGCTCTCAGCCCGAGGCCTTCACACAGCAGCCTGTGGCCATGATGCCAGTACAGGTACTTATTGTTCTCCTGTTATATATTTCTGCTTAGGTTTGATGGAACTAAATGGTCACTATCTAAATATTTAATGGAAATAATCTGAGTGTAGTTCTCTCTCAGGTTGCTCTCTAGTAACTTTGGGTCCCTGGGAGCTTGTTAATTTACTCAGCATTGCCGCTGGATATGGAGGCGGAAATCCTGCTGGAGGGCAGAGAAACGAGCTAATCTTCTCCCTTGTAAATTACTGCTGGGGCTGCGTGATAAGGGAGGGATAAGTTGAGAAGTTAAATGGGTTACATACGTCAACAAACAGTCTCTTTGGGAGCCTGCAGTGCCTTGTTCATGCGGGTTATCATCAGAGGATTGCAGTTTTGAATGGAACTGATCGATATGCCTCTGTTGCATCAGTGTTTAGCGTTACTTGCAGTGTAGAATGCAAACCTGAAAGGAACAAAAACCTGCTTTTAACCGGGTTCTTAATGCTATTTCCTAATACACCTTTTGGTTATTTTTGTTATGTTGGAAAATTAGCAGTGAGAATCCATTAGCAACAGACTTTTCAAACTAAAAAGCATGAAATTGTATTGCGATACATAATATACATCATGCCGCTCTGCCCCGTTTAGAGGAACAGTTTAGAGGAAACACTTTTTTTGAGCTTCATCATCTTTCTTTATTTCATCTCCTTTCTCTTGAAAGATCCCTGTGGCACAGACTGTTCCTGCTGTAGGCCTTGTACCGCCCACCTTTCCTGTCACCATGGCAATGCCCCCTCCCGGCTTTGGCCCGCCCCCTCCCTTTTTAAGGGCAGGGTTTAACACCTCACAGCCGCCTCCTGGTAGGAACAAATTTCACACTTCCCCTGTTAACAGACTGCTAAGATTTTACATGTAACATTTCATTAATCACAGTGTTCCTTATCCTCAGGGTTTTTGACGACTGCTGGAGTGGCTCAGTCTGCCGTTGGATCGGGTCTTGCCTCAGCCCAGACGTGTATGTTAAACATCTGAAATCTCTGTTGCCTGCACAGGCAGTTCTTCTTGTTGACGTTTAATACCTGCATGGTCACGGTTTAATTTTTCGAAATGCTGAAGATCCAGTTTTTGTCTCGAATATTTTCTAACAGCCCTGGTGCCATCAATGTCAGCAACTCAAGAGGGTAATAAGGAGTCCGCTTTTGGAGCCATGATCCCTCCAAGCACTGTTCCAGCTACTTTTATCCCTTCAGCCGTGCCTGGAGCAGGAGTCTTCAACCCAGTGGGCGCACAACCACAACAGGCCGGTACGGACAAGCAGGCTCAGTCTGCAGAAGGTGTGGATGCACCTGCAGAAATAACACTACAGGGTAAGACTTTTCATACATTAAAACATTTTAAGTTTACTTTAAATCTGTTTTTTATGTAGCGCACTAAAAAAAAAGCTTAGATCCTCTTAGGTGTCAACTGTGAATGCCTTAACAATACTAGGATGTCAAGAAAAGCTTTCATTTGCTGTGATATACATTGAACTAAAATGACAGACAGCATGTTCTGGTTTCCTACTTGCTACTTTGAGTCTTGGTTAAAACACCTCCTCTTTTTTTTCCCCAAAGGAATGCAGAGTGCAGTTCGCAGCGGCATGGGCCTGTTGGGTATGCATCCTTCCGCATCGCTTTCTCACCACCTCACGGGCCAGAGAATGCCAGGTCTGCTGCCCCTTGACCTGCGTCCCAACCTGGTTCAGGGAGCTGGGGCCCGCTTCCCCCTCCTCATGCAGCAGGGCCTGGCACAGCAGGCTGGCAACCTCCTGGATGCCTCCCTCCAAGCTCAAGTCCATGCCCGCGCTCGACCTCCTTTCTCCCAGATGGACCCTTTCAACCGAGCTGACGGTGGCTTTGTGAGGACCCCCAACTCCTCAGCGTCCGGAACTGACAACATGGACAAAAACAACACCACGCCTCCAATTTCAGATGCCGGAGGCCAGCAAGAGGGAGATCAGGACTACCGCTTCCCACCCCCAGAGAAGCAGAGCACCGGTCTGCTGAAGACACCTCCTCTAGAGATGCGGACGGAGCCCACCCCGACTAGGCCCCCGCTGCTGGAGAGACCCCCCCGGCCCGCCATGCAGATGGAGGCACGAGAGGGCGGAGGAAGGAGGGACTCCCTGCCGGGTGGTTTTAGAGGGGAGTCTCGCTGGGGCCCATCCCGCGGCGACTTCGACGAGCGTGACGTGCGCGGGATGCCCCCCAAGGGCTTCCAGGAGGAACGTCCAAATCCCGCTTTTCAGAACCGCTTTGAAATGCGGGGAGCAGTAGCCCCGGTGGTAGGAGGGCCGGCCTGGAACCGTGGAGGAGCGGGAGCCTCCTTCAACACCAACATGCATCAGGACTTTGACGACCGCCGCCGGCCCTGGGAGAGACAGAAGGACCGTGACGACAGGGATTTCCGCAGGGAGATGAACGGTGGTCGCCACAGCAGGGAGCGTGACCGTGAGCAGCGAGAAAGGGACCGGGACCGGGACCGGGAACGTGGACGAGACCGGAACCGAGACAGGGAACGGGAGAGAGGCTTAGACAGAGAGAGGGAAAGGGAGAATGACAAGGAGAAGGGAAGAGATGCTGAGCGTGGTGGATGGACTCCCCTCGTGCCCCAGACTCAGCCTCTCCTCCCTCTGCCCAAGCCTCAGTCACAGCCACTGCTCCCTCTGCCCACACCACTGCTGAACCTGCCCCAAGTCCAGCCCGAATCGCAGCCCAAACCACTGCTGCAGTACCAGCCGCAGTCGGAACCGCATCACCCAGATCTGCAGCCACCTGCACGGCAGCCCGACCTCCAGAAACAGGTCAAAACTCGGCCGCAGTCTCAGCCTCATTCACCCGGAACCCCAGAAGAGACTGCCACAGGCCAAGAGCTGAAAGAAGCCTTCAGTGTCACTGTCCAGGAGGTGGACTCTAAGCCAGAAATGGACCTCAGCCTCAAGCCAGAGCCCACCCCTGAGCCCTCTCGCACTCCTTCTCCGTCTCCATCCTCTCTTTCTCCCGCCCCCGCTGCTCCCTCCACATGGGACGAGGCCCCGAAAGAGGAGGTATCTATGGAGAGGTCTCCTACACCCCTTGCGGTTAGAGACAGTGGACACACTGGGCCGAAGGAGGAAGCTGAGACTGAGCCCGAGATAGTGAAAACGGACACTGAGGAAACATAATCGTCACTCAGTAGGTAAAAGATCATTTTGTATAGTTGTCATCTGTGTACTTAATTTCAGAGGCTTCCACAGGACCTGCTCACTTTCAGTACACTTTCCTGTCATCCTAACAAAAATGGTTTTACCTCTCATGCTAATGATGTACGTCATAGATGGCTCGCAATAGCGGATTTCAATGGTAGGTGATAATTTTAATATTTTTATTTTGTTTCATGTTTTTAGTTGTTAATGCAACCCCATTGTTTTAAGATAGACAAATTGATTGAACTTGCTTGCCAAAATACTGTGTAGCCTGATTGTAAATGCGGGATGGGTGGGTGAATAGAGGATTTGGGAGGAGGAGCTGCAGCGCCCTTCCTATGGAAGAGTTTAATGATTATGGCGTTTTTAAAATGGGTTCATTGCAGATTACTTGAAAAAAACAGAGTTCACTGGCCTGTTCTGTCTTTTCTTTTCACACCTGCAGCTGCAAAGTTTGAAATGAATGCCTTCTGTGGTGTCCTATGCCTGTTGTCTTTGAAGCATATTAAACATACAACCAATACAGTGAGAACAGTAATGCGTTTTAGTTGCTTTGAAAAGGAACCATAAAAGATTAAAAAATATTATGTACTGTCCCCATGTTAAATGTCTTGATTTCTCTTCATCATACATACTGCAATGAACTCAACAGTTCAGCCAGAAAAAAGTTGCGGAAGGACAAGTGGATGGTGGGAGCACTGTTTTAGTTTCAAATAAACATGCTTTGTTTGTTTAAAAATGCTTTAGGACTGTATTTTCTGTGAAGGAATGAAACCACATGCACACAGGTCATAAACTTCATTAGACAGGTCAGGATCAACCTGTAGTCAGTGTAACGGCCAAGTGATTCATTGAATTTGAGGAATTGAATTTCTATTAATAACTTTATAAGTAACTCTCTCTAACCAAGGCCGATTTAGTATAAAACTGAATTATACACTTCTGTACTCAATATATTCATTTTTGGCGTGTTTGCATCCTCAGTGTTCAGAACCCACTTACACACTTAGGAGCAAGATGGTTTTCTCACCCTGTCCCTTACACATCCATCAGAACAGATCCTGGAGGTGTTTTTTCTTTCTCTGCTGAATTAGAATTCTAATCGAAACCCAATAAACCCTCAGTTTTTAGTGTCTTTTTTCCTTCAAGTAACGCATCATAACATGTTAATAGATAAACTTCATCAAACAATAAATTGTGTAAAAACTTTTGTATGGCATTTTATGTTGGATATAGAGACAAAATGAAATAGATTTTGGCCAAAATATTTATTTATCGTTGAACTCTTCGCTTAGTGTAGTTTACAGCCATATTTCTCAACCCAGTTATTCAGACAGTGCACAATTCTGGTCTGTTCCAGCTTCTAACACCTGAACCAAGCAATCAGGAAAACTGAATAGCTGCTGAAGGCCGGCTGGAAGCTGAGAGAGTGCCAAAGTGTGGACTGTAGTGGGTCCTAATAAGCGGCTAGAAAAATCTTATTTTAGTTCTTTTCCTACCTTGTTGTCCCTGACACTGATCATTATATCTATAGCATATTGTTATTTTAAAGCAAACCAGAACCTCCCTGCTCTAGACCAGTCTCACTCTGTATGCTCTTTCCACCACCATAACCGGCACTCGTTTTGCTGATTGGCCGTTTTCACCTTTTGAGCTCTGCTTACAGAAAAATAACTGGTGAAACAGCCCATATTAAACTAAAAGCAGCACTAATTGAGTCTGGCGACGTTCTGTTTTTCTATCCAGTAAGCATGAATTTAACTTGATGAAAGAAATATGGATCAGAAAGGGCGTATTGCAGGAGCTGATGAGAGATGAGGAAGATGTCAAATGTTAAAACCAAATCACTGCTTGTTAAGGGATGGAGTAATTGTAAAAGTTTTACTAGTATAAATCGTGTATTCAACCAATATTAGGTACTGAACCTGGAGCTACAATCATGACCACATTTCCTCATTTTTTTTCATACAGTCTGCTGTATTGTTCAGCTGTTAATGGGCTGTAATGAGATTCATTAGAATGGAGGAGGAGGAGTAACGCTGTGGAATGGAATCTGTTAGTGTAAGCGGAGAAAGTTCACCTTTTGGATTCAGAGATGTCCACCTCAATAAAATGGGAAGCAAAGTGGTGGTTTATTGGTAGGATACTTGCGTATGTACCAACAGGTTGTAGGTTCAAATCCAGCTCTATCCTACTGCTAAAACCGTTAGCTGAGTATGCCCCTTAAACTCACGTTGCTCCAGGGAGACAGTAAATAAAAGCTGCTCTGAATAAGAGCATCTGATAAATGCAGTAAAATGAAGTTTGCTCCTAAAAACAAGACTTTCGCTGTTGTCTTTGTACTTACCTTAGAGCAAATGAAAATAAAACAAATAAAACCTTTGAATTTAATTGGATATCCTTTCATCCTCTTACCCTTAAACCTATGAACTATGAACCCTTAACAAAAACAGCTGCTTTCTCACCTCACCCCAAAGTCAATAAGTAAAACAAAATCACACTTTAATATCGGTGTACCATTTGCACAACTTATAATGGACTGGGATTTTAGCTGAGTTACTGCTGGTCTAGCCATCTGGTGCTGAAAAGACCTGTCATGATGTTAGTGTTGGCGGGGGGTGGATTGCTGCCGTCCTGCTGGCTTTTCTATCTGGAGTGCAATTTTGATGTGTACATCGTCAGCATAAACCTTTCCTTTTTATTCAAGTTGCAAGAGAAAGAGCTCTTGCTTCCCACAATATACATACTTTCTGTTGGTCAAAAGTGTGTGGACACTGATGAGTTCAGGTGTTTCAACCACAACCGTCATGAACAGATGCATAAAAATCTAATTTTCTGCTCAGCTAATTGAACGGTAGGCTATAATTGTGAAATGAGCGCATCTAGAGGGACTGAAGCACTGTGAATAATGCCAAGTCTGGGCTGATTTTGTGCTCGTTTTTGGCCCATAACCCTGACCATCTTCTCATCCAATATCAGCACTTTACCTTACTAAAGCCCTTTTTGGCTGAATGGGCATAAATTTTCCCGGACACACTCCACAATCGTAGGGAAAGCCTTTTAGGGGAGTGCAGACTATTATAGCTACAAATGGGTAGCTAACTCCACATTAATACCCATGGCGTTGGAATGGGATGTTCAAGTGGCTCATGTACACTACCAGGCAAACGAGGTTACATGCTACAGACCTTTATCTTTTCAATGTATTTCACAGATTTTTCAAATTCTTGATAAGGATTTGAATAATATTTGAGAATCTCAAATAAAACAACTATTCTTTATCATTGGGATTTTAGCCTGTCCTTTAACTTGATCAAGGAAAAGCAAAAATCTAGCGAATCTTAGTTTGTGTAAAACCTTCTTACTGGTGGCATAGGTGTCATGCTCAGGTGTCCATGTACTTTTGCCTTGTGTTAGTGCATGACACGTATGTTCATGAGCAGCGTCTTCACATATACTGATGCTGCACATAATTTAGAGGGTAGAACTGTAGCAATTCACATGTTTACAGTATATCAGTTATAGCTTTAACATCATGCCAAAATTCCACAACAAACTAACATCTGGTGTCTCCAAGGAACATGGTGTGCGATCAAATAGGGCCTGTTTACAAAATTAATACAGTGGATCTTGAGGCATAATCTTTCAGCTTTTGTCGACATGAGGTCCTGACCAAAGTGCTTCTGTATACCGGATAATATTGAGACCACAAACCCTTTTCAACATGACCATGGTGCCAACACTGCGTGGCAGGAAATGTTGTGTTTAAGAGTGAGTGTATCAGGCATAGCAGCATTGCTAAAGCTTTTGTATACAGCAGTGTCAGTGCTGGACTGAGAGTGATCCGTCATTTAAAAAGAGTCACGCAGCAGCAGTTCTGTGGTTAAAACTGGCATATGGTGAACTGAAGTAGGATCAAATTTAAAATGATTAAGGGTTTCTAACTTCGTTTGTGGTCAGTGTGCATGGATGACAAAGGACTAAAAGCCAACAGGAGATGCTTCGTCTTATATTGGTTTCCTTGTACATGTGCTTATTGTTGACTGGGAAAAAATCTCAAGTGAATTAGCTGTTAAAGCGCAACCGTTTTGTGTTCTTGTCGTAGCTGGTGGCGGTTTCTAGTTGACATTTCCGTCCTTGTCCTGATTCATCAAAACTCAGGAGAGTTTTTTCAGGCTCTTGCTACAAGGTCAATTAATCTCTTTGTTCCAGAGAAGTGGTCTGAAGGCACTGGTGTGTGTCGTGCGGCAGCGCCACTGCTGCAGAAACATCCTATTAGAGACTTTTTTTGCTGGCAGCCATCTCGCTCTCGTGACAAACACATCAGTGGCCACTTTCGCATACCACAAACTAGCTTTGCATGCCTTATTGAAACATCATGCCATTTGATGCGTAGGAGTGGAAATCTCAGTTTACCAGAGTTGAAAATGCGACCTGGATTAGTAATAGTGCAAGTCTGAGGTGGTTGTAATGTGTCAAGAGAACGAGAGCGTGAGTGATGGTGTGTTTCTTTTGTCTTTTTCACTGCCTAAACCTAGAGCTGGACAATCAGAACATCTCATTGACATAATCTTGCTAATGATTATTTCGATTATTTAATAAAATCTGTAAATAGGTTTTTAAAAAGAATAGTCAACAATATACACGCTTTCATTAGAGAAAAAATCCCATCTTTAACAGTTAATCATATTTACATTGTAAACTTTGTCCGTCAACTATGAAGGTAAATAAATAAACTATAAAACACAAAAACAAAGTTCAATAATCGTAATTGAGGTTAAAAAGATCAATTAACCGTGATACCGATTTTAGATCTTATCGCTCAGCCCTGTGTGAGACATGGTAGTGACACTGACAGTGACAGTGAGGAACTGAACAAGCATTTTCAGTCATTACCAATGGTCATGTGAACCATCACAACATTTTTAGTTCGTCTCCTGTCCCTGTGTTCTGTCTCCCAACCGCACTCTTGACGTATACAGTATATATATCAGCAGGTGCTAAGTGTGTCCACTAGAGGGAGCACTGACTCTTCTGCAAACACAAAACAGTTCAGCTTTCTAGTGTTAGTCTAGTCACGGCCATATGCGTACTGCAGTGCTGAAAACCAGCTGCCTTTCTTGTGCATTGTATATACGATTTTACGAGTTCTATCATAGAACATGACTAGATTTAGGTGCATAATATCCTGGTATGTGGATTGTTTGCAGGGATTCTAAGCTCTTCATGTGTTAGTGTATGAACCTGTTTGTTGAGTGCAAAGTCTGATGCACGTATATAGTGTATATAATGGAAGGACAGTGAAATATCATAGCTCACTGTCAATAATGTAGTTCACGCCAATATGTAATTCTTTCCATCTCCCGGGCTCTTGAGATGCTGGTCAAAAGCCCTGTAATGTAACATATAACAGAAGGAATATACGTAGATATGCAGATATTTATCTACTCTGTGAGTCAAAAAGAAAGCTCTGTACATTTGCTCATATCTTCGGATTTACAAAATTCTATCACTGTTGCCTTCAGAATTAAGCTTGCAGCAAAGTCATTATCACCTTAAACATGTACCTACTGTATCTCGCAAAATCCCCAAATTGTTAAAAATTGTCTAGAGCAAAGCTTCGCTGATAACGCAATTGTTTATCGGCGTAGTTGGTAGCATAACGGTTAGGGTGTTCGCCCTGTGATGGGAAGGTCACCGGTTCAAATCCCGGTCCGGTAAAGGTACCACCGATAAGCACCGTGCTCTCCGGGTGCTGCAAAAAAGCTGCCCGCTGCTCCTTCACGGCTGGGTCAAACGCTGAGGTCACATTTGGTTGTAGTGCAGTCTGTGCTGTGCTGTGTTCACTATGACAAATGCTCACTTTCACTTTAATTTGTGCAGGTGTGCAAAAGAGGGGCATTTTCAACATTCTTTGTAAATTGTAGCTGCAAAAACATAAATGAATTTAGTCACAAACTCATTTTATTTTTCACTGTTAGTCATGTGTTGTTAATATGAACCATGGTTGTTTGTGATAATTTATTATTTAAAAAGATAAGAATTGCTTTGGGGCTAATTTAATTCTGAATGCAACAGTAAAAGAAATTCAAAAACATTTGCTTGAGTTATGGACAAAGGTACATGGGTCCTCTTTATGAATCAGTGTAGTGTCTGTCATATCGGTGGTTAATTAGTCAGTTTTGCATGTAATTTATTTTTGTATGTGTCTGAGTCTGTTTCATGGGAAGTGAGGCTCTTACTTGAGCTCCAGACAGTTGACCCACTCCACCCTGTCTTACAGCTGTCCAAATTGCTAATATTCAGCCCTTTACCTGGCAGGTATCACCTATAATTCTCTTCAGCTGAGAAGACCTAGAAGTCATTGTCTGTGGTTGGGTTTACTATTTTGAACGACTGTTGTTTAAGACCCCAACGGTATCATCATGTCGGTTATTGCTACCTTTGCCACGGCAACACCCAACGTTTCTGCCCAAAATCCAGACAGGAGAAATGACATGGTTCCTGTTCTTCCTTTAGACAATGTCGCTGGTGCAGAATTAACAGCAAATCTGTAATAACAGACACTAAGTGGGCACTCGCTGCCCGCTTCATTAGAAACTCCTACTTCTACTTACTTTCCCTCAAGTGCACAACCAAGGGGCAAATCACAGTTACTCAGACTCCAGAGGTGGGTAGAGTAGCCAAAAATCTTACTCAAGTAGGAGTATTGTTACTTTAGAATAATATTACTCAAGTAAAAGTAAAAAGTAGTCCTACAAAAAATGTACTCAAGTAAGAGTAAAAAGTACTCGGTGAAAAAACTACTCAAGTACTGAGTAACTTCTGAGTAAATTAAAGATTGATTGGTTTATCATATAATCAAATATGCAAAAATATAGAATAACTATGTACAATGTGTTTGGATATTACCAAACAATATTACATAAAAACTTTTTTTTTTAATCTATACAAAGTAACATAAATTGAGGCTAATTTAGCCACAATAAACAGTACAATAATCTGTAATAACTTACTAACTTTTTTAGTTTAAACAAAAAGGCTCAGCTGGCAGAGATTACACAGTAAAACAAGAAGTGTGTGTGTGTGTGCGCGCGTGCCTGCCTGTGTGCTTGTGTCTGTCTGTCTGTCTGTGTTTGTGCGTGTGTCTGTCTCTCTGTCTGTGTGTGTGTGTGTATGTCTGTCTGTGTGTGTGTGTGCATGTGTCTGTCTGTGTGCTTGTGTCTGTCTGTCTGTCTGTGTTTGTGCGTGTGTCTGTCTCTCTGTCTGTGTGTGTGTGTGTATGTCTGTCTGTGTGTGTGTGTGCATGTGTCTGTCTGTGTGCTTGTGTCTGTCTGTCTGTCTGTGTTTGTGCGTGTGTCTGTCTCTCTGTCTGTGTGTGTGTGTGTATGTCTGTCTGTGTGTGTGTGTGCATGTGTCTGTCTGTGTGCTTGTGTCTGTCTGTCTGTCTGTGTTTGTGCGTGTGTCTGTCTCTCTGTCTGTGTGTGTGTGTGTATGTCTGTCTGTGTGTGTGTGTGCATGTGTCTGTCTGTGTGCTTGTGTCTGTCTGTCTGTCTGTGTTTGTGCGTGTGTCTGTCTCTCTGTCTGTGTGTGTGTGTGTATGTCTGTCTGTGTGTGTGTGTGCATGTGTCTGTCTGTGTGCTTGTGTCTGTCTGTCTGTCTGTGTTTGTGCGTGTGTCTGTCTGTCTGTGTGTGTGCGTGCGTGTGTCTGTCTGTGTGCGTGTCTGTCTGTTTGTGGGTGCGTGTCTGTCTGTCTGTCTGTTTGTGCGTGTGTCTCTGTGTGTGTGTGTGCGTGTGTCTGTGGGTGCGTGTCTGTCTGTCTGTCTGTCTGTTTGTGCGTGCGTGTGTGTCTGTCTGTCTGTGTCTCTGTGTATGTGTGTGTGTATCTCTGTGTGTGTCCCCGTGTTTCGTGTGTGGTAATGTCACCGTTTGATCGGTGGAATGGTCATTTAGGAGGAAGTTTTCCGACAAAACAAACAGATCGTGCATTGGATAACAGATGAATAAAAATAAAAGTAGCGAGCGGAATGTCGCTCAATGTAACAGAGTAAAAGTAGCGTTATTTCTTCACAAATATACTCAAGTAAAAGTAAAAAGTATGTTGTATAAAAACTACTCGTACAAGTACAGTTTTTCCAAAAAGTTACTCAGGTAAATGTAACGGAGTAAATGTAGCGCGTTTCTACCCACCTCTGTCAGACTCTAAACAGTTTGGCACTGGTCAGCTTTTAATCTTAAGATCACTGTTGGTGAGCAACATTGACAGTCAGTTGGTAGTATAAAGGTTAGGGAGTTAGCCCCATGATCAGAAGTTTTGCCAGTTCAAGTTCCGGACAAGAAATGGTACCATTGTGGTATCCATGAGTGAGGTACTGTCCCCAAGCACTGCCCCCTGGGCACTGATAAAGCTGTCCATTGCTCCGTGATGGATTGGTCAAATGCAGAAGTCACATTTCGTTGTGGTGTGGTGTCTTCACAATAACAAATCATCGCTCACTTAAATTCACTCCATGACAACAGTGGCACTGGTATGATCCAAGATTCGTTGTTACACACAATTATACAAGTACAATATTTCCTGAAATGTGTCCTGATTTTGTCCTTAGGCTGTGCAATAAAGTTTACTAAAAATTAGGAAGAAATAGAATATCTATGTCATTTGTAACTCGGTCGCGTTCTTGTGCTTAAATATTCAGTAGGGGTGCACGATTCAGCAAATGTCATGATTCGATTCCGAATCTTGGCTTTACAATTCGACTGCAAGATTAAATTCATGTAAACAATTCACGCTTTAATGCATAGATAAATTTGTTTCCAGATTGCTGTTTGGAATTGCTTTCTCCATTTGACCGTTTCAGATCAACATAAAAATCACAATCAAAGTTTACTAAATGGAATGCTTATACTGTATATGCACACTGACTGTATTTCCTTCATTTCACGCTCACGTAAAGGAGGTCTATCTGCGCAGATTTCAACATTGCCATTTTTTTATTTGGAAAAATATGAATACATTTTTGGAATGCATGAATCGTTTTTTAATTGAAAGAGAAAAAATCGCGATTTGAAGAATTACATACTTCAAATTTGATCCCAGGTTGAAATTGGCATCGCAAAAAATAGGTTCTGACCACTGATAAGGATAATCATCAACTCAGAAAGCAGTGTGTTCAACAGAAAGTGAAGTCATAGCTGAATACACTCTTACATATACTGACACAGTTACATAAGTACTGCAATACCATTTTTTTTGCGTTTTATGCCGTCAGCTTTTTATATCACACTTTTGCCTCGGGAAGAAAAGAAATCACCTTCCCCTGTCGGCTGTCGGCTCCATCAGGCTTAGAGAGCCGCCCTTCTATTTGTCTGACACCTACGTTGGGGTCAGAGTTCAGCCTCGCTCTCGGAGGGTCAGCTGGTTCAGTTGAACGGGGCTTTTGGGAGGCACGGGGAGCCGAGGGAGCAGCTTAAACAGGCAATCATTATTTCACAAAGAGCTCGGACAGATCACAGCAGGCAGGCAAGTCGTGGAGCTTGTTCATGTGAAACTCGGGCTGAATGTGTCTGCTGACACGGCCTGAAGGGCTTTACCAGCAATGTGTAGCAATGATGTTGATGATTAGACCTAAAAAAAAAAAAAAGATGCCTTGAGGTTTTTGTGAGGAAAAAATATCATGTACACCAAAAAATGAGTGCATGTCTAACTAGTAATAAGAATTTAACTTCATTTTATTTTCTACCAGACAGACAGAGAATAAGTAATGACGCCAGTGTGTGATGCCAGCATGATGAAAGATTTCCAGAGCAGGATCTTGCACAGTCAGTTTAAAGGGGGGCCACTATCATAACTCATCCCCTGCATGCGAACACACTGCCTCAGGCCTTGACACCTGGTTCTTCACACTGTGACAAAAAAAATCTCATTGTTTCCACTTGGGAACGACTCCAGGAATCCCGTTTAAGAACAGCCCCTTTCCACTGAGCTCCTTTAAAACATATGTACACGACTTCTCATCCGCCCCGAGGCTCTCGCTGATTTTCGTGTTTGTTTGCAAACCAAAATTCCTCCATTAACTCTATAATCAGCCCCCAGCACGCTGGCCGCACATGCCTACGCTAGTGTGAAAGGAAAACACAATGGATTAAAATCAGAGCAGATGCCTCCTTCCTGTTAGTCACGTAATTTAATAAATGTATTTAATCATTAATACAAATGATATTCCACTTTGTTTCACTTTCTCTTAAAGAAGGTTTTACATCCATAACAAGTACATATATACACAGCATTTTGATAGTACTCACAATTATTGTAAGTAGTTAACACTGTTATGGGATAAATATTGAAATTGTGGACTGAATTTGTTATATATTTATAACAAATAAGAACATTCAAGCCATAACATTCATATCACAGCGCTGTACAAAAGTATATATTCATAATAAGTGAATGTATGTGAGTGAGTGAGTGAGTGTCACTGTGAACACACCACAGAACAGCACACAGTTGCACCAGAACCAACCGGGTAATGGTAACGGTCACCCTAACTGTTACGCTATCAACCTTCCCAAAAGCACATAGTGTACATTAGCGACTATGCTTTTTTTTGGGAAAGTTGATAGCGTAACAGTTAGGGTGACCGTTACCACTCAGGTACTCATGAGCAAGGTACTGTGTTAGCCCCCCATGTTACCTCCCCACTGCTCCTTCACTCATGGGTCAAATGCTCCTCCATCAGTGAGGAGCAGTGGGCAGCTCTATCAGTGCCTGGGGAGCAGTGCTTGGGGACCATATCTTGCTTATGAGTACCTCAGTGGTACCTTTACCAGTCCGGGACTTGAACCAACTCCCAACTCGCTAAAAGTTATGCTACCAACTCCCCCGACAATAGACACAACATTTTAATAGTGCAAGGGCTTACAGTTAATGAAATAGTTTTTGGCACTCATCCAATACTGCTACGGGAATAACAGAACCGTGCAAAAGTCGTGAGCCACCTCTCATTTCTTCATATTTTGCTTCCAAAGAGCCAGACTTTCTTGTGTTTTTAATATAGTCTTGAGGAAAAATATTTAGATGCATGTTTGCATATCTTGCAATAAATCACTGTACCTATTGTTTCATTTTCCTAGCAAAATATAATGAAATACAGTTGTGTATGTGTAAGATCTACATGTTCAATGCAACATTTAGAGTGTAACTCCTTGAGCCGTCTAGCAGGACTTCAATCTTCCCCTCCCCTGTGGCTGCTCCAATCTGGTCAGTCAGTTTGCCTCATCAATATTCTCCCACTTATGGGTATTAATTATTCATGATCATGTTTATTAATGACAGCGGGCATCTGTACTCCCTCGTGCCCTCCCCCATCCCCCTCGACTCTGACCAAACAAGCGATGAGATTAAAGATTGGAACTTTGAGGGTTTTGTCCTCATTTAGCAAGTCTGGGGTTATGGACCTACTGAAGCGGCAAATAGGAAAAAACGTGTCCCTTTCCTGTTTGATCTCCTCAGAGAGCTGGACAGGATCTCTGAGGAACTGGAGCTTTAGATCCGTCTCTGAGCTTCCAGCTGTGACATAGCATCTGGCCTCAGGGAGAAGCGAGTTTGCTGGGAAAGTGATATTGCAAACACTCTTCCGCGCAGTACAGCAAAACCTTTCCACAGCCGCGATAAGAACGGATCACAGTACAACTGGGATGTACAGAGCTAAACGCCAGGCAGAGTTCTCAAATTAGAATAATTTTTTCCCCCCATCTCATATCACATTTGTCATGAAGGGTAAGATGTATTTATGAATGAGAGCTGAACAATATATCATTTATCATCATCACCTAAAAAAATATTCACTTGTTTCTCAGCATTTATATTTTGTTTTCTGTGCAGATGCAGCACAGAAAAACCCCAATCATTGTACAATTACTGTTTCCAAGGTTGTTTTATTTTTAAAAAATCACCGGAAAGAATATCGCAGGGTAATTTTTTTTCTATCGTTCAGCCCTTTGATATGATGAACTGGTGTCATATACAGTGTTCTTCTACCTCCAGCATTACCAAAAACGAAGAACACCCTAAGCCTTCCCAATTTTGTTCCAGTATTTATAAAAGGAAACATCTCACTAGCAAGTTCCTTCTCGAGCTCTTTTTCACCTCAGAGTATTTTTCCCAGGTGAAAAAAAAGCAGCAGGAGAACAATGCGCCGGCTGACGGTCGTCAGGACACGTGAGAGCAAAAAATGAGAAATGACTCACATCAGGGGAGTGCTGAGGCAGCGCCGTGCTCACGGTGCGTGGCTCGGCGTTCACTCCCTCCTCGTGGTCCCAAAATGGGGATTTATGCGGCGCGGCCTCACGTGGCGTATGAATGGGGCAGAACCTCCGCTGGGCTTCCCTTATCGATTAGGAGTAGCCTAAGGAGCTGAGGGAGAAAGATGGAGGAGGAGCACGGTGGTGCTTTTTAGCTGCAGCATATTTTTCTCCCACCATCCCCAGCCAGTTAACGCATTTTTACACGCCCAGGAACCGCTGCGGTGAAAATGAGAAACAAACGCCCTGGGCCTCGTCTCAAATATAAGGGCTGTGTGAATGTTGGAGCCACTTGAGACAATGCTGGAGGATGGGGGACTTTTGTGCTGGAGATGAGTGCTGAAGTGTGTGGTGTGTCTGTACTTCACATTAGGGTTGTGAATATCAACTTTCATTGTGATATGATATGAAAATTGATTTAGTGGACAATGACCAGACGTGTGCTGAGGTCACAAAGCCTGCTACGAACAGATGTGGGCAAAGTAGCTAACTTCATTACGTAAGTGAAAGTACAGATACCGCTAGTCAAATGTTACTCCAATACAAGTGAAAGTGGTACAGTCAAATATGTACTTAAGTTAAAGTACTGAAGTACTTGTTTTAAAAATACTTAAGTATTAAAAGTACATCTTTTACCGCATTGTTGCATTATTGCCACAACACTTATAATACCTAATGCCTCTGACTAGCTTGTAGAAGCTGTAGAATAAGGACTTGGTGGGATGTCACAAAATGAAACACAACCCGAACTCATAAAGAAAACCAGTCATTAGTTTATTTAATTTATTAATTGTAAGACTACACACCCCACAAAACAGCATGGTAGTGTCCTGACACAGCTCTGGCAGTGTGTGCTCACATACTGTATCTGTGTATGGTAATCAGGAGAACAGTGTAACAGCTGTAAGTGCAGCCTGCTCATAACATACAATCAACATTCCAACCTGCGTAAAACCCAGCTCTACACCTCTAGCTTCATGACTTTCCAACACCAACAACGTTCTGATCAAGACAGAAAACGGCAGAACTGTCTGAACCTGGTTTTATACTGTAGTTCCAGTCTACAGACGTGATGTAACTCTGCTGATAGACTGTCACCTGCCAAACAACCAATCACGTTTTAGAAAAGGGGGAATAACATCCACATTATCCACAGATCTGAAAGTAACGAGTAACGAGAACCTTGATAGAAATGTAGTGAAGTAAAAGCACAGTATTTGTCTTTAAAATGTGGAAGTCATACGTTTCCAGATAAAATACTACTCAAGTGAAGTACAGATACTTAAAAACTGTACTTAAGTACAGTACTCAAGTAAATGTACTTAGTTACTGTCCACCTCTGGCTACGAAACTTAAGTCGATTTGATTCAGTTCAGGAGCCAGTGATTGATATGAGACAATATCATATGCTGATTTAACACAATCACCTCCGTTCATATCAAAACTAAAATATCACCTGACATTTTTATTCCAGAACTCAATCAAACATTTAAATGAAAAACAATCTCTTGTAAAGAGCCTGTAGTATGAAAAAAAATACTTTTTCTGTTCTTTGGACATCCATTTGGGTCTGTACTGCCTCTACACACACACTGTAAGTTTGATTTCAAGAAATGGTGAATTGTGTTAGTACTCATTTATGAATGTCAGAAAGCGTGTGCTTAAATGAGCCGTTTAGATTTCTCCCCTACTTCTACGTCACAGCAGGGGACATTTGAATAACTCCACCCTCCTATCTGAGAAGCTCCGCCCACCGGATAGAACTGCTAGCGCTTCCTGATCCGCCATGTTTTCTCACAAGCGCTAGCGTAGGAATCACAATGAAGTCGTCTAGCGGCGGAGTGTTGTGTTGAACATGTTTGACTGTATGGATGGTCTGTTAGCGGCAGCCATGTGGATTATTTTCACATGAGGTAAACTCTCGTCCTGCTGTCTACACCCGAGTTCCGGAGTGGGCCGTGGGCAGCAGCGGCTCATTTACATTAAAGAATATTAATGAGAAACGGCCTGTTCTGAAAGGGACTGAAATAGAGGTAAAAAGCAGGTGAAAATGCCTAAACTGAGAGGTATTTACAGCAAACTACTTCAGAGACATGTTTAGTGGAGCTCATAGACCTATTTGAACTTGCTGAAAAAAGGGTATAATAGGGGGAATTTAAAATAGAAAAAAAATAAAAACAGACCTGTTCAATGTAACAAAAAGTGTGATGTCCGATTAACGTTTTCACTTTATATTCACCTGATTGTCATTGTGAACAGCACAGCACACAGTACATCAAAATGAAATGTGACGTCTGCATTTGACCATCCATGAAGGAGCAGTGCTTACGGGCGGTATCTTACTCATGAGTACCTTGGTGGCACCTAATGTGGCACTTTATGCTATGGACTTGTTGATGTTTGAATCGATGTATCGATATATCATTACACCCCACTTCTCACTGATCGTTGGAGACATGTGCTCAGCATGGCATGGCAGGCTGGCAGAAAGTGATGGGAGACCACCCGGCTTTGATTGGCTGTGAGTCAGAGTGGAATGGAGTCTGCTCCTCTCTCTCGGCTGAGGGAGACGCTATCTCTAGAAGCTGTTTACGTTTCAGCACGAGAGTAATAACCGTGACCTCGCCGCTCCTCATAGCACCGCAGTTACGCCAGTTCAGGAAAGCTAAACATTTCTGCAAGATACCCTGTTATTTACATGCACCAACCATGCAATTTAGTTTTGCATCCCATTTTATTACCATATCTCGTATTTCATATGAGAATGTACAAATGTGTCAGAATCTTGGGTGCGTATGTGTGTAGTCATCTCATAAATCTTCTACGCTCTGAATCAAAACAGTACATTTGCCCCTAACTTTTCTTACTAAATTCTTTCACTGTTGCATTTGGAATTATATTGCAACAAAGTGATTATTATTTTGCTCACCACACTTTTGCCACAATATCTTGTGAAATGACTATCAGTGGAGGCAACAACAAATCAACAATTATTTCATATATTTAAATTATTTTATATTCAAATGAAGGAAAGTCAGATACCGCAGTTCACACAAGAGCAACCAAATCTTTACTTCTTTACGTCTCCCAGGTTCTTGTGATACGGACCAAAGCCCTTTAATATTTTCACTGTTAAAATTGTCATGTATTGTAATATATGAAAATATTGGGAACATTTTTTTTAGAAATGTGTTCTTAAGAAAGTTAAGATATTTAAATTGTATAATATTATACAACGGTAGAATTAAAGAAAACCCATTAAGATACTGTTTTGCCCAACCGGGGCAGTTGGTAACGTAACAGTTAGGAAGGTTGATCAGGTGATCAGAGGGTCGTCGGTTCAAGTTCTGGACCGATAAAGGTACCATCCCCAACACTGCTACCTGGCGTTGCCCTTTAGCTTCCCACTGCTCCTTCACGGGTGGGTCAAATGCAGAGGAAACATTTTGTTGTGCACTGTGTGCTGTGTTCACAATGACAAATAATCACTCACTTTAATTCATCTTAATTTGCATAAGAGTATACTTCAGCAGTTCTTAGCAGCAAATTGTATGTAAGAAAACTGCATAAATGGGTTTTTTAAAACAAATTTCTCCTCAAGAAGAATTGTTGAATGAGGCACATTGTGGTAATCATATTATCACAAGGTTTTGTAGCTACACATTTAAGGTGTTGCAGTTTATTCTGAATGCAACAGTGAAAAACATTTGAACACTTGAGCTATTGTTGAAATTTGAGCTATTGTTTAAGTTATAGGATATGGTACAAAGGTTCTTTTTCACTCACAGTGTAGTTCTACACAGATTTCCCCTGCTCTTTGTCTTGCCAGAATTTGATTACAAACTGGGTCACACAACTGTAACAACAACCTCAACAACTGTTGTGTGAATCAAATATGAACATACACCATAGTCGAAGACACTTTTCACTGCTTTTCACTTCCATGGCCCCACTCCCCTTTGGTGTATATTTTTCCTCGCTCCTATTAGATCCAGTTTCTTACTGGGACAATGAGCTTGTGGGAAGTGGAAAAACTGGATTGTTGTAGAGGAGATTTTATATCATACTGCACACAACCTTAAGGCAAATTCTGTTTTCGGAAGCGGCATGATGCCTGGCACTAATTTAGATAATGAACCGGGCTACGATGTATTTAATTATGGAATTCGAGAAAGAATCCGTCTTATTCACTTTATATTAGTGCTTAGGCACCTCTCAGCAGGATCACTGCTTAATGGGCATGCTCTTCATACTGAAAACAGTTGAATCGTCTTCCAGGTTCCCACAATGTTAAAATCTGATTAAAGGTTAGAGCGGGTGCTCAGTGTTGTTGTCACCTGCTACAATATATTCATTATGCTTAAACACAGCCCTTATTAGTTGTAATTGAAGTATATTTAATACCTTGTGTTTATACAGTACTGTGCAAAAGTTTTAGGCAGGTGTGAAAAAACGCTGTAAACAAAGAATGCTTTCAGAAATATAAATAATGATTGTTTATTTTTATCAATTTACAAAATGCAAAGTGAGTGAACAAAAGAAAAATCTAAATCAAATCAATATTTGGTGTTACTACCTTTTGCCTTCAAACCAGCATCAATTCTTCTAGGTACACTTGCACAAAGTCAGGGATTTTGTAGGATTATAGTCATTATATTATTTTGTAGGATTATAGGATTATAGATCTGTGGTTAGTTCTCCAAGATGTTTGGAACAACCTACCAGCCGAGTTCCGTCAGAAACTGTGTGCAAGTGTATCTAGAAGAATTGATGCTGTTTTGAAGGCAAAGGGTGGTCACAGCAAATATTGATTTGATTTAGATTTCTCTTTTGTTCATTCACTGCATTTTTGCACAGTACTGTATGTTACAAGGATGACAGTGGCGTTGCCACTTTTGCTAATAACAACGAAAATCAAATTTCTACATTTCTACATGCCAATGTTTGTAAACAAATATTCAATTCTCTGTAAATATCTGTTCAGAAACAATAGGAAACTACCTTGATCTAAGATGACGATGTTTTTAGACTCAGTACTATCTGAGTGAGCAACAAATCAACCACTTTCTTTTTACTTTGACTTTTATCTCTTAAATAATAAATACAGAATTGGTTTTTTTTTTTGTTTTTTTTTTACACAATTCTACATAATTGTCATAAACATCACATTTTTAATTTGAAGTCATGCATGTACTGCAGTTGAAGGACAGAACAAAAAATTATGCTCCTCAATGGTGAATTTTTTGTTTTCTTATTCCATTTTTGGGGTTTTCACTGCTGCTGTGTGCCATCCTGCCACAGTCTAATGGGAAAACAAACAGCATCTACAGATTTCAGCTCTCAAAACTCTCCCTGGTGAAATACATCAGCCGACCAAACTGTCACAATCGTGGCTTATTACAGTTATGATGGAGCCGTCGCTTTACAACTAGTCCTCAGACGTGAGATCTCCCTGTAGCAAACTGTGGCAAAATGTCAGAGCTGCCATATAATAACCTGATAAAAAAGATGAATAGATTTTCCCTCTAAAAGTGTTAAAAAAAAATAATTTCACCTTTTTAATGTGACCTAATAATTTGGTTGTATAGTCTAATAACATTTTACAGCAGATATTGTTACATTTTCCTGAGAATGTCATATATTATTATCTAACCCAGTAATTAGGGTGAAAGGAGAAACCGTAATGAGTAGTGAAATGCTTTTCTCAGATATTTAAATTTTTGGAGATGTTCTGAAGTATGCAGAAAAGGATGTGTTTGCTTGGGTGACGATGCTTTACCAGCAGTATTTATGTTTTAGTAAATACGACATGTTTCATATTCACATATAATATAGTTATAATGTGAATTGTGACTACACAAAAGCATAATACGATGAAATGGAAAAACTCCCCTCACAACTGTGTGTGCCGAGACATTTGAACTTTGTTCCCAGCAAATTATTTCCCACACTGAGGAAGAAATGCCTTCCTCATACATCAAACACCCAACATGAGTAGCAACAGAAAAGCCTCCATTGTCTCTCTCTCTCTCTCTCTTGTACAGACACACACACACACACACTTCTGAAGCTTCACATTCTCTGTGCTACTTATTATGAATAAGAAATAAGATAGCATTTAAATTAAATTCTTTTAGTCTTAACTCAAAGGTATCACTGTCAGGCATTTCCGTGTTTAAAAGCCTATTCCTCATTCAGCAAGAGGCACAATGAGGCCATGAAGCCACAGACTAAGATGAGTCTACCATGGAATGCCATGATCTCTCACCATCTCCTCGCAAAAATTAGCTGATTGTAGGGGTGTAATGACACATCGGTCTACATCAATACATCATTCGTGATCAAGGAGCCCATAGCATTGATCCAAAATGAAAACATCGATCAGACATCATAAATATTTTAAGATTATTATATTATTCATTCATTCATTCATTCATTATCCGAACCGCTTAATCCCAACTGGGGCCCTGTGGGACTAAAGCTTATCCTGCAAGTTACAGGTGCAAGGTGGGGAGCAACACCAACACACTGCAGGGCACACACACTCACACTATCACACTCACATTCACACTTTACTGGGCCAATTTAGAGTCACCAGTTAACCTATATAGCATGTTTTTGGACTGTGGGAGGAACCGGAGCACCCGGAGGAACCCACGCGAACACAGAGAGAGCATGCAAACTCCACACAGAAAGGCCCCACAGCCGACCCGGGGATTGAACCCAGGACTTTCTCGCTGTGAGGCGACAGCACTAAACACTGCGCCACCGTGCCGCCCCGTATTATATTATATAGGTCTATTTTTTATTAAAAGAGATTGTTTTTCATTTCAATTTCAGGTTGATTTTTCAAATGATATTTTAGTCACTTTTTGACATTGATATGACTTTGACAATTGGTGTAAATGGAAGAGATTGTGAACATCAGTTTACAACATTGTCTCATATTGATCGTTGGCTATTGAACTGAATCAAATCAAAATCGCTGCAAACATTGTGATATCGAAAGACATCAAATCATTGTCATTGAATCAATATATCAGATTGTGGTGAAATTTATGATTTACACTCCTAGCAGATTACTTCCCTGCGCCCACTAAACCCATGAACCCATACAGAACAACTGCAGACAGCATCCTTAACCAGCACAACGATCTCTAGAATTTAGAGCACGTTTTAGCCTCAGGAAGTAAACATTTCCCACTTCAGCAGCTCTACATTCACTCCTACTGGACAGTGGGTTTTGATCTCAGCAGAGCATGAACTCCAATATACCTCATGCTCATATGGCAAATAATATTCAGTCTGAACAATAATTCACGTCTTATCCTTTAAGCATCATGTGCTCAACCAATGATGGCTTCTTGCTTCAAGGCTTTAAAGCGTCCTGGGCCAGAAGCAATTTTAAAGACCTACTTACTTTTGTGATGAAGACACGCAATCTCTCTAGAAAGCAAGTAGTACGATTCTGGATAAAGTCTGAGTTGCTAGTAGTGCTTATTTTTTACCCCCTATTTTTAAGGGGCATGAGTATGTTAAGGTGGGGAATCTACTGGTCCTTTAAACCCCTGGAGAAGATATAGTGAAAAATGAATTTAAGTCCAACACACACACACACATACACTGTATTTATTGAGATGACTTCTTTTCGTGCCTGGTAAGCATATGAAATACTTTAGTAAGCAGAATTAACTTTTATAAACAGCTTTTACAGATCAAAAGTATTTACCTATATAAGTCCCCATCTCCAAAGCGCAGAATTTGACGTTTCATCTTTCTTTAATAAAAAGTCCCCAAAATGTCATTCCACCCAACAGACAGGCCCTAATAATGGACTATTAATTTTCATCAGATACAATGTATGCAGTATAATGTGTAATAAATATAGCACATGGACACAGCTTTTATTATGTTAATTATACATGATTTGTCGATAATATCCCTGTTTGCCCCAGCCCACAGGTTAAAAATCATTTGACTTATTACAGTCAAAATCTCTCATGAAGCAATATGAACAAAGTTGCTATAATCTAAAACTAGTATGTTACACTGTGGCTATAAAAACCTAAACATTTATGCAAAATGGCAAATACATTACCTGTTCTATATGTTCTATGTTACTGATTTTGTTTCTACAATAAAAATTAGTTGTTATTTGTTATGAGAGCCCTGTGTTTGTCTATCCTTCGCTTTTGACTTTATGAGCAGTCTTTTTCTAATTGGCTTATTCATTTTCCATTAAAAGTCCATATTTTGTGGCATATCTCTGTTTCTATGCAAATATGCAAACAGTGCCTTGCCACATTGACATTTAGCCCCACTTTTCATTTCGGGCAGCACTGAAAAGTTGCAATTGACCCCTGAGCCGATGGTGCATTCCAGTACTTTCCTACAGAGCTGGTAGTGGTCAGTGCTCTATTAGCCCCATTGATTTTCCATTAGCTAAATCATTAGGAGCATGTTAGGCATCTCTTATACAGCATTAAATACTTTTTTCATTCTTTAAGCATAGTTACTGACAGCGAGGAGTATTCGTGTTGAGATGATTAACATTACCACACTTTTGCACCATTAGAACTCAATTCTAATCATCAGTGTAGCAGCTAGAAGAGAAAGCATTACGGCAAAGCCGTGTGATATTCATATTCATCCTTTTATTTCAGGTTTCCATTCCATTGTTCTCCTGCTCTCTCCCCTTGTAACTCACACAGAGCTCACTGAACTTTTCTCCCCAGCCACTTCTATTGTGGAGCCTGTGGCAAATTACCACAGCCAATTACCATGCCAATTACAGGAGCAGAAAGAGTGTTGTCTCTTGGTGAGCTCTGAACGGGAGAAGGTGATAATGGTTGGATCGTACAGTACAGAAGCCAGCCATGAAACAGTGTGAAAAAAAATCACTTAATGCGCCTGTCGCACAATTGCTATGACGACCTTATTTCCATGGCTATTAGAGGATATTACATTTGAAGCGTGAATGCTGGTAGCGAGCGGCACAGGTGGCACCTTGTGATCGCCAGTGCTTCTGGCTACTGGACTTTTCTGGGTGGGCAACTGACATGTTTTTTTTGGAAAATTGTTAATCGCAGCACACAACGCCCTTTTGGGTGGTAAGGGTTACATTGCCCTAACCTCGCACACTTGCTAGAACTGTACTAGATAAGACATGCCTGGGACATGCCTGAATCTCCTTCAACCAGGGCTGCATTGTCTAGGGAATGTGAATGGAGGGACAGGATGTCATTCAAAGTCAATTACACATAATTGGATACAGGCCCAGCAGTCTCCCTGGGAGCTGCCAGACAGGACCTTATAATAGAGCAAAGGCCAGAACTGCAGGCCTATTCTCACCCCCTCTGTGTGTAGTTAATATGAATTGTACTGTGAAGCTGTATACTGTATCTATTATTCCCTTTTTCATTTGCAGATAAAGTATCATAAAGTCTTCCAAATACTTTAGTTAAAGCCGCATTTTATGTGAAATGATACTTCACATACAAAATCCACAATAGTAAGCATAACGGGCCTTTTGTGTGTGCTAGTTTTAAATCAGTACATAACTTACATTTCAGAAATATGACATATGGTTCAAGATTGATTATTTGTCACATACATAGTTATACAACTACATCATGTAGTTAAATAAAACCGGCTCTGTTCTAAAGACTGTGCAATCATTTTTTAATATACACAATAAAAGTAAATTACATTTCTGCCTTAAATGCTGCAAATATATATAGAACAATATATATCACCCCATAATAAACATACAGTTTAACTCTGATATTACATTTATGACGTTAACACAAAGTGTACAAGTTATAATGTTTGTGTGATTATTTAATCAGCGAAACACTTGCATGCAAATATTTTTTTAAAGAAGCAATAAGGGGGTTTTAGTGTCGGTTTATTCTTTCTAAACGATATTTTTGACTCTAAAATGACATTTTAAAGCCTAAAATAATTGGAAATGCAAATAAATGTAAAAATAAAATAACGTTTAATGGGTTGTGAGTCCTATTAGTCTTAACGGTAACTATAAAATCATGACAAGCAAATCATTTTATCCAAACCTCTTTAAACCACATGAAAAAAGACTTCTTTACGAACACGTACATGAACGAAAGTGTTGTTATTGACATGCTAATTTGCCGCACCTCTGCTGAAATCTGATTGGCTACGGCTAAAGTTTGTCATTTCGGGGCGTGTCCACAGGCTCCACAGAGCGTGGACGTGCGCGTGGGGAGATCCTAGGTCGGTGTGCGCGCTCCCGCCGGTACCGCGTTGTTCTTTTTTATTCAGGAGAGATATGTTAAGTTCGGTCTCACTGTATTCTGTTGGCGTAACATTTAAGGCAGGATAAGTGCCAGAGTAAAAAGAAAAGAAAACGTACGGAAAGTAATCTGAGCCTTAAGGTCCCCGAACAGTTCCCGGGACCCGACCGGCGTTAAGAAGCGGGTGAGTAAAGTTAACGCTGATTTTCATGCGCCTCTTTGACTGAAAACGATGTTAAACTTGAGAGCTGAAAGACTTTTGTTTGGGTGCTTCACACTCCGAAGCTGTGAGGGTGTGTGTTTGTGAATGTGTATGTTTGTGCGCTTCCTTCGGTCACGTTTGTTAAAGAGTTTTCAGTCTGTTTGCTTTTCATCTGTGCAGCTGTTGCTACTGTTGCTTCCACAAAACCGCGTTTTAATGGCCGGTATAACCATAAAAAACGAATATGCTCAAAACAAAACAAACTTATTTTTATTTATGACGCCACACTCTTGCATTTGTAATAAATCTGCACAGACAAAGTAACATAAACAATCTGCGCACTAAAGGGAGCGAGTGCTTTAATTAAAGGGAACGCCCAATTACAACGACCATATATTTTATTTGGAGGTAAATTAAAGACATCACCTAAACCAGATTCCACAATCTTTCACTTTATTTATTTTTTTTGTCTCTAGTATTATTACCACGAACAGAAAAGTGTTGTTTGAGCTAAAAAGCTTTAGATTTTTCGTATTATTATTCTCTAATTTGACTTAATTTGTCTTAAAGCAGATTTACGTATCTCTGCGTGTTGCAGTTGTATGTGACAAGCAAGAATTTTGTTCTTAATTTATATACACACCAGACATAACCTTTTCCTTGCATTCATTGTGACTGATTAATATTGTCAATAAGTTACAAATTTGGTGAGAAAAACGATTACCCCAGTGCATCCATAGTTTTTTTTACAGAGTACATAAACATTGGCCCCTTGCTACCAGTGTTGTTATTTAACTGGAGCCTTTTGTTGTTTGGGAGGTGGTGTAATGGTAGGGTGTCAGGTTCGGGAGTAATACAGCCATAACAAAAAGACCCTGCAAGTCTGTAGTGTGTTAGAAGCTAAAACAAACAGAAGCTGGCTGCTGAAGCAAGGCCCAGACGTGCCATTTGGCACAAAGGTTTTAAAGTGCCATGATGTCCACTTGGTGTCTAAGGTGCAATTACAGCGTCTTGTTGCTTGTTTACCTCTCTTTCATCTTGTGTTTGCAAACTTTGATTTTAGTGGTGATGTTTGTTTGTTTACTTTATATTTGTGGAGCTGACACATTTAAGGGATTTATGAAAGCATTTGGCATGTCATCACATTGCAATGTTTATCTGGTGATGCATGAATAGAGAGTATTTTCCAGCTTCTACCTCTGTCTGCAATTCATACTTAATTGTGCATTACAGGGCTGTTTTGGCAAATTACAAACCCTACTGCCATTTCTTTTACATGTTTTTGGAGCATTTGAAGCAACATCCAATATGGAACTGGAAGGTTTTAGGATAATTTGTAACTTTTTGTAACAAAATTAAGAACCACTACAGATTTGTGATTGCTTGTAGCAATGTCAGATTTCTAAAATATTTTTTAATGTAAATACCAGGCAAATAAAGCTGTTGGAAGAATTGGAAGTTTGCATGAGTGTTTGGCCCTTATCCTATTAGTCTGCCTTTCTGCTCTTGTAAAATTTATTGTGTGTATAAGACAGACGGCCTAGGAAGGAATGAAGTTCTCTCCCTCCTTGCAGACCTGCATTGCTCGGCAGTGTATTTCTAGACTTCTGGTTTCTTGAAAGTTCATGTCCTTTCCCTCTAAATTTTCATATGTTGCTCAGGTAGTCAGGCAAAATGGGAGATCTTTTCCTGGAGAGATTCAAAACACACACTCACATCTCCAGCATTATGTGCATTAACAGAAAAACTTGACCACTCATTACTTTTTTCGGTAGTAAAGATTATATCTGGCTGCACAGCGACAGCAGAAATGTTGCTGCTTTGCACGTGAACAGCTGTGTTTGGAGTTGGCTATAATAAGCAGGTGAGCTAAGATGGGTGTTGAAAGCTCTGTGGCGACACCGAACCACTGTCCAGCACCAAGGCATCGGGCAAATGAGTGTTGTGGGCGGCTTCCGCTTACCCAGCCCCGCCTGGCATTGGATAACCCCCCCACCTCCTGACCACAGATCTGGTTAACACCCTGTCATGTGTAAAGCCCTGTTTACTTTTTCTCTTACTGCTTTAAACTCCTTCCTAGTGATTTCTGTTCTGACGCTTGCATCAAGCAAGACAGAGTAGGTGCTTACCCATCTGCTGGTCCCCCGTCATTCTCTGCACCTTCACGCAAATGTCGCTGACTAATTGCCCATTCGAGAAAGACAAACCTCACAGAACAGATGGAAGGGTCTACAGTTCACTCGTGTTCAGGTCGACACCACTAAATGGCGACAAATTGAAAGCCCCCAGGAGATTAATGCAGCGATTCAAATCGAATTGTGTTCTTTCACGTCACATCTCAGCCTTTGCCGTCATGGCTTGAAAGGAAAATGAAGATTAAACATCGGCAAGCGCTTAAGTGATGTGTTAAATGAGCTATTCGATTAATCTTGTTCTGCTCAATAGAGAGGGGGGCAAGTAATGTCATTGGGTGCAGTTTGAGGTTTGGGGCCAGAGCCCTTTTCCACCTTGCATTAGCTTTGTTGAAAGAGGGGAGCAGCCTCTTTTAAAATGTTATCTACATTTGTCTTCATCGTCTGTATGTTGTCTTCTTTTGTTTGCCATTTGTCTCTTAAGTATAGAGTCTGTCCACATGGAGGAGTGTAATTGTGTGTTATTTTCAATAGACCAGCTCCTAAGTCTACTTAAGAGCTCACATGTGTTATCACACTTTACATATGGCAAACCAAGGCTGAACATGACACATGGCCCACACTTTATGCCTCAAACTGCTGCTAATGCACATATCATACAGACCAGAAGTGTAATTTGTCCTTCTGTTTTTAGAACTGATGGGGGCTAATGCACACTTTTGTTATGAGGTGCTCATGTAATTACCTGATAAGGCGGTCAGACATTTAAACTTTTTGCTGACCTTCAACTTCCATTACAAAAGCCTTTATGGTCAACATGCAGACCATATGCAGTGTCATTTCAGTGCATGCACTTTCACTTAAAGCTTTTCTAAATTATATGTTTAAACAAATTCTAAGAAGGGTCAGTTATTAAAGCAGTGGTATATACATTTATTACAGCACATCAGGAACTATAGAAACGGATCTTACATCCTGTCAACATTGATTATATCACCAGGTCAATACCTTATTACAATGTGATGTAAAAATTGCTACACACATACAAATGAATTGAATTCACTATTATTTGCAGGAGTCTGTTTTACTGACAGGTGTGAACTTTTGCCACTTGCAGTCCGTGGAGGTTTTTCTGCGTAAACTACAACCACGTGGGCCGAAGGTGCTCATGGTGTGTGTTGTCAGAACCAATTCTTAATTGAAACCTTGATTGATGAGTTGTGTCCAGCTGTCAGTTGACCTACTGAGCTGCTGCTCATGAGCGTAATCATAAGTGCAAATACAGCTGAGAGAGGACAAAAGGGATTCTAGGAGACACCATCTATTGTCTCTCAAAGATGGATTTTTTAGCTTCTTGCTTAGTCCCTAGTGGATCATTTGTTCAGATATCATGATCTCATCTTCATAATTGATTGGAGCTTGTGATGCAAATATAAAAATGATCATATTAAGAAAATCACCACCACCAAAAATGCTGTTGAGTTAAAAGTCAACTTTTGTTACTTGGTAACTTTTGCAGAAACACATCTTCAGTGTCTACTCAAGCATAATTTCCAGTTGAAGAATTGAAATGTTTTTGTGATAATCCAAAAGCCATCTGTTAGCCTCAATCAGTTCCAGTGAATGTTGTGCCACTTGTTCTCCCATTCTTAAGGAAAGAGAAAATCATAAAAACGCAAAGTTAAAATGTCGTCAACTTTGCCTTTGTGTTCTAGCAGTGATTTACAAAGTCCTGGAACTGTACACTTAAGTAAGTCTGATTTATCTTGCACCGCCTTCCTGCTGGCCATGCAGGACAGCACAATCCCATGATCAGGTATCAAGGAAGAAGCTAGAATTACATACTGGAAAGTGCTTGGAAAGTTGAGTTGTGTGTTCTGAGATTTTAATAGTAAACTTCTTTTGCTTACTCAGTCTTTGCTCTGTCCATCCCTCAAGCGAAGCAGGACATTTTGGTGGATGTTTTTCCGAAATGTGCCTTTTCTGATTTTTGGACACTGCTAATCCATTAGGAAAAAGTGTAGTCTGGATTTTTGTGGTTTCAGATGTCAGAATCAGTTTTTACTGCCTTCTTCATTCAGGTAATTCTAACATCAGACAAATGTCTGTTTTGTACAGTGAGCCGTCAGTTTGATGCAGTTACACATGTTGTGATTGGCTATTCCTGGGAGCTGACATTTAGTTGTCATTCGAGAAGCTTCCAACTTATCCGCTTGAACTCAGGCCACTATGGTGTTAATGACGTGCCCAAGAGAGCTATGTTTCAACTACTGGTGTGTGTATGGAACACATTTAGAGCTGAGTTTTATTGAACTTAACCCTTTCTGTGGTCACCTCCTGGTGTAGTGCCTCCGGTTGTGTTCTGGTCTTCTGCATGTGCTCCCCCTTAAGGATTAGTGGTCATGGGTCATTGCAATCCCACCATGCTGCACAGTCAACGGGGCTTTTGTTCGACTCTGAAATGAGCCACCATGGCGAAGATTTCGGTGGGGGTAGGGGCATATTAGAATCGTATCCTTTGAACATTTTCACACATCTATTGTGATTGTTCTGGGAAGTTGTATTTCTCATTATTATTTTAACTTGTGCCCTAAGGCCAAATTGTTGTATAATATATTGAGTGTATAATACATATTAAAGGCATGTTTTAGTCAAAGGATTTTGCTGGACACATGAAACATTACATGTAGCCCTTTGAAACAATACATGAATACTTGGACAGGATAGAGATTAGAGATAAATAAAAATTGACATTGTTACCCAGTGTCACTGCATTACCAAAAAATGATTTCAGCTAATAGTTTAATTAGGCTACTTATTTGTCTTGCTCATGAGGTTGCCAGTGAAATCTTTCTGTCTGCGGTTGGCCATCTCGTGTTTACAGAGTCATCCTTCGACTCTGTAGTGGAACACTATTTATACAGTGCACATATTGACACTAATTTCCATTCTTCCTTTATCATTTAATTATTCTTGCAGTCATCAGTAGCTCATTGATGCAGCTGTACACTGAGATGCAGTACTAATTTACTCCATCCTGTCTTGTAGGAAATCTTATTAAGAAAAGGAGGTCAGTATTTGTATTTATTTTCTTTCAGCCACATTTTCTCAGTTTCTTTATTATGTGGTTGCTTTGACATGACTCCTCACAGAAAGTCGGGATGATTTTAAGCAGGGAAGATTGATCTGTCGTGTAAAGAAATTGCCCTAGTGGGTAAAAGCTACCAACCCCGTGGTCTGCTGTCTTTCAGTTTCAGACTTCACTGGAAACTTTGAACTTTTTTCTTTTAGAAAAATGACATTGAGTTGTGGCTGGGATCAGTAGCCACACTGGTTTTTAATGATATAATTATGGCATGATCCTGTTTGTCTCTTCTGCAATTGATATAGCAGTCTTACCTCAGCTAACGGCAATCTGTGTAATCCCGGCTACTTTCAGATTTCTTGGTGTCTTGGTAATTGACTAACCTCATATGACCAGACCTGTTAGTTTCCTGCAGTTCCCTATTAATCTTAATAGTAGCTGAAATCAGGAAACCTGTGGTTCCCCACCTGTGGTTTCTGATTACAATTATTTCATACTGGGGTCAAAGAGTCTCATTATCGCTTTGTGGCTTCCTCCCGATGGCTTATTGTCTGTGAGATGCCGGGTGATGATTGTGGTCCGCGATGCAGGGTGCCAGGTCTGTCTGGCTAATTAGCGCCAGAGCTCAACATTGGCCAGCAGCGATTTTTAACAAGCTCTGTTGCACCTCTGCTCTCCTCTCACCCTTAAGCAGTGTGTTGGCTAAACGTGGAGCACTGGCCTACCCTTGCCAAGGCTGCATTGTCTAACGTGGGTTAATGGCATTCCACTAAACACGCTCACATACACTCACACACTTCTGCCAGTGAGAATCTCGGCCTGAAATCATACAGACATGGACCAAATGTTTGCAGTGTTTTCATCAGTTTCACTCGTATCCGTGGTGGGAACAACAAACTAAATTGACTTATTATGGTTTTGCCTTAAGTGGCACTTGATGTCAGCTGCTTTTGGCAGGATGTTTTTCAGGCTATATTTACATTTTACATTTTATATTTTTGTATGCACATTTTATGGCATTTTATCAGATCCCTTTATCCAGAGTGACTTACATTTGCTGAGACTCTTTGGCGCAATTTCAGGGTCAGGTCCTTGTTTAGGGGCCCGATTGCTTTTTTTTTTTTTTTTTTTTTTTTAGGCTCTCCAGGATTTGAATCCCCCAGTCTTATTATGGTCACTATTGCAAGGGTTCAGTCACTCAGACCACCATCACCCACATTATTAAAACATTTCCTTATTATTCTTTCTGGTTATTGTTCTTGGGAAAATGCCTGCAGCCTAGTAACATACTCCTACTGGAGACAAGGTGTCTGATTCTTAAAGCTGGCACATAGCTGCCTCAACTCTAATCTCTAAAGTTTCTGTGTTGCCCTCCCCAAATCGTTTGAGGTCTCTCTCTGGGGGTAGATCTATTGCATATGAAGTGTATCGAAAGCTCAGTGTTCCTATTACCTTTTTCCTCACAGAGACGCCACCGTCTCTCCTAACAGAGATGAGCGCATTGGCTTTGAGACTTTAGAAGCTCAGAGGTCACTGCTTGCGGTGGCATCAAGGTTAAACAGAGTATGTTTTGTTTTAGCGCGGCCTCCGGGGTGAAATAGTGAGCTCACTCTGTTTCTCCTGATCCACTGCAGGAGGAGTTGAGGCCCTGAGGAAAATGCTCTCTTGTCCTTTCACTGAAAGAAGAGCTTGACCTCTCCTGATCTCCCTGAGCCAAAGCATCTGCTTGTTGCCTGCCTGATGGAACAACACCATGATTCATTCACTGAAGAAGAGGAACAGCCTTGTCAGGTCGAGGTCGATTAGAGACACTCCCAAAAGTTAGAAATCTAAGGAGTGCTCTATAAACCACCAGCAGCACGTGCACCAGTGTCAGTTTGGAGAAAGCAGAAATTCCAGGCTCTGTTATTATGGTGTTTTGCACTTGTCACCTTCACTTATAACTCCACAGACATTAACCTTTGACCCGGTTTTCTGTACAGTAGTTTGTCCCCTCAAGCAGTCTGGCTTTGGACATATTTAGCACCCCAAAATGGTCATCTGTGGCTAGTCATTCCTGTGTACTCTTGCCGTTCTTTTTTTTTTTCCATTGACGTGTTTAGAGCTTGTATTCTCCACTCGCTGGTTTCTCATTGCAGAGAAACTGGACCTGGGAGCCACTCTGCTGCCACTCCGCTGTCATGCCCAAAAAAACACTGAAATATGTTGCACAGGTGCAGATGCCCATGCCATGTCTACTCTCAAACATCCACAACTTTTGCTCTGAAGCTTCTGAAGCTGAATGCTGTGTATTCAGATTCAAGATTCTTTATTTGCCGCATACATAATTATATGTGTATAGTAGCATGTTGTGAAATTTAAATCTGGTACACTCCTGAAAGTGTTTAGAAAATAGATTAAATATGTTAGAGAGCAAAACCTAAAGAATAAAGTATCAGTTTTGGAGTTTGCTTTGGATAAGCTGAAACACAGGACTGTATACGTGCTAATACACATTGATCAGACTTAGACCTAAATAATCATGAATAGATCTTTTTGTATTTTTTTCCCATTGAAGCAGAACTTCATAAAACTAAATATACAGGTCTTAATAAAACTCATTTCCAGTTTCACAGTTTGTTGTTTTAAACATCAAGCACTGAGTGTTTTACACAGTATGCTGCTAGAGTAAACACGATGCTTTATTAAGCAGGAGTGCAGGACAGTTTGTAAGGTGTCAGAGTTCCTGGCGTTGCTGGAACCATCTGCTGGATATCTGAGTAAAATCAGCCACATCCACTCTTCTCCAAGCGCTAAATCTGTTTGCTACCACCAGTGACCTCATTACCTACATAGTAAAAATCAGAGTAGCCCTGCATCTTTTGTGTTTTTAAATGATTTGATTATCTCTGTAGAGCTTTGATTGTATACTTTAGCTGCTGCTTATGTTGATGGTTTAGTGAAGTGTTAGTATTGGGTCTAGCCAGGGCATGTCAAGTGTGTGGATTAAGTGCTTGGGCGAGCATATTTACCTGTGTCTGTGTTAAGATTGTGCACATGCAAGTGTTGATAGCTTTGTCAGGGTAACCTTGCACCTTGGGGAAAGCTGAGCTGTCAGCAAAATTCTGCCGTATGCCCGAGATGGCCCTTTCAGCAGCTCCCACTGCCAACCATGAATATGTTCACATTGCTGACCAGGCAAATCGGATTCCTGTCTTTCCTGGTTATCTTTTCTCAATCCAGATAAGCTTCATTGACTTTGAGTAACACTCTTGTTACTGAGCATATGGCCTCTTCAATTGAAGTTGCCATTGAAGTTATACAGTATATTCATGAAATGAAACACCTCTAGTAGGAATTGAACTCTAGCAGAAATAAATGAAACATTTGGTTGGTTAAAATGAGTCCAATAAACCTTGTTACTTTTGTATCCTTGTGTAATCAATGGAATCATGTGGCATTCAGTATCTATAGAGAATTAATTCATTTAAATGTCAGGTTGTGCTCAGGATTAAAAATGGCAAATGGTTTTGTGAATAGACATGACCGTGTTCAGTCAGCATATGATATTGTGTCATATTGATCGCTGGCTCTTAAATTGAATCATATCAAAATAGAATTGTTGTCAGTTGGATTGATGGAATATCGTATTTTGATTGAATTTGTGTTTAATGGCCTAGTCCTGAGTGGTCCAAAACCTCCACCACAGACTCCATATAAAACCCAGAATAACAACAACTATTTTGGGTCAATGAGATCTTAAATACGTAAAAGACTTCATTATATATAGCTGTTCTCGAAGCAGAAATGTGCAGCCCCAGTTATAGATGATGCTTTAATTAGAAAAACATACTATACCAGTATGAACTCTTCCCTCTGGCCATCGTTACATGTGGATTGTAAATGCCATGGCCAAAGTGCTGAACAGCTTGTAGTTTTTATAGCAAACATATGGGCCATATTTGCATTGAGTGGTGCTGAAGTGTTAACCTGTGGCTAATTTTAACCTCTTTTTGTGTTTAACTAGGACAGATCAGTACTAATCAGATCACTTACACACATTTCTAGGGGTCCAGATTTTATCATTGATTAGGTGGAATGTTAGAACATGAATTTATTCTGGCTGGAAGTGTCAGACACACAAACAGGCCTTTAGCCACCAGAATAGAATTCTCAACTGGTGGCATGAAACTGTCCAGTCTCAATTCAACTATTATTGTTTTACAGTGGTAAAAATCTCAACTTTCTTACATGCAGTAATTGAATTTGAACGACTGAATTAATTAACTAAACCTGAATGTCAAGAACTGTGTTTTAGGTCTGTAAAGTAGAGACAGATGGTGAGAATGTTTGTGGGCCCAGTCTGTCTTAGTTTCTGATTGTTGTTTGATTTGCTCTAATCTCTCCTGACTGCTTTGCTGTGACCTGTATTGTTCTTCACTGGTCAATTTCTGTGATGGATGGGGCTGCTTCCCTCTCTAATCCATCTCCCAGTGTCCAAACCCCAGCTTTAGGTTAACAAACCCCATAGCTAATTGTATTAATGCCTGCACTAGCACCTCGAGAAGTGACAGATTGGTCTGCAGCAGAAGTGGGACAGACCGAGTCAACCTTATTTGATTTAGGTTTAGATAACATTGTTTCGGTTTCCGCCATGCGTGGGTTATGTTGCAGATTGACAGTTAATTTCTGCTTTGATGGATGTCAAAAACCAAAATTATATCGAACTTTTCATCATCTTTATCTTGCTCATGTTTAATTTGTTTGATATTTTTGCCATTGTTTAGATTTGTGGGTGTTCAGTCATATGCCTTTGCCATGTCCACAAAAATCATAAAATCTATAATCATTCTGCTGTCATAATCGAGGTAAACGTCTGAAATAAATATGATAAAAATGTTTTATTATGTGTTTTATTTATTACTGGGTTCATTTCATTCAAAACCTGGAAGAAATGTCAACCATTAAGAACCATTTTTATTGGATTTCATTTGAAGGAAGAAAAGCTACAACCTTTAACCCTAACCAAGCTATTCATATATTTTCTCTTTTATTGGTAGGCCAGTTTCTACAGGTAACAGTGATTCCTGGTAGGTTGAGGATTTAATTCTTTATACTTTTTGCTGTGTCTGCTGTATGCTTTTGTCATACATCAGGTTTTGTCTTATGATTCGTCACCTAAGCCTGTTTTTATCAGTCTGTCTATGCTGATTTAGCTGAGATCTGAGGTAAACGCAGGCAAATACAAAGATATAAATCTGTAATCCCTGTCAAAATACAGGATTAATTAAATTGAGGAAGTCACTGAACATGACTGAGACTGTTCCCTGTAGGCCGAAGTAAACAAAGTTAAGCAACTTTTTATGAACTGTATTGATACATAACCTATATGGCTGACGTTCTTGTCACCACATTGCAGCATCAGTATTTGGGGAGTGCAGGTTTATAAAAGAGTTGCGTAGGTAGATTTCTTTCGCTCTCACTGGGATGAGTGAGTCTTATTTTCTTTCTGTATCCACATACACACACTTTTTGTAGTCCCGGTTAAATGGAGACTCTCCAGAGGCTTACAAAACTGGCCGAGGATTCAACATGACGTGTAGTGATGTTTACAAGTTCTGTAGTTGCTGTCTGATTTTAACGTCTTTGTCAGTGGAGACAGAGGAGGTAGCTCAGGGGACTAGAGCTGACATTGAGGTCTTTTGTAAAAGGCTTTTACAAAGTGGAATTCTGGCATGGGAATTGGACTGAGATGGTGATGCGTCCTGTCTATCTGAAGTTCCTTTCTGACGGCTCTCATGGCCTTTTGAAATTTTCAAACTGACAAGAGAACAGACTGAAGGGAGCTAGAAACTTGGGTAGGGAAACATTTGGGAATGCAGAATGAGATGGTGATGTGGTGACATGGAACACTCAAGAAAACAGGCAGTGAATTTCATAGGTCTTTGGACACTGACTCTATTTTTGGCTCAGTATCAAAGAGTGAAATGTTAGATTTGATTGGGAATGAATGACTGATAATAAGATTATATAACCATTAATGTGATCGTGGTGAGCAAACATTATCTGATTTTTATTCCACACTTTATTTCTGACTGCTACTCCTCCTACAGTTTTTCTGGTCGAAACTGTTACAACTCTTAAACATGCTTCCTATTATGGCATGGGGTGCTTGTATACACGCTTTTGTTATGTGCAGTTGTTCGTGAGGTTTGGCCATTTTTTTTGTCTTTTTTCCCAGTAGACTAACATGGAGCTCAAATTTTGACGCTTTATTGCGCATTTTTCGCAAAGCCACCAAATTCGACGTGACTCTGTGATTTATTTTTTCCCATAAAAACCCATTCGTTTTCTCACTTACAAGGGATTCGAGACTCCAGAGACTTTTTTTGCCTGTTTTCACAAGACAGTCAACACAGTTCTTATGCCACTTTAGGCCACTTATCCATGAGTTGGACTAAGAAAAGGCATTTCTCATCTCTTATGTAACTCTAATTGCAATAAACGCACACTTTCATACATTTAAGCATTGTTTATACAGGGTGCAGCTGTGGTGTATTCGGGTTGCTTTTTGTTGGACACCTAATTTGCCTCTTGGGCTGTGACAATGCTGTGAAAGGTGAGATTAAGGTCAAAAACGTCCATAAACCACAAATCTCCCCCAGACACCTAGCTCTGACAGGCAGGACAGTTGAGGTAAGAGGGTGAGGAGCAGTGGGTCACGATAGTGACCTCTGACCTTATATCCTGTTGTGACGGAATTCCAGCACTCTCCTCTTTTGTCTGCCTCTAGAATTCTTCTGTGGAATGCTGGTGCACCGTGACACCTCCACCATCATTCACAGCAGCAACACCCAACAGTAATAACGTTCACTAGCTGGAATAAACTGTGTGACTTCATCAAACGTGTTATTTCAGCATGGGATGGGCTTTGAAAGATATGGCTTAATAACACAAGCTGCAGTACGTCTGACACCATAAAATTGTATCTTACTGCGTTTTTGTAACTTCCAAAATTAGACCACTTGCTTCCGAACTGTAGTCTTGCACATTAAAATGTTCTGTCTTAATGTTATAGCAGAGTTACATGTATTTTATTGAATTGATCATCTGTCAAGAGACGCACGGCTAATGTTAATTGGCTGTTAATGGGATCTTGTGGATACAATTGCTGCTGTTGCTTGTCTTTGTAGAGAGCCTAATTAGGCCCCAAATGTCCTGCCCTGCGTGTCCTGCACTGCCTCTTGCCTTTACTGAATATGCATGACCTCACTCCCGGCCAGCACCTAATCCTCACAAAGCCATTCACATTTCAAAGCCACTAGCCCCATCCTCACCGTTCACAATGCTTCCCAATCCCAGCCCATTGAGGCTCTGATCCTCTTTAGCCATTGTGCCCAGTGGAGGCCTTCATTGTAAAACCAGTCACAAAGCTCCATGTGAAACCACTTAATACCTGATCAGTCTAATTAGAATCACTTTATAGATTGGTCATGCTGATACATTCTTGGTTAATTATTGTTTTGCACTGTGGATATTTATTGTAGCTATTTAGGACTTGAAAGAAATCTTTTTCTGGTTCTATTGTACAACTTGGTAACATCACCTACCACTGGCATGTCTGTCATGAGATCTATGAGAGAAAAGCTACAGTTGTGTATGTAAAGTATATAGTAAGTTTGTAGAGTATAAATTCTGACATTTGCGCTTCCTTTCATTGAGTGATCTAATAAATAAATACTGAGTAATGCTAATATCAGATGCTGCATTAAGATTACAGCGATAAAACTTAGCATTTAGTTTTTGTTTCACTTGGTTATCAAGAGTACACATAATCCTTTTCATATTGTGAAAGGCGTGCATTGTTACACCCATCATTTCACTATTCTAGTTTTTATAAGAGCACCTTATTTCATAATGATCTGACTTTGACCTCTGTTTGAGTCTGCCTTTATCTACATTCCTTATATGTAGGTTAAGATGTTGGCTGGATTTTCAGTGTACATCTTTCCTCACCTTCACTTATTATCTTTTTGATAATACCTTGACTATAAACTCATCTTTTGGGAATAACATCCCAGTATAAATGGAATACATCAACAAAGTCTGAGTCTGAAAAAAAAAATTCAATTAAACTCAAATCAAATGTTCCGAAATGTTTGGGGCCCGTTTTATTTGGCTGTGCCTCTTTGCGGCTTTTTCAAAGGAGCTTGTTTGAATGAACTTTCTGTTCCACCTCAGCTATGTGCTAGGCTTTCATGGAGTCGGTTAGCATGGCGACTTACTGGGTAAACACGGCGTTTTTTTAAGGATAAGTTTAAAAAATGCGTGTAGGCTCAACATGTGACGTTTTCCTTTGCACTATAATCAAATTTGGCAATTTGGCTCCCCGTAACCCGTTCAGTACAGATTTACTGACCAATCCAATTACACTACTGTAATGTACTGACCAATCCAGTCCTGTCCCCTCCCCATTTGCCCTTCTCTTTCTCTTTCTCTCTGTCCCTTTCCCCACCTCCACTTCGTTTGGCTGGCCCCACACTGAGCTGGTTTGGGGGTGAGGCTGGTATGCAGACTAGGGCTCTAGTATTGCCTGGAGATACCAAAGAGCTGCCCAGCGTTGTGCCTTGTCCTCGTCTCTGACCAAAGGAAAAAACAGGAAAATATGACTTCTTAAACACGAAACTTTTTGCAGCTTCCCTAGCAAATATACAAACACACCGAGCTGGGACTGGGGCCAGTAAGCACAAGGCTCACCGTTTTTTTCCCTTTCCAGTGGAACAGTGTTGTCCTGCACAGAGTCAGAGGATTAAGTCACTCAGTCTTAGAGCCAGGGAGGGAGTTTCCACGTGTATATGTGTGTGTGGTGTGAGTCAGCGTGTCTAAGTTTGTCGCTCTAAAAGTACAAGCCCTTCAGTGAGAATCGACTTTGAGATCAGGGAGCGCTGGATTTCTGCTACTTGCTCTTCAAAGCACGATAGATTAAAGCTTTTCCACAGAGGTAAGGAAAGGTTGTTTTTTTTTCGCCCCTTTTTCATGCCTCTCTTTGTTCCCTATATTAACTGGATTAGGAGGCGGATGCTAAAATAAGAAGAGCTTTTTCCCCACCATTCTGGCTTGCAGGTGTGTGTTTCTGTGGTGGGTTGTGTTTGGCTGTTGAAAATTGACTTCAACATGTTTGTGATGTCTGGAGCCATTTATGGCTCTTGATGTACTCCTTTGTAACGGAGGCTTGCTGTGTGGTGGGACGTGAGTCAGTGCGGAGTGTGGGAGCCTGGGCACTCCATCCTCAACTAGTTCCCCAGCACTATAAAACTTGTAGAAAGACAAGCTTTACAACAACATAACCATTGTACTTATAGGCTGTGTTTTTGTTCCTGTGTACTGGCTCAGGTTAGGCAGTCACTTGTGGAAGATTTAAAGTGCTGAAGACGTTCTCATGACATTCGCTACAGCTGATGTTTGAGTTATGGCTATGACTGCTGACACTTAATACACTTTAATCAGACTGACTGTCAAAGACATTTTGAGTCTTTGCCAGCACTGTGAATCTCTAATGAGAAGAGTGAGATGGTGTCATGCCAGGATTTCAGGTTTGTGTGAATACTTTAGGAGTAGAAATGCATAATAAGGCAATATAGAGATGGTATAAGGCCCAGTAAAATGTGAAAATATATACACAATTAATGTGATTTATAGGGTTCCAAACACATCTTGATCTTCTTTTACTTTTATCTATTTTCTTAGAGCAACTCTATTAAGCCCCTTTGCCTCAGTGTGACCTTTGTCTTCTCTTTATCCGTGTAAACGCACTTCCTGGCTGCTGCTGTAAGGTGATAAGGTTTTGTCCTTTGGACTCTAATATGACTTAAGAGGAAGTGATCCTGAGTACTGAATAGCTCATTAACACTTCTGTGATGTAACATAGAAACTCTGTACTTTAAAAGTGTGTTAATAGTTTGGGTGTTACATTCAAGGGGTTAATTGTTTGCTCCTTTTGGGTTGGGTCTTTCTGGAGTGTATAAAACCCAATTTAGTGTGTTAGTATTAAAAACTGGTTGTTCTGTCTTTAAACACTGTGCTTTTATGCATGCTTCACACATACTTTACTTTCGTTGAAATGCCCATGTGCTTTTGACTCTGCTTAAAGCAATAAGATCTCATCATTGATTTTTGCAGAGCTATTGTGTTATCAAGTGTGTGCTGAAGGTCGAGAGGGATTTTCCTCACAAGAACCATTTTGCATCCGCCTTTCAGTCCTGTGGCAGTCTGATAAAGTGAGCTGGTTAACCTCAGATATGTGAAGCACCGGTGGCCTCTGTCTCAAGGACAAATGGACATGATTTTAAGGAAAGTCTTGAGTAGAAACACACACACCCAGACTGTGAATAAATCACAGAAGACGTTGCTAAAATCAGTTTGGTCTCTAGTAGAGGAAGAGTTCTGTCATGTTCATGATGACAATATAAATGGATATCTATTTTAAGTTTTAAACGAATAACCTCAAAGCTTCCTATGACTTACTCTGCAATATAAGACGAAGAGTCTGGTTTTACACAAGTATGAGTAAGAGCTTCCTTTCCATAAAGACAGATGTTAAAAGAAGGCTCCACGCATACAAAGTCTGTCCACGCCCAGAGACGCCCAGAGGTGTGTCCCGGGCACTTCTGTGAAGTTCTGGTGTGACACAATAGAGGCTCCAGCCCGTGGCAGAAGGAATATGGCTGGAGTCTGAAAGTCCTTTCACACTTGAACATGACACATTCCTGAAAGGCTTTTCTGTGTTGGAGGTTCTCTGCACGTTTGTGCTTGTATTGTTAAAGAGAAGTCTTTGTGCCGGCTCCTTCAGGCCACCTGCAGCACTGCCTCTGCACCACATTCTCACTTGTCCAGCCTGAAATGATTTTTTTGTTTCACACTCCATGTGAAGTTTCCCATCTAGCAACCTGTTCTGTTGAAGGAAAGCTAATGATGTTGGTGTTAATCGGGGGGTTAGGAGGTCAGATGGATGAAAATTCCAGGGCAGATGTGCAGCTGTTTTCCTGATCCTGCTGTTGGAGTTGGAGATCTGTGGTTTTCCCACAGCCAAGTGAGAAGGAATGACAGAGAGAAACGCTGAATGCATGATGAAGCTGTTTGACTTTAAACTGACATTCAAATGAACTTCATTGTGTTGCAGGAGTCTGCAGTTTGTGGGCTGGTGTTGCATGAGGTTCTCTTTGTTTACACTTTAATAAAGAATAAACACAACTCCATCATTCTCTGCTGTCTCTTTTTGAGACCGGCAGAGAAACCTTTACAGAATTTGTGTTTAATTCTAAAATTTTGTTAATGTTATAAAAATGTGTGGAAGATTGTCTTCTTTCAGGTCATCCACAATTATGCTTGAGGATTTGTGTCTACTTAATTATCATGATTACACTACATCAGACTTGAGCTTTGATCTTTCCTGATACCTGTATACTTAAAAACTATAATTAGCAGTGAGCTCAGCAGTGTACATCACATATAATAGCTTTACTTGGCAAGGTTGATCAGCTGTTTGCTATTTTAAACTTTGAAGGTGACACAAGAGTTGAATCTGAACTTTGAGGAGGAGGAGGAGGAGGAGGAGTTGTTTCTTGTGCAGGAGATCTGTGTGGAGCAGTGTTAATAGACTAGATTTCTAGGGCTTAATGTTTGCAGTTTTGTATCCCAAATCTGTGTACCTACTTTAAAATTAATCCTCACCAATCATATCAAAAACGGTTTCTAATAAGTTGAATCAGGTGCTTCTTTTTGGCGTGATTTAATAAAATAGACTTTAACTTTATTTGGAGTAGTGATCCAGCCTCAACTGGCAGTCTAAATCTAGAAGAGGGAAAAGTACTGTGGAATCTGTGTGCTTAAAAATAAACACAGAACGAAATAAAGGCAGCTTTCAGAAACTTTCCAACTGTCGGGCAAGACGTCATTTAAGTCTGCTGGGGAAAAATGCAAGCAATGTACAGGATTCAATGAAGAAATAGTCCATTTTCTCTCAGAGTAGCAACAACCTTCTTATGTGTGACAGTGTATGGTAGATCTTTTACAGAATAACTCTAGGGAACATTAAATGTGAATGATTGATCTTTTATGAACCTGCGTGTACACCGCTAAGTCTGTTGTTATTTTGCATTCCACAGATGATCTTGACAGAGCTGGATTGCCAAATGTCTTTGAAGGAGATGATGACTTTGCTGCCTGCAGGACTGTAGGGATTTCAGGGGAAAAGGTAAGTCAAACTGTTGATTCCCAAGATAGCAGAAGGTAATTCATTCATATCTGCCCATATTGGTCCTGCACTCCAGTTACTGATGCAACTGTCTCCTCAGGCTGTGCTCTGATCTTGTCATGTTTAATTTCCCCTGACTCGAAACCCCATGAGTTATAAACCCAAATGAAATCATTTGTCACACCCCGTAATTTGCCCATGAAATTAATCAATCTCACTGTGACTGTGACCAATAACGATCAAAGCAGTCCTGTTCATTTAAGAAAACGTTGAAGCTGGGGATTTATAATACAGGGCCTCTGATTTCTTTCTCAAGTACCTATTGGATCTTTTTGCTTTGTTTGTTCCAGGTCAAAGATGGGCAACTCGGAGAGCCAGTACAGCTTTCAAGGTTCCAAGAGCACAGGCTTTGGAAGGCAGAAGCCCTACTCGCTGAAGTTTCGCTCAGCCAAAGACGACGTTTTATCACCTCACAGCTGGTTGAAAAGCGGATGGGGATCTTCAGGTTTCAAATCCAGAGCTGTAGGACGGGGATGTTTTTCGCAGACCAGGAGCGATCAGTCCTATGCGTCACATCACTATGACTATGTCACTAAAGGATTTAGGAGTACCAATGGTGAGTGGAAGGGATTGACAGAGCATGTAAGAACAAAGGGACCTGTGATCCTGCCATCTGACCGTGGCTACAGTGAAGGTTTTGAGGAACATAGAGACTGTAATGGCCATGCGCCAAATGTGTACAGTACTCCTGACAGAAGACCCAGACTGGAGGAGATAGAGGATCAGAACAGTCCCAGGGTTATGATCAAGAGTGACGGCAGTGTGAAGGTCGAATTTAACAACTTCCCTAACAACTCCTTGCTGCCTGATGAGCATACAGGGCCTGTGCAACTATTAAAATTCTCACCCACGTTGGATACTCTACCTGCTGTAACTCAAAAGACCCAGTCAGATCGTGAGACTACGCCTGTGGATGCCCGGAACAGCAAGGGAAGCTCGCTGAGTTCTGAAGGCTCCTGGTATGACTCTCCCTGGGGCACTGGTGGAGAGCTGAACGGTGATGAGGCCACCTATCCTAACAGGGTTTCAGAAACTGTGCGATTGGAGTTCTTTGATCAGCAGCTACCTGGACTTACAGTTTCTGACCTTTACCGGGACCCTAGCATGGCTGCCACATTCCCCACTGCCAATGACCAGCAGCGCTCAAATAACCTGCCTTTTAAGCACAGGTCTTCCTTTGTGTCTGTGATGGAGGATCATCCTGAGCAAGAGTGCCCTGGAGGCAAACAGTACTCCTCATTCACGTTACCCTGTCGGAAATCCAAAGCCATCTCAGAGAATGCTGGGAAGAAAGAGTTTGTGAGGACTCGAATCAGGAGACTCAGTGATTGGACAGGAAGTTTGACCAGAAAGAAGAAGTTGAAGGTATTTGTCTCAATTTTGGAACAGTCTCCATGTTTGTGTTGATCAGACCTGTGAAAGCAGCCAAATCTCTCAGACAGAAATATTCTTAGTTTTTAGAGTCTTAAATTAAATATCATTACAGTACAAATTATGTGGTGTTTGGATATTTGATTGGGTATGATGGCCCTTGCTTCACAGCAACTCTCTCAGCGGTAATTGGATCAGGTTATATGTGTACAAACGTCTAGCCATTTAAGAGGTGATTATTGAAGTTTCAGCTCTGGTCACAGGTTTCCACACAGCATCTGCAATGGGTGTGAAGGTCGGTTCCTCCTGTTACTTTGTTTACTTGCTCCTTGCAGTTAGAACAGACCTAAGCAGAGTGTGGTGGACCAACAGGCTGTTGGCTGTCTGTACCTGGGCAAGGTGCCATTGCGGACTCTGTTGTTTTGCCGAGTCGAATGCTGTCCCATGTGGCGAACAATATTGCTTTCCGGCAGTCGGAAGGGAAGCCATAGGGTATTACCAAATGAGAAACATGACACACCCAGTTCATATCTGAGTGGTGTGGATGGAGAGATGAGCCTCAAAAATACATTGAATTTATTTAACAAGTTTGAAAATCTGGCAGTTTTTGGCAGGATTCGAACTTGTTCCCGGGTGAGTACAGCAAAACTCGTGAGATTTTCTTAAAACTAATAATACTTCTTTTTGAGCGCAACTTTGTAAAGAAACTAAGGGAGCTATGAACATTTTATGCTATGATAAGTAAATAAACAACAACCCTAGTTTAAAATATATTTCATTTGTTTAACATGGTGCTTTGTAGTTTTTTCTAAGCCATCAGAATTGGAATGTTTATTGTATCATGAAAAGGATCCAGTCTAGTTTTGTTCTGGTTTTCCTGTTAGACACGCATGTGATATTTTGAATCTGCTCGAGAACTGTCGTGTTATTCCTGCTCAAGCTATGTGAGACATTTCTGTGGTTCAGATTTTATGATGCTGGTCACTTGGCATCCAAATGCATACTACAAGGAGTCAGTGTTCTCTTTCTGTAAGAGGACACCAGGATTGCATTGCAAACGATATCTCCAAGATGCCTGTCTGTGTGAGTGATTCACTGTCTGTGAAGGTGTTTGGTAATGGAGTTGCTAGTATTGCATAGTAAAGTTTACCCCCTGCAACCCCTTGCTTAGTGGTCTGGGTTGTGGCAGTCGAAGTTGTAGTTTTGTGCTTGGTGCAACTTAGTTTCTTTTAACATCTTGTTGTTTGAATTCTTGTTTGACAGCTTACAGGGCGCTGAGTTGTTTTTCTCACTTTAGCATGGCTGCTTTACATATCAGTTATTTCCACTAGGTTCAGTTAAGGCTGGAACACCTATTCCCTTTATAATTTTGTGGTGTGTTTAAACAAGCCTGAGAAAATAAAAATGCCTTTTCAAACATGAAATGCCATAGTTTTTATAGAGTGCACCCGTATATTAGCTCGGTTGTAAAATAGTCTTGTCTAATTCAGTAAATTAGATGTTTTAAAGGAGCGCATTTTGGCAGTTTCTCAAATACAGGTACTCTTTACAAGAAGCTTTAGTGTTTTCCTTCTTCTTACAGTCTGTCAGGTCTACTTGGGTTAATGTTGCACTGATGGTCAAGGGATATAAAATCAGTCATTTACTTGAGTAAATGTATTACAAATTATTCAGATTTAGACAAATATTGCTTTCATAATTCATTTCATACACCTGATGTGTAAGACTATATGTCTTGTGAATGTCTGTCACCAAAACCTTCCAAAGAGGTCATTTGAACCCACTTCCGTAATTAGAGGCAGCTGGTGGAGAGATGTGGACCTCAAAGGAAAGGTCTGGGGGAGGACCCTTGTGCCCAGGTTGTGATTGAAGTGGAGAATCAGTGCTGTAATGCAATAGTGTGCAAGTAGTGTGTCTCTGAGTTGCCATGAAAGAGAATAATCTAGCGAAGAACACTACACAGGTGACTGGGAGGTGATGCCCTCATTGCACTTGATGGAATAAGTACAGTAAGATTGACATTCAGAAAGTAATTGAAACTGTTTTGTTAAAGTCTCAGTCCCAGTGTTTGACCTCAAGTGAACTTGTTCAAAGCTTAGGTTTATCTATGAGTTGCCATTTTATACTTTATATTTATATTTTGAATAGGAAGTAGAGTACATGCCTTTTAATGACACAAATTGCCAATAATTCAAATTATTATAAAAGAACATAAGAAAATGTCCACAATTATACTTGATCTCTATTTACAGCCATGCCAGCTCATCAGACCTCATCCTTATATTCTGTCTGTACCTTTTTCTCCCACCAGGAACCTAGTTATAAGGAGCCCATTGACTGCTTTGACAGTGGTGTGGACGGCCTCACTGCTGAAACCAGCTCCCCTTCTCAGGTCTCCAGTCTGCTGTGGTATCCAAAGGGAGAGTCTCGAGCCCGTTCGCAATCTCAAGCCCTGCCCTCTCGCAGCAGTTCCGCCGGGGCTCTGCACCAGGGAGCCGATGCTCTAAGGCAGAACATCTACGAGAACTTCATGAGGGAGTTGGAGACAGGCAACGTGGCAACAGGAAATGGAGGAGAGGAGCGAGGGGAGAACTCTGTAGAAGAAACAGAGAGCAGCAGTCAGGAGACGATTGGATCTTTAGAACAACTCGATTTACTGTTCGAGAAAGAGCAGGGTGTGGTTAGAAGAGCGGGATGGCTGACGTTCAAACCACTGCTTACCTTGCACAAGGACCGAAAGTTGGAACTTGTGGCCAGACGGAAGTGGAAACAATACTGGGTGACTCTCAAAGGTAGGCATGTGGAAAAACTATTGTAGAGTTGAATGCTGAGGCCTGCTTTACACTGAAGTAAACATTTCTTTTAAAGAGCCATTTGAATTGCACGTAGTAAGCAACAGTTCTGAACCAGGTTTCATTGTGGTTTTTTTTATATTAGTCCCTTTTACACCTGATGTTAAGTTGATCATCTGTTAACACCCCCCATATTTTCCAGGCTGTACTCTTCTGTTTTATGAGACCTATGGAAAGGGTTCTGCTGAGCAGGATATGTCACCAAGTTACGCTTTGCTGGCAGAGGATGGTATAGTCCAGGCCATCCCTGAACACCCGAAGAAGGAGAACGTGTTCTGCCTCAGTAATGCCTATGGTGATGTCTACCTCTTTCAGGTCAGTCAAGAGCGTGAAAATAATTTTTTTCTAAAAATATGCGCCTGAGACGAGAGAGCATTTGAAGTTGCCTGATAAAAAAAAATATATATAACATTTTTTGCTTTAAAAGAGGCATAACAGCATGAGAACAACATGAAAAATGCATTATACTGCTAGTCTAAAAATTCTGTGTTCACCTGCAGCCAGCCAGCAAGTCTGCATTTTTATTCGTAACACTCTTGAGCAAGGTAGCTAGTGTTCAAACAGCCTTGAAATGGAATGAAAACAGGGCCTAGATGGAAGAGCTCAAAAATTGGGTTCTGCAGTATGCCTCAAAATTTGTCTGGTATTGAAATAATATATAAAAAGGACATCGGAAGGACATCGGAAGCTGTTCTCTCCGAAGTGTGGAATCAGTGTAACTGCTGCGTTTTCAATTAGGTTGATTATGTAGAGGTTTTCCCTTCAAATTGCGACTGCATGCCGTTCATGAGAAAATAACATCCTTTTTGATCTCACCAGTGCCACCTGAGACTGCAAGTGGGTTACCAAGTCTTGTAATTTCTCAGATTTGCCCTTAAGCAAGAGGGCTCTGCTTAAACTGCATCTGTCCTTTGGCACGCTGAACATTTAGACTGCCCATGTGGAACCAGCCGTCTGCTTGCTGTCATGAAAAGCTGTGTTTATGCATGAGCATAGAAATAAGGAGCAGTTGTGTCAAGTGTTGATTTTTTCCCCCCTCTTCTTGCAGAAGCCACAGCTTGTTCGTGCGCTCAAGCTGGTTGGTTTTGATAACATTTTCCTGCTTAGTCAGCCAGACAATTTCTAGTGATGTGTCTCAGACCACACACTCTGCTGCTGCAGGGAACATGGGGGAACAATTCAAGAAATATATTGGTATCATATTTAGAGTACAAGTACACCATGTTAGATGAAATGAAAATATGGTGTAATAATTACACTCACCACTTTAATAAGATCACAGGTCCTTTAAAAATATTATGGTTTATTTATGTAAATATTGACAACAGTGATACTGACATGTAAAAACCCACCTGCCACATAGAGGTGATGTATCTTAGTGTGTTGTGATGAAAATGACACACACCTTAATATCAGATCAACTTGGGATTCATAATCAGAAAACTGTCCATTGTTGAATAGAGAGTGACTGACCAATTGTACATGTAACAGATGGGTTTTTAGTCTGTGACTATATACCTACAAAATGTCTCTTAGTTTTTGTGAGTGTAGGGACAGTGTAGGAGTTTACATTAAGGTTGCCCATAACCTATTTCTTCTACTGTCTTTCTTCAGGCCACTAGCCAGACTGACCTAGAGAACTGGGTCACTGCCATCCACTCGGCCAGCGCGTCCTTATTTGCCAAGCGTCATGGAAAAGAGGACACATTGCGTTTGCTCCGTGGACAGATCCGCGGACTGTTGCAGAAGATTGACATGGATGGCAAAATGAAGAAAATGGCAGAGCTTCAGTTGTCAATTGTGAGCGATCCAAAGAACAGGAAGGCCATTGAAAGCCAGGTGAGAGAGTTTTCCCGTTTCTAAAATTTCACTGTTTTGTTGTGGACATGATGGCCGTCATTCTGACCTGTTGACTTTGCTAGAGACAGAGCACGGAGGTGTAGCGTGTCTGATTTTGTTTGGCTTGTAATCAGTCTTGGATGTATGTTTTATTTGTAATACTTGGGCCACTTACTCTAGTTCACAGATGCTTTGTTTCACTAATTTTCTGCCTGAAAGCTCACATTCAGCGGCACTGTTCTAGATTTATGCATTCTAAGACCATGCATTTCTTCTCTGTTAACTGAAATCTTAAATGGCCGCTATTCTATTCTGTGTATCACAGTGCTAGATGTGTAGAAGTTTTAAAAACAGTGGACGTTTTTTTTCCCTCCACTGTTTCCTGTTAACAGTCACGCTTCTGCTCCATGGGAACAGAGGCCAGTGGAAGGGTCATAAAGAGGGCAGAGGGCAGATAGCTAAAGTCTTTACCCCAGTTTCAGGGTGCCAGGCAATGTATGAAGGATTTGGAGAGGGCTAAGAGGTTAGCATAGTCTAAGAAACAGGACCTCTTTGAAGTGCTGTCTCTTTAAATTAGTGCCAGCTGGGTGTTTTTAAAGTCCCCTTCTCTCTCCCCCTTCCCAAATGCAGTCGTAATTGTCTTGCATTTAATACAATTAAAGGTCTGCCGTTCAAAGGAGTATGCAGACAGAGTATCTGCACAGTAAAGGCACTTTCCACATTAGTTTTAATGGCACAGGAGATGTGACTGAAGTACTGAATTAGGGCCAGATGGGTCAGGTTTGTTCTCTTTGCTAATTCACCTATTGGTTATTGTCTTTAATATTGGTGTAGTGTCTTAACACCACGATGGTAAATTATTATACCCATAGGCACGTCATGGTCATAATTCAGAGATCAAGGTGATTTTTAAGTGCAGTTCACCCAAATATGCTAATGTGACCAAAAGTAAATGAAGTTTTATGGGCACTATTGATGTCCGTCAGGTTAGGAGTTCCATTAAATTTTATTCTTTGTGTCTTTGGATGGAATGGCACTTTTTTGAGCTCAATGCCTGAGCATTTGGTTCTGAGTGTTCAGCATGCTAATCAGCATTAAAGAGTAGGAATGTTGGTGGTGAGGGTTCAAAGAACTTAAGACTGACTCTGTAATGTCTGGTCTCTTTCCAGCTCCACCTAAGGTTAATGGTGCCTTTGTGACGTGGATGTGCTGATAGGATTTAAAGTATCATATGACTTGAATTAATCTTAATGAGTCCTATCTCCACTACACCCATGGGTCTGGTAACAATCAGTCCTTCTGATATCACTGCCAGGCACCCAGTCAACAATAGGCCTACATTATGGCAAGAAAATGCTGTTGATGAGTCAGAGGTCTTGTCAACACCAAGCCCAAAAAGGCTAATGATTGAGTAGATTTTAAAAGCACAGTTAGTTTTAGGCCTGTATAATACTTCATGTTGTTCCCTTTGGCCCAATAATGGAGATAACTGGCTTTTTTCCTATTATTTCCACATGCTATAATTTATTTATGCTGTCTAAATAAAGTGTGTGATTTTGTATTTTATTTCAGCTGGCACACATCATAGTCTACTGTTTTATATGGAGTGTCGTCTCTGTTTGCAGACTTCATAAAACCATAATGTTGTTCATTCCCAGCCTTTCTCAGTGAAAATAATGAGAGTGTTCTCCTAGAAGGCTTACTATTAAAAATATGCTGTGGCACATTCTTCCCCCCCTCCTCAAACTGTGTTTTAGGAGGTAGCGAGGGGGAACCTGGTGAAGTGTTCTGTGCCAACCCTTCTACCCTCTTTTTAGTTTTATTACAGAGGATAATGGCAATGTTGGGATTAACCCCAGATCAAACCCCATTCCACCCCCAAACCTTAGTACCAGTAACTGTTCTACACACACTGTCCAATCATGACATCTTAGAGGAGTCACTGCATATATACCCTGCACTAGGGCTTGGCGATACAACCTCAAATCAGTTGTAATAAAAATGTGCACATATTAGTGTTTTTAAAATAATTTTTGAAAAAACACAGATGCAAACTGGATTTAAAAAATAAACATAAAATAATCGTCACAGGCAAGATAACATCAATTAAAGGTTCTGAATGTCATTTTTGATTAACTGCCCAGTTCTACTAAACACACACATACACATCTAAGACTCTCTCTCTGTCCCTTTTTTCATCTTTAACAGATCCAGCAGTGGGATCAGAACCTGGAGAGGTTCAACATAGACCTCTTCCGCATGCGATGCTATCTGGCCAGTCTGCAGGGCGGTGAGCTGCCCAACCCAAAGAGCTTATTGGCAACAGCTAGCCGTCCATCCAAAGCTGCCCTCGGTCGACTGGGAATCTTCTCTGTCTCCTCTTTCCATGCGTTGGTCAGTCTAATGACAAAAGCCATTTTCACTTCCATTTCTGCTCACATTTTACACTACGGTCATCTTGGGCAGCTTAGACAACTTCACGTTTTTTATTTCCCACTAGATCTGCTCTAGAGATGAGGCCACCCTACGGAAACGCTCTCTGTCTTTGTCTCAGCGAGGCCGCACCCGGAGAGGCGTCTTCTCATCACTTAAAGGCCTGGACAGCCTTGCCAAACGCAGCCGGGATAAAAGGCCCTCTGCATCACAGGTACTACATTTATATCCTAACTCTGATTCTTCTTTAAACATTTTAACAACCATGAAAAGCAAGTTATTCCAGATGCGTTATGGTACCTAAAGATCGCAGTAGTCTCTGTGGAAAAATGAGATGCCCGTTTACAGTGCAGGGGTGTTGGAACAGATTCTTTGTGTGTTTTCTATGTTTTTGTTTGTGAAGTACAATGCTGTATTCATGTATTATGTTTCTAGGGAAATTCCTCTTCTTTGGGTGAATCCTGTCAGAATAATTACCCTGAGAGAGCCATTATCTTTTGTTGTTCCTCTTGTTTAATCTCTCATCTTTACTCATTTTCTAGGAAATGTGGGCTAATCTGCTTCTAGATATAGGAAATGTCATATAATAAATTCTGTTGTAGCCTAAATTAGACTTAGTTATCTCTTACTCCTGATTGCATTGCTTATAGAAGTAATAGACACTGAGGATTTTTCCACCTGTCGTTTGTAAAAGGCTGTCCTTTTTGTCCCATATTTTGTCTCTATGACAAGGATTGCATTGACATGACCTACTGTTCTCAAAGTGATGCCCCTGAGGTAAGAATAAAACCCAGCTAGGGGTCCATGTGTTATTGCAGTAACCCTGCTGCCATCTTGGTTCCCTCATTGCTGACCGTAACGCTGCCTGAAAGCCCTTTCCTGCACGCACACACTATAGCTATCCCAGGTGGCCTTTACTGCGACCAAATGGCTCCCATCACTGTCTGGGGAGTATCTCTGTCCCTCCCTGACATGTGTCGTGTAATGGGAGATCCAGCCGGCTTGGCTAATGAGTCCCAAATTCACTTCACACCGCAGAAGGCAGAGGTGTGTGGAGCGAGGGGGAGAGAGCGAGCAGGAGTGAAAGAGGCAGAGAGAGAGAGGAATGGATTATGAATTATTAAAAGCCATATGTGGTAAATTGCAGCCTGCTGCATGCTGCCCTGCAGCGACAAACAGATGGTTTGTGTAAGAGACCTGCGCTAGGTGCTAAATATTAAACAGGCCGCTGTGTTTAGAAAGGCCTCTGCATCAGCAAGTCAAGGTGTCTTTTTTTTTTTTTTTTTTTTTTTTAAGATATCATGGGGTCAGAAACAATCAAAAGACTGTTTAATGCCTCACAGATGAAGCAGAGGAACCTAGGTCCTCTATTGTCCTGTTCAGTGAGAACTTAAGATGTGTGAACAAACAAAACCCGCAGTGAGAGCTAAACAGGCCGATCTTCCTGCTCCAAGGCCTCTCCATCCACAGAGTCTCTTTAAAGTAAAGTGTCAGATAGCTGCCGGTCGCCTTGTCTGCTCCTGATAAAATGCATGAACTTCTGCAGAAAGCATGACTCATCACGGTGCGGTCGAGCCAGAACGGCAATATTAACAGTTCAAACTGCATTTGATCCAGCCATGGCTTGTTCAGTCGACTTTTCTTCCATTCAGCCGAGCTCTTCTCCACCCCGCTCAGCCTGTCTGTCTTCCCGGCTGAATTCCCACAATCCCACAGTGCTTATTACTGCCAGCCAAGCCTCAGGCCTTCTGCTTGTCATTGAAATAGTATCAAAGTAGGAGACTCGCTGTGCCCAGTTTGTAATTATGAACAAAATGCAGGTTTGTCTTCAGTCGTGTTTGCGTTGCTATTGGTCACCTCCGTCTGACAGAGTTGTGACTAAGAGTTTTATGGGGAAGTGTGTTGATGTGATTTTTCCTCTATTGTTTCAGATCTTTGACGGTGATGGAGGAGAACAGCTTGGATATCTTCCTCCATGTAGTAGTGAGGTAATGCTCTGCAGTTCAGTTTTTGAAAATCTTCTAAAAATGTTTTTAAAGGTGCTAGTTAGGTTTGCGTTCACATTCCCTTAATTAACACTTGCATGGGAAGGAAGAGCCTCTCCACATGACTGGTCTTTCTTAGATACAGAAAATCTTGAAATCTAATTTTAGTTGAATGTTCGTTCTACCAAAGGACCCATTTTTGACTTGTTAGAGTAGTTTCTTAAAGAAAGACGTTTACCATTTGCTTTACTGGCCATGAGTATGAATACAAAGATCAGCATTGATGTGGAGTTTGTCCTTCCTTCTGCTCTGTCTTTTCAGTCGGTATAGTGGTAAACTCCATCCCCTAAAATACACACACAAAGATGGCCTTTCATACAACATTTCAGAGATTCTCATTTCCTGTTAGATTCAGCCAGTCCAATTATTGAGGAAAACATGGTCCAGGAACCAAGTGCAATCTGTCAAATGTTCTTTAACGCCATGCAAAATTTAATCATAGCCCATTATTGAGTGCCTTGAGATGAGGTTTCCCAGAGTTTTATTGGGATCAAACACTGTAATACATTATGTTTAAGCTGTATTTTCGTTGTGTCATTTCATTTTTGTTTTGAAAGACACTCTTATTTCTGTTCGTTTATTTATTTATTTTAATTTTTTCTCCAGGCATAATATTGTCTGGTTGCTAAGAAGTAATGTTGGAGTATTTGGTCATGGTGGTTACCTCAGACATGTAGCGTCTATGTCTTTAGTTCCATCTTTAAAAAGTAGTGGAAGGAAGTTAGCTGCTATAAATGATCATCCACTCATTTTGGAAAGGAAAGTCTGAAGTAAGGGTTTTAGTGTACACACACACTCACACAAAGCAGCATCTGCATGGTTCTTGGCCTTGGCCACCCATGGAAAGTTGACAGTTAGGGCAGTGTGGGCAATGTGGAATGAATGAATGTCCAGCCATACTGCTCAAGAGTAGACAGACAGGGAGCAGGGCAGCAGGAAACCCACAAGGCTTCATCTCTGACCGTTAATGTTGGAATAGTAAGTCACAGTCAACTCTCCTAGAACTGATTTTTCCTTTTAAACAGTGACTCTGCCTCAGTAACTGAAATGTCCAAACTGCGCATAGTCTCAATGGCTTGAGTTGTCTTGATGACACATAACTACCAGAACATTTAGTCCGTTGGTCTTGGAACTTACTTGAAGGAGTTTGAAGTTCTGTTTCTCCAAATGTGCTAAAAAAAGAGACATTGAGATGGTCACATGTGGAAATGTCTCCTTTAGCATTCATAACCACATTTGGGTGGAGTTTTTCTTTTAAGGTGATTGGGTGTGATCAGAATGCTTTTTTGAGTGACACTGACTCCCATCACTGTGGTCAGAAATGTGTTGTGTTTGTTGCCGGCACAAAGCATGTGAGCTATTTATGCCATGAGCTGTGTTCAAAGCTGTGGTATATCAAAACCACGGCTCTAGAAGTTGTTATATCCTTCCCACCCTTTATATCCGTGCTTATTTTATTTGCAGATGATTAATCTCTTCATCTTTGCATTCTTATTAGGTATTTTCTAATGAGGTCCAGTATTTTTAGGTGCTTAGATTTTGCTTGTGATTTTATTTAAAAATCAATCCTAAAGCTGTACTGTTTTTTAATATAATTAAATATAGCCTTTTATGGGATTGCATAAATTTTTTAATAGTTCCTTTTATCATAATCAACTTCATCGTTTGCAGGGACATGAGCCAATTCTGATAAAGCATCACCACATCTGTGCAAATGAGTTGCACATTCCCCAGATGTAAACGATGCCAATTTTCACAGCAATCATTTACCAGCTACATGATCATTATAATCAAAATTGTACATAACGACCTCAGAGCAAAGCGTGACACATTTTCTGAACAGTTAAATTCATGGTAACTGGTTGCACAGGTTGAAACTGTGCCAGGTTTTGCATTTACTCAAATGAAATGCATGACTTTCCCCCGGCCTCTGATTTTTTTCCTCTCTCTCCCATTTATAGAGGCTGAATGGTTTGGCCGATGTTTACTCAGGAGCACCACCTGAAGGCCAGCACTGGAACAGCGAATTGGGAAACTCTACCTGCGTGTACATGCCAGACTGCCAGGCTGTTACAGTGGCTCTGTGGGAGCAGCAAACTGTCATGGATATGCTGAAGGTGGCATGCAAGGTAGAGTGTTTGTCCTCTAAAAAGCAGCCTAGATTTGTATCTTAGTGTGGGAAGATGACAGACACTAGAGGGATTTTAATTATCCCAAAGATGATGTGGTTTCACAGAGAAAGCCTTCCAGAGGATTTATGAAAATGAATTTCTCTGATGTGCAAAGAGTAGCGGTCTCCTATTAAATGGAGTCATAACCACCACCCTGACTCAGCAGAATGGCCTTATTTTGAGCTCTGACCCAGTGGTTTCTCTGGTATTCTGTGTGCACATTGTCTAAATTACTGTGGTATCACTCACTCATTCTCACTTTTTTACCCAGCAACATACTGTGTGTGTTTTCTGACCTGATATGTTGGAGATACAATGTATGAAGGACAAAGGCACCTTGTGGTGGTCATTACAACACCACACAGATGCTAACCTTGACAGTGTGTGTAAGAGCTCCAGCTTGGAGTGTGTGACAGCAGTGTGACAAACTGCCAGTTAATTTTATCCCAAATTACTGCAATACCTTCATTTTCTGAGCCTTAAGCTCTTTTGGAATGTTATGCCACCATCTGACCAGTTTTGGTACTGTACTAATGCAGACTCCTGTGTAGCACTGCCTGGAGACAGGAGTAGGTATCCCTGATAATGGGCAATGGACGCAGGAATGCACTGCTATTACTGTTGTGTTAAAGTCCTAATTCCAAATTGTGTTCCTACTGTATGTACGATAAACGCAATACGTTTTGCTGTTTATGTAAATCATAATGGTTGATTTGAGACAGCACAGCTCTAAAGCATTCTACACGCTGCAAAGTCAGTTTTAAAGGGCGTGGCATTTGAAACACATCAATTATGTTATGGTTTTTCTTTTTCAGGCAAAGAACCTTGATCCTAGTCTGCACTGTCTCCAGCTGCGGCGAGGTGTTGATGACAGAATGGAGGTTTTCACACCAGCTGCACAGAAACTCCTCCAGGACTTGGTACGGAAGACCAAAACAACAAGTGTTATGACTTGGAGCAAAAATGAATGAAACAAAATTTTAAATTCAAAAATGCATGTGTGTGTTTTAGTATGAAAGGCTAATACTTTATCACAACTAATATAATACATCAGTCCAGTGAGTGCTGCAGAAATTAGAGCTTAAACATCTAAAATATTTGTGTCATTTGGGATGGCCATGTCCAGACAGTACGTCACGCTGACTGAATTAAGTAGTTTTGATATCAACTCACCCTGACCTGAGACATTTCTCACCTTTGTGATATAATAGAGAAACTAAGACGGAACCACGTGGAACTGTGACTAAGTCGTGGAACTGAGACATGAGCAGACAAGAGCGATTTAACTTGTTGCATTGAGAAACAATGCTTTGTGCACCCTGCATCGAGTCAAAGATTTCGTTGCTGCATTCTAAGAATTAACTGGACATGAATTCATCAGCTTATAGGTAGTCAAGGTCTTGGGGCATTAGTCATCTCATGGCTGAGCAGCTGTCTTTGAAAGCAATGTCATTTTAATTCCTCCCAGCGTGCAATCCTAAACCGAAGCATCTCTTTCTCCCTCAGGCATATGATGAAATGGAGGTCACTCCGCTGAACATTTGCACTCTCCACATGACCAGGCTGTCGTGCACAGGGGACTTCGGTAAGTGAGTTCTGTCTGTACAGCTCTACGTGCAATGGGGACCTGAGTAAGTGAGTTCTGCTTGTACTGGATGTGTGTATGAGTTTGCGTGTGTGCTGTGCTATCAGTGTCCTCCTGGGTCCCAGGGACATGCAGTTTCTCACCTCTCACACTCTCCTGCCCCCTCAGGATTTGCTGTCACAGGCCATGTCGACAGTCTCCGTAACAGTCGGATCTTTGTCAGCGAGGTTCTCCCTGATGGAATCGCTTTCAGCGAAGGTACAGCTGCGTAGAAAGGCATGACTGCGACTCTAAGAGATTGCTAGAGGAGGGCATGGCAATTTGGCCTCAAATCTATTTCACAGTTATGTCACACATTTGCTTGATAGCAGTAATTTGAACTATATTGACTAGATATGAACTGCAAACTACTTTTGGGGATCAGCAGACAAAAGCACACGGTGGGGAAAGCATTGACTTGAGCTTAATTATCAAAGATGTTTAAAATTTCAGTTCATATATTTATGGAAAAAATGAAGACTCCTTATATTTTAGAGTTCACAAGTACAGTGTTTAATTTGTATAATGCTCTTTTCCACAGATGCAATCTGTAGTTAAGGGCCTTGCTTAGAACAATTATATTCAAAAATAATCTTGTAGTCACTAACACAGGGTTTTAGACAATACATCTGCACTGTCTCATATTTTAATTTTTTAAATAGAATATGAATTCTGTGAATTTCTTGTGCCATGGAAGGTTCCAGATTTGTTGTGTTTATTGTCTGTGGTCAAATTGAGAATTTAGGTTTTTGTTCCGGTCTGACTGGGCTTGAATATTATACCGATACAGGCCTTCAATGTCAGTCCTGCTGTGTTTGTCAGGTCTCAGACCAGGCGATGAGATCTTGGTTCTGAACGGATGCGAAGTCTCCTCTCTGGATCTGACTCTGATCCAGACACTCTTCAGCGAGCAGACACTTCACCTGACCATCAGACGAGACCCTCCATCACACAGGCGTGACGGGACACCCACACACACTCACAGGCGGGACACAGCCTCTATACACTCTCACCTCAGCCAGCAGCAGCTACTGAAGGACTATCTTTATCGCCATCACAGAGCCAAGTCAGCAACAGGTGCTAATATACGTATATACATACACACACACACACGCAACCACAAATACTCTGCACTGGAGTTATTGCCTGCACAAGCATTGTGATTTCATATCCCACACAGCAAAATATTTTTACTGTGTACGTGTCTAAAAATCCAGGTTTTACAAACACAGAAATGTTTTTAGCTTTCAATATGTGTGTACGTTAGTTGATCTGCTGATTTTAACACAGTTACTGTTGATAGTTTTTGCACTTTTTCAGATACAAAGCCTAGTTTCGGCTATAAAATGTCACATATTGGTGAAAAATCTCTCTAGTTCAAATTTCATGTTGTGCACAAAATGGTACAAATTCACAGCACAGACTGTAGTTTTAAATTCAATGTCCACACAGCAGCTACATTTACTCTGCCTTATTAGGTTGACAGCAATAGGTTTAAAGTTAAGTTTTTGACGCTTGCCACACCTCACCACGGGCTTCCTCTGTTGTTCTTGCCTTCTGCTTCCTCTAACTGGAGTCATCTGTTTTGACTCATTCGCTTTTCTGAAAGCTGATAAGCATCGTTCTACATCACATGCTGTAAGTTAGAAACCGCTCTTTGCTTTGAAGTGTGCTTGAAGAAGCTTTGAAGTATCTATGGTAGGTCACAAATATACTATAATAAGGCTGCAATAAATAGTAATACATGGTATTAGATCTGTTTCACACTTTGTTCACAGTTTTGTTTATTATTCACAAGTCGTTTAACAGAAAACGTGTTACTCGTGTTCTGCTATAATTGAATGCTTTTAAAATGAGCATTAATCATACCATATTAGAAAACAAAGTTTTCTGTCAGTCGTCCGTCCTCACCTTACATTGTAATTATGGTGCTGAAAGTATTTTTTCGGTAATTTCTCATTCACATGGACTGAAGCAATTTAACCACGATTTATTTCTGTAGTATGTTTTTGTAGCATGGGCATATCAATCTTCTTTGTATTTGCTTGGTCACCGGTTGATGTGTGTCAATTTTGAACGTTGATTGTGTCAGTCGTATGAAGGATGTGGGGAAAAAAGAGCTCTAAAACCTCAGTGACACTTGCAAAATGTTTCTGGTGTAGAGGAGGTTGACACTGGTCAGTTTAAACACATCCAAAATGATTTAAAGGATTTTGCAAAAAGAGTAGCATCATACAAATGAACCACCAAGGTTCATTTTTATATACATATTTTATAGCGAAAAACTCAAAAATACAATTTTAGATATAATTTTATTTGTGTGTGTAGTTTGCATTCTAAAACTACGGTTGTGACTTTGTGAGGTTGTGCTAAACTGCGGTCATAGTTTTGCTCTATATTTCCTTGTGTGTGTATTTTCACTAGTGTGTATTTTTCACGCTGTATTGTTCACAGTTCAGCTACGAGCTTCATGCAAACAAATGCTCAGACCTGCGGAAAATGTGTTTGCCCACAAACTTGCTTTGCATTTCAGACCTAAGATTTCGTAAGCTCAGTGTGCAGTTTTAGTTCAATGTAAGCATTGCATTTTAAGAATTCACATTTATTCGACATGAAATCATCCCCGTCAAACTAGTAAAATCTATTTGAATTTTGATAAATGTTTAACATTAGCAAGGTGGAGGAGAATTGTGACATGAACAGTCTCAACTTGAGGACTCAGGAAACAGTTTGAGGTGGTGCATGTCTAGATTTTAAAAGGGTTACTTTTAAACTTCAGGTTAAAAGCTCAAGTTACTGTTTAGTTTAAAGCACAGTTTTACTCAGTGCTTTGCCTGATGTCTCACAATTGAATTAGTGGACCTGAATTTGTTTCCATTCTTTCTATAAATACTAATTGCCTTTGGCATGGCTTACGTGTTGTGAGTCATGACCCAGTAGCTGCACTTGCTCGTCTGTGCCTGTAGGGGCTCTGTGATGCTGAGCAGGGTCTTTCGATTTGGAAAGTGAGAGATGCACACTAACTGAAATTCAACTTACTCCAGCTGAGGATTCTTATTATGCACATTACAGTGTGTGCTGTAAGGGAGATCCATTGGGAAATGTATATTTATATACAACCCAAGAAATTGTGTGTGTGTGTGTGTGTGTGTGTGTGAGAGAGAGAGAGAGAAAGAGAGAGAGAGAGAGAGCGAGCTTGGGGTCTTATCATGTATTATTGCAAATGTTTTATTTTTTAAATATAATTAAATATATATTTTGTGCAGGACTAAAGAGAATAGGAGGGTATTTGATGATTTAACCAAGCCTTTAATGTCTCATTTCATTGATGAAAGAGACTTATTAGTCATCCCTCTGCATTATTAGTGTCTTAATAACCAACACATTTAGAACTGTCTCAACTCCTGCAGCGTTTTTACTTTATTGTCAGTCATGTGTTCATCCTTTCTGTGAAAAACACTGTGCAAGAGCTCTCAGAAATGCTGTTTTGGTTGCAATTGGTTCAAACAACATGTATGTTTCTCATGCATCGTCCATTGACACACACTGTCCCTCTATGATGCAGCCTGTCACTATAACCACAGACACGTCCAGCTGTGAATTTGTAAGTAACAGTCTGTTTTCCTCTTTGTGTAGATGTGTCATGTGTGGCTCAGGGCTCAGGGAGGTCTGTAGATGATGGTTTGCAGCATCCACATCAGAGTCATCGAGCAGTGCAGCACAGTAAGGTAAGAGTTAACCATGCCGCCACTTCACGCAAGCCAAGGCCATCTTCATCACATTATCATGTGCTGTGTTTGTTTGAAAAACGGCCCACAGATATTTGATCTTATCTCTCTGTCACAACCAGTGAGGGTGCATTTAGATGACTGGTTGCGTCGGCGGACTAAAATGATTAAATAAAAGCCTCTATTTATATGGCTCTATAAATATGCACTTCAGTGTGTCATTCTGTTGCTAATTTAAGAGGGCTCTCAGTTTCCAGTTACTTTGAAAAGGACTTGCCTTGATGTTTCTGCTGTGAACTAAAAATGACTTTGTGGAGACCGACAAAAGAAGCACTCACCAAAAATGTAAAAAATTATTTGGTTATGTAGATTATGTAAAGGTTAGAAACTATTTTTAAGACTATCTCTCTTTTTCTCTCTCTAGCTCTACTTCTCTCTCTCTCTCTCTCTCTCTCTCTCTCTCTCTCTTCCTTACTTTCTCTCTCTCCCATTAGCTTTTTCTCCCTCCACCTCCCCCTCCCTTTAGCAGTGTGTGAGAGCGTGCGTGCACATGTGTGTATTTATGTACTTTCCTCACATTGTAAGGGGGCAGCTGCAGTCTCTAAGCCTGACTGGCATTATTAGTTATCACTCAGTGATTACACTCTTCACAGCTTTGTGGCCTTTGGTCCGCTTGCTTATTACTGTCACGAGCAGAAGAGTGTGTGCTGAGGCTGAAACACACTCCACCAGATGCATGTCGTCTCCTCACTGTGTCTTATGTGTCGATGTGGAGCCAGCAGGCTTGTCCTCGAGAGTGTTTGTGGACGCTGGGCTGAAGTCCTCAGACCTGTGGTCAGGCTGCTGAGGGCCAACACTGGAGAGAAGAGAGAAGTCAGACAGGGTTAGATATCTTGCTGTGATATAATTACAGGCAGGGTTCACACACTCTTTTATAGACAAACTATATATATTCACTTAGGACCCTTTGTTTTTTAAACTGCTTACACTTTTTGTGGGAAAGCTTCATGGGTCTTTTTGTAGCTCAAAGAAAATGACATAATAGCATATAATCCCTTTCTGCGCTTTGGCGTTGTTGTGCTTGTCTCTTTCACATTTTAAGATCTGCACAGTAAGTATCCTAAGGTTTTTACGATTTCATTTCTTGTTTCATCCTTTGGTGTCAGAAGGGTGTTAACTGTCGTCATTAGCAGTGTTGATGAGGAAATGGGTTAATTAAGGGCTTTCATTTGGATTTCAGAACCGTGTTGCTCTGTCCTTGACACAACAGAGCTGGATAAACGAGATATACAGTATAAATATGCATACATCAGAGTATATCATTGTGCAGATTTACTCCATTTCATGTAGCACTGCTTTGTGTTTCTTTGTAATGCAGTGTGTTAAGTAGATGCTTAAATGAACTACCTTTCTTCTTAAGTATATACAGTTTGAGATCCCTGAATATTATGGCAGTAAAAATAAAGCCTCACACTTCTCTCATTTTGTGAGGCACTGTGCTTATACACTGTGGCTATAATTTTTCTCAAATAACAAATGAATGCCAAACAAGCTTTGTGCTCTGTATCCAGAGGCATGGTGAGATCTCCCTGCTCGTGTTCTGTGATGAGACGAGGTGGATTAGATTGAATACACTCTTTCTGCCCACTCTGTTTGCACATGGACACGACTGGTCCCTCTGTGCCTTGTGTTGGAGTAAATTATCAGCACGTCTCAGCTAATGCAGTGTCAATGCACAGATCATGTTGTAGCAGACGCTCCGTGATATAGGAATTCACTGCCTGAGAAATGCCTTGATCTGAATATTATCTTCACTGTCAGTATTTCTCTCTCAAAATGTTGTTTTGTGCCTCAGAGCAGGAATCCTGGGTAAGAAAAAAGCACGAGCACAATGTCTCGTCAGCAGTGCATGTTGGAAACTGATAGCAGAATGCCTGGAAGCCCAGAGATTCTTGTTCAAGCTTTTAATCATGTTGTAAATTGAAGATTTACTTGTTTGGAACAGTTAATGTATGTGATTACAAATGCATGAATGTGTTAGCAAATTAAAATAACTAGCATTTGACTGATGGAGTTGCAGGTGTTGTGGTGTTAGTTGCAGATTGCTGTGAGACGTGCTGGCGCTTGTCCAGTCTTAACCTGCATGTTTCTCCATCTGTACATTTGGCCATTTCCTTATGTGGGATTTTCCCTAGGCAAGCCAATAAGTAATATGTATTGATCTTATTAAAACACAGTGTGGAGTAAACGATTCTCCCTTTCAGAGTTTCAGATGTAATATTCATCCCTGAACAGGTGATCAGGCTCCAAGTTTACAAATACACAATGGATGTAGTTTTCACCAGCCTCATAACGTCATCTTCACATTTTCAAGCTCGTAAACATAACAGCTTTGACAAAACGAAATGCCATTTTATATGAATTAAATGAACCCTGTAAGGACTGAAGACTTTTGTGCCATTTGCTGCCTCCTTCCATTTTGGGATTCTGATAGCTATTTATTCATTTTAACAATAGATCGTTGAGGAGGAAATCTGTTTTCTTCTGTGAGCAATGCAACATGGGGTTATTTCCCATCAACAAGCTCAGATGTCCAATTTAATATTCATTTACTCCCAAATATTAGAAAATTTGTTTGCATCAGTAGTGTCAGTTATTCTGTTTAGAAGTCATTTCTGTCAAAATTTCTGTTGCTATCCATGGAAAAGTTTCATCCTAACACTGCTACCGCCCTTTGGTTTATAGGATGTACTCAACTCTCTCAGACCCACAGAAGCCGGTCCTGAGCCCATTTTTTTTATCTGGGTACTTAAGGAAATGTTAATGGGATGACAAGGTTAGCTTCGTCTAGATTTGCTCTTAATTGCAGTCAAATGCTCTACAACTCAATCTAAATACCCTCCAAGTGCTCCACTTGCCACATGGCTGGGTAAAGCTCCTTTACCACGTCCCTAACTTAAAATCAAGGGATTTTAAAAATAAATCCCACAGCCATCCCCTTTGGAGTCTACAGTGTCCCATTTCAGCACCCAAATGTTTGTTCATGCAGTTGTGCTGATCACTGTCCAACAATCTCTAGTTAAAGATAACCGGGGTGTGTTGCAGCAGCTAATGCTGACTGACAAAATAATCCTGAAATTTGGAAGTGAACCCTGTTTTGCTCCCCAGACCCCTGCCCATCTGCATAGACCAGGGGGATGGGAGTGACTAAGTCGGTCAGTCAACATATGGTCAGGAGACGACTAATAATCTGAGCTTACCTGCCTCAAAGCCAGAACAACTCCTGCTCAGGGCCAGTCGCCAGCAAAGAGCTGTTGAGGATCTGTAGAAGTGAACCGAATCACGGACACCCATGGGCCGAGGTCGGTTCCGATGGCCGAGCAGATCGAGAGCGATGCCAGATCCTGCATTTATCTGTCAGCCCTCATCGAACTCTTCCTGCAGGAGCATTCGCCGGCCGAGGCGCTCTGCTCCTTCTTGGCCATGTGCTGGTTCTGGCCAGAGTGCGTGGAGGAAGGCAAGGACATCTTCCTGGGCTCCACCCTGCTGGTGCTGCGCCGACTGGTCCAGGACAAGCTGGCCCGATTGCTAGAGGATATGGCAACCTGTGTCGCCTGCCAGAAGGCTGAAGGCTCGGTGATCTTGGTAACCCTCAGCTTTATTTACCGGCTTCTGTGAGTGTGACGTCAAAGGGACTTTAGTGTTTCCATAGACCAGGTGTCGGGAAAATGGAGTTTGACTAGTGGTTTTCTTCTGGACATCTTTGTTAGTATATTCTATATGTTCGCTTGGTGTTTTTACTGGCAGTCTTCATGGTCTCTGTTGTGCTGCATGTAAACCTTTCAACTGCTTTGGCTACTGCTGCTGGATAACATTTGTTTTGGCAGTTTTTCCAGAGCAGGCTGCAGATATCATGGCACTGCACATGCTGCAGCCTGTCTCAACTGATAAAGGAGAGTTTCATCCCAGATCACTTTGCTTTGTTTACCGTTGTAACCTTCTTCCCAGAGCTTTTAGTTTCTCCTGCCTTTGGGACCATTCAGACCAGCTTTTATTAGAGGGGGCACTGCATTACTAAAACATGCGTACCATCTCCTTGGAGAGCTAGAAGAATAATATTAGTTTAAAGCGAGTGCTTGGGCAGATAATAGGTAGTGCAGTGTGGCTTGTGTGACTTTCTGCATTGATTTATGAGCTTGTGTCTGTATTTATTGAGCTTTAAAAAGAAAGTGGCAGCGTGGCACAATGGCCCTCACCTCAGGGATGAATCACGACCTGACAGAGCGTTTCTCCTGCATTGACGGGACATTTTTCCCTGAGCAATGGGCACAGCCTGCAACAGGAATATCCCATATTTTACCAATGCTTCTCTCTGAGTTTTCCTGCTGCAACTCTGCACGGCACTTTAGGATCTACGCTGCCACTGCATATTCGTTTGTATTGTTTCAACATCTACTGTAGGTATTAATACACACATTTCTGCGCTTCCAAAAAGAATGGTTTGGTGAATGTTGATTGCTGCTTTTTGATTAACTTTAGCCAGTGTGTGTTAAAAGAAAAAAGATACAGATTAGTTTGACGGAGGGGAGGCGTGGCTGTTTAGCACCCCGATCATGGAAAAAAATACCAGTTGGGACTAATCCTCTTCCTGGCAGCCATAATCCCACTGCCTCCCACGCTGCCTCTTGTGACCCTACTGAAGTCAACATCTAAATCAGGGCCACTGTTCAGCATTACCCCCATAAATAAATTACCTTTACACATTCAATGATGTTTTTTCTCATGCCCTGTTTCCAGTAACCAAGAATGTGCCAGAGGAACTTAAGGTCACTCAAGTGCAGAGACAATCCAGTAACACACAGTGTCATTTAGCTAGTCTCACGCAATGCGATATACAGAGCAGAATTAGCATGAGATATTCTTTAGTAGCAAAAAATACTGCAGAATTTTGACAATTCTGCCTGGTTTACTATCTTGGTTTTGCATGAATGTGTGAAATTTCTGGGTAGATGCTGTGGTTGGCATGCGATAGTATGACATGCTGAGTTGGTAAGGAATGTTTGTGACTGTGTGTGTGTAATTGAATGTTCCTGGTTTCGTGGTTTAGCCATGGAGTTTGTCCGTGCTGCTACTGTTCAGACCTCTTTGAAGTGCTCCATAGCACCTGGCAGGGCTTAGCGTCAGGAGACATGCATTTAGAATAAGCAGAGCCCCGTCTCAATGCGTAATGACCTCTAAGTAAGCCCTGTTTACTAACAGGGGTGTCAAATCCCATTGTTTTGTCTGCGGCATGAGACCAAACGGAATATTAGGCTTGTCTCCCCTCAAAGTGCGTTCTCTTAACAATCTAGTGTTCGCCGGAGAGCTGTGTGGGAGGTCATAACTTGCATTTGTAAAAGAAAAGCGAAGAGGAGAAAATCTCTGTTGAAATATACTGTCTAGTGGATTACAGATAACGGTCTGGCTTTTCTGCAGCGGAGATTGACTTTTAATGAACCTAATGAAATGCAAAGATGAATAGTGCTTTAATTTAATATACTTTTACTTAACGTGATTGGAAAGGGAGTGATGCACTTTTCAAAATGAGCCAGCAACTCTTCAGTCACATTACATAAACACATTGCCATTACACCATAATATCGAGCTTCATATGCTGCTGTTTTGATATAGCCGTAGAAAAAAAAAAAGTTGTCTACAGAAAAAACTATTAAGCTGAACACCAGGTACAGCTGTCTCAGATGACCTGATAACTGCATAAAGAAATAAAGAATTTTAACATTTTGTGATTTCAGTTTCATGAGAATTCATGATTTGTATCATTTCATGAGATTTCGATCACAGTAGGTCTTGTTATTGTAAAGTCTCTGAGAAACTCCAGTTCTGTCTGTCAGTTTGGGCACTGGCAGCAATAGCAGCGGCCGCAGGCCAGCCAGAAAAATCGTCATTGTGTTGATGTTATTGAAAGGCCTGGACTTTTGGCAGCGTTTTCACACTGTCTGGCCTCTTCTTTATGTGCTCTGGAAAGTGCAGCAGGTCACGCGAGTGATGGGGGGGGCATCTCCCACCATGCACACAGCCAGCGTTTTTTGTCCATTCAACAGCCATTGACATGCAGTTTTCAGTGAGCAGCAGCAGTTTCTGTCCATAGAATCTGTTACGGATCGATTGGCGGATGCCATCAAAAGACAGTTTAGCCACAAGGGGATTGCTCTACTAACGCTGAGGATATTCTTGATCTTTCTGTGTTAGTTGATCATTGAATTGAAACAGAACAGAAGGTGGTGGGAGCAAGTTGGTTAGCAGAGCTGGTCCAAAAAACAAGGGAAAAGTCTTCCTGCAGAGGAATATCTCAGGACTGACCCTTCTGCCGCCATGCCAGCCCTCAGAGTAGGCAAACTGAGGAGGAAGGGCTGCTCCGTGGCTCGGAGAACCAAACGTCGAGTCCGAGCAGCCTGGAGGCTTCTTTATAGGCTGCTCTTCATGGTGAGTGTGTTTCTGGGGCGGAAAGCATTAGGTCACTAGCACAGAAGGACACCGTCAGGTGAGGCATCAAGCTAACACCTATGAGGATCAGTCAGACTATACGTTCATTTCCCGTTTCTTCCCCCTGTAATGTTTTGGTGAACATTGTGGTTGCAATGATTGACAGAGCGAGGGTTACACAGCCAGCCGGGCTGAAGCATGCCGACACCCAGCAGTGGCGCGTTGGAGGAACCGTCAGCCGGATTTTAAAAAGCGAGAGGAAAATCGGGACAGGAGCTGTCATCTCAGCGTGTCATATTTGTCTCTGCCTTCCTTCTCTCTCGCCTCCACACGGTCCCATTCTCAGCTCTTAATTGCTTATTTGGGTCACCCTTCGTGCGAACACTCGTTTCTCACATTGCTGCTGTTCAGTGCTGTGTTGCAGAGCCTTAGGCTGGAGTTTGCCTCGACATCCCAAACGGTCAGATCTCGCTAAGAGCTAAGAGTGGCATTGTGCTGTGAAAAATGGGAAAAATCTTTCATCTTTTTCAGGTGTTTTTATTAGCCCTTCGGTAGCCGCTAGCTTTATGGCTGTCTTTGGTCTGATGGTCTGGAGCTCGTCTTCACCCCCATGGGTGACTGCAGCAAAATCAAATTCTGCAGCTCACTGCAGTCACTGTTGTCCGTGTTAAGAGTTTCCCTACTACCTCTGCTGCAGGGTGTTCGATTAATGTCACCCAGACAGTTCTTCTGTTCTTCCTGCTTTTTCCCCCCGAGTGTCCTTTTGCTCTTTCTTTTTAGGAACAGTCCAACAGGGATGAGAACATGAATGTTGGTATGAGTGTAGTTGATGTGTCCTGCTGTAGTTAGTGTGCTATATGTGTTTATGAACTTAAATGCATGCAAAGGCCTTTGATGTTGTCTGTTGATTTGATCAAAACATTTCTGTCGTCCTCTGAAATCCCTTTTTATGACATTAAGTCCTGCACATGCAATATTCATGTTGTTTATCCTGCTAGTGAGTGGTAAACATTTATTACTAAACGTTTATTCTGGGTAGTTCATACTAGTTCATATTTCAGACCGGCTGCGCGCAGTGTTTGTAAAGGCTTCTAATCTCTCTCTAATTAATGAGCTGGAGGAACTCCTGGGAGCTCCAGCGCTGATGTGGGTGGTCCTGTCTTCATGGAGCTGAAGATATGCTACTCCTCTCCGAGAAGGAGAACGACATCTAATCCGGCTTCTGTCTGTCTCACACAAACGCACACACACACACACACACAAAACCCCCAATCTCTCTGTCTTTATCTATTACTTGCTATCTCTCTCTCTCTCTCTCTCTCTCTCTCTCACACACACACCCCCTTTCTCTTTCTCTCTCCCTCTCCCTTCTTCCCTCTCTCGTTCTCCCCCCCCACCCTCTCGTTCTCTCTCTCTCTCTCTCTCCACCAGCTCTGCAAACCAGCTTTGAAGCCACTTCTGCATAGTCTCTTGAGCACCCACACTGTAATTAGCAAACAGTGCAGCAAAAGCAAGCTGCTGGCTCCATCTGAGACCCTCCTCATTCCCTTCTGCTTCTCTCCCTCGCCTTCTCACACACCCACACTCACACTCCTCTCACACACACACACACATACACACACACACGTACACACCCACACAAGCACCAACTGCTCGCTTATGTGTCTTGTTTGCTGCTTCACTTATTGATCAGCCTGTGTGTTTGTGGATATCGGAGACACAGTGAACGGGTTCATTTTCGTTTGTAAAGATCGGCCACCTCGTCAGGTCAATCGCAGACACACAGTTGTGCTGAGCTGGCCTTCTGGAGCATAAAACACAGGGGCTTCTTCCTTTGTTTGTGTTCTGCAGTACAAGGAGTTTGTCGTTGCTAGCTCAGCGCCAGAGGGAGGTGTTGGAGCACTAGAGGTTTTGAGACCTTCTGCCCCTTTCTCTCCCATCCTTTCTTTCTCTCCTTGTCTCGTTTTTCCCTTCTTTCTCTTTCTTTCTACCTTGTGTTCTCTGTTGTGGCCGTGATCGGAGACCTTATAAAAAACAGCGGACCTTATTGGTGGTTATTTTGGGTCCTCCACTGCAAGTGATATTCATGTGGTATTGATTGGCTACCTTTGGAGGAAAATTGTGTCCCATCTTGACGATCTAAATGCTGACACAGCTGTGAGCACAAGCTGCACCTCCCTCAGAAATCAGTGTTTGCTTTTTCTGGAGGGTAGCATGAAACTGCGGCACCTAAAATTATTTATGACTCTGGAGGTCTCATTGTTGCAAAAACTATTGTAGTGTTTTGGATAAATTGACGGCTTTCACAAAAAGAAAACATGAGAGTAACTCCGTTTAGCCCTGCAGTCTTTGTTTAAATGATATTGTACAATTGTAAGCATTTTTGTGCTCTGGGAATTATGATTTTTTCATACATGTAATTGTGTGCATAAAATATTGTACAGTATGGTTTCTGTTGTCTTACCGCAAGATGAAAATAGCACTGTTTTGCTATTATTATTATTAATATATTTTTATTTATTTATTAAGTAACTGTTCATTTAGTGTAGCTTTTCCAAAATCAGTTAACTTACCCCAGACTGAGTTCACCACCACAACTCTGAGGAGACTAATAATTGTATAAACCAGAGCAGAAGGTGGATTTCTTTGTGTTTCACAGTGGTCAGTTATAACGCTGCACTGTTTTGCCAGTTTGGTTAATTTATCCACCCTGTATCTTGTGTGAAATGGATGGAACTATTGTGTGAACTTCAGGACTTTAAAAAAATCCCATTTACTTTCAACTGCATATGAATAATTTTGTCCAGACTCTGAAATATTCATCCCTCCTCTGTTTTTAGACCTTGAACTTAATCTTTAACTCACTGAGAATAATTTCTCTGTTAGATGAATGTGCCAATTTCTTGTATTTTCAAAAATATTTTTACGGAGAAATTAAAATGCTTCCATTTACTCAGTTGCCATTAAAAAATAAATTGACGCACTGTCTCACTTACATCCTTCTTGCCTGAGGTAACTTTTCCAAAGGCTGCTCTTTTTTTTTCTTTAGATACTTTTTAAACACAGTGTGTTTCACTGAAAAAGATTAGTGAACAAAGAGACTCGGCGACTGGCTGGTCCTGTGCATCCTCTTATCCACGCTGACAGAAAGTGTCAGTGACAGTAGCTGCTGGCCATTCAACCGAATTCAAATGGAAGCGTAGGACAGAGAGAGAGAGAGTTTCCTTGTGGACGTGCTTTCCTATGTTCCAAGTAGAGGAGATGAGTGTGATTTGAATATGCAAAGTTAATATTCCTAATAAAGTGAAACTCACTGAATTTGGGGGAAGGGCAAATTTGGCAATGTGTGTGTGTACATACATATATACGGTATGTGAGTATATACACTGCCCTCCAAAAGTTTGGAAACGCTACCTGGCAAAGTGGGGTTTTGGACAGTATTGCCTTTTTAATTTGTGATAATGTTGCATTGATAAGGGACAACACAAACTACGAAAACATATTTTACTACATGAACAGTTTATTAAACAGTGTATACATAGAAAATACTTAAATTTTGGATTCATCAAAATATCCACCATTAGCAGCTATTACAGCGCTGCATAATCTGGACATCCGAGCTGTCAATGAACCATCAATTGTTGAAGCTATTAAGGTGTGCTGACCCAAAAATCTTTTAAAAACCTGGGCCAAGTTTAAACCAGTAACCAGTATTATGTAATCAAAATAAAAATGATTATCGCTGGTATCCAATGATAATGTTAAGTTACTCTAATGTATATATTTGCACCAAAAAATGATGAGGATTTATGCTGATATCGTCCAAAACCCCAATATGCCAGGGGCGTTTCTAAACTTTTGGAGGGCAGTGTATGTATACTGTATGTATGCACTTGTCTTCATTGTCCTTTATATGCTTGTCCTCTCGATCAGTACCAGTGCAGAAAATATATCCTAACTTTTGCTTTAAAACACATGTAACATATGAACGTCCTGTTTTCAAAATGAAGCTATCAGTGAGGTCTTATTTCATTTTAGTCAGCTGACGTGTTTTGCATCTGTCTGCTCTCTGATCTGATCTGATTGTCTGTATACATGCCACAACACATCTCACTCCATATCCGTACTCAGTCGTAATGGGAACTTCTTTCTCCGGTGTGACCCAGAGCGTGGAGACGGTGTGCACGCTGCACCAGTCCTTCCAGGACGGCTCTGGTGGGCTGATGGAGGGTCCGAAGGAGACAGCAGGGTCCGAGGCAACGCTGCTGAGGCCCTGCCCTCGACACATGTCTGCCACAGAGAGACTGCGCAAGGTCATCCAGGAACTAGTGGACACGGAGAAATCTTACGTTAAGGTATCACACATGGTGTATTGGATTTCACTACATGCATTCACCTTTAAAGCTTCTGTTTGTTCATAATTTGTCTTCATACCTAACGTCCTGGCCGTGAGCACTTTTCACGGCTTTTGCGACCGCATTTACGCTCAAGCTCTCGAATTTATGATATATAATGGGGTCTGAAAAAACAGTGCTCTCCTGCAAAGAGGGTATCCTAAATACTTGATAGATGCTCCTGTGATCCCCAGGGGACAGATAATTAATTAACGTTCCTCTTGGGAACGAAGAAGCGCCTTGGATGTCACGGCTCATCTGTTTACTGGGTAATACCACACCTGGAGGCATATATATCCTAGCAAGAAAAATGTCAGAGTCCCTCCTAAATCTTTTTTTTTATATCCAACTGCACCTAGTTGATGTTGCTGGTGAACCTCATAGCAGTGTTAAAGCTGGCCTCTTATGAGGCGCTCCTCCTGGTTTATATTCATTGGGAAGAGGTGTGTGTGTGTGTGTGTCCGTCGTGAGATAAAGAGCAGCCCATTTTTCTATGATGTGCTGCGTTGGCACTGGTGCCTCGCAATAGATCAGGCTAATGAGAACATCCAGGCTAACGCACTGACAACCTGCCAGCGTCTTAACGTGATCACGGCACACGGAGCACGCCCAGTACAACCATGAGGGTGATGCTACGTACAGGTTAGTGCACTATGACTGCGCCGTGTTAGCACAGGGAAACGAGGAAAGGCACGATATTGAATTAAAGGGTCGCTATTGTCATTGAATGGAGGCTGATGGGGATTTATTTTATGTACTTACGTGTTGGATCTCTGTTAGCTTTGATTCAGTGTTGGCCACCGATAGAGACAGAAAAGGGTTAGTGAGATAGATAGACAGGTAGATAGACAGATAGATAGATAGAAAAGGGGGTGGAGAGAGACAGGGAGAGGGAATGGAAAGAGGAGAGGGAGATTGAGAAAGACAGTTGATGATGCTCTACTCTCACGTAGCTGACGGGCGGTATCGTACATCTTGCTGTGAAAGATTGCCCAGGTATATGACTGATTCCTGTATTTCTTAAAAGGACCTCAGCTGCCTGTTTGAGATCTACCTGAAGCCTCTGCAGAAAGAGACGTTCCTCACAATGGACGAGGTAAGCCAGAAAGTTCTGAGACATTTCATTTAGAGACTTAATGGTACATCGCATTGGCAAGAGCTTTTATTCCACAACATTAACATTCCAGCTCATTTGAGCTCGGGGTGCTAAGCAGGCAGGCTTCCAGGTCGCCTCGGGCCTTTGTGACTGATGCTAATGACAGACCAGTGTTTTAGCCTTTAGCAGTGTCTGTATAGCACCCCAGTGACCTCAGTTTGACCCTGGTATGGGTCAGTATGTCCCAGAGGGAAACCACTCAATATGCAAAGGGCAAGTGGGCTATTACCACACCACAATGTGCCCTTTACACACAGTCAGCAGATTCAGAAAACAACCAACCAAGGATTGGCACTCCTGATAACGGTGACAAGGTACCGGACATTAAGTACTGTGTGTTGTGAGAGTAGTTCAGGTTGAGTATGAGTGTATTCTGTGGTTACACATCACTGAGTTGTTCTGTATCGTTGTGTTGATGGACATGAGCTCCGTTGTGAATGCTCCTCCATGGCACAACAACCAAATCTTGTGATGTATAATTTATTCAGTTTATCTCTGAATCAAAATTGTGAAGTTGTTTTCTTGCCTGCTTTTCTCTGAAAATAGAAGTGCCGCATGTCTGCATACAAATCATTTTACTGTGTTGACTGGAGGGAGGGAGAAGCTCTGTTGCAAGGCTTAAGGTCGGTTGTCCTGTCTTTCCAGATGGAGAGTTTATTTGGCAGCCTACCAGAGATGTTGGACTTCCAAAAGGTTTTCCTGCAAACCCTGGAGGAACGAATAGCCTCCTCTCCAGATTTTAGCACTCTCGAGACCCCTGTGCAATTCAAGGTAAAGAGGCTTTACAAATGCATGATCACTCGTTCACCAGCAGAAACGTCACATTTGAGAAATCTCCACACTCACATGGATTTTATGTAATGACCGGGTAATGAATTGGAGTGGCATAAATTGTACTGACAGTGCATGGAGTGTGTTTTTTATGGGTTCAGTGGGCTGTTAGTGGGCAGCAAGAGTGTGCTGTCAGAAATGAGAGCGATCATAAACGCGAAGACGGGGAGGGCTCTCGAAGCTGTGGGAGTCTGTGGGTCACTCAGCACGGAGAGACATCATCTCCACTCTTCCGAATGAGCTCAAAATCTCTTCCACCATGGTTGCGAATAGCTGAACAATGTGCTGTCGTTTTCATTTTGTGTTCGCTTTTGATACCTCATATCTTTCAACTTCCACACAATTCAACTCCTGTGATTCATTCCACCCTATTTCTCTCTCTCTCTCTCTCTTCCTCTTCCAGAAGCTGTTGTTTTCTCTGGGTGGATCCTTTCTTTACTATGCAGATCACTTCAAGCTCTACAGTGGTTTCTGTGCCAACCACATCAAGGTTCAGAAGGTTCTGGAGCGAGGTAGGGCATATTGCAATCAAATTGCATCATTAGCGCTCAAAGTGCAAATCTGCAATACTGCTGCCCTTTGAAAATTAAGAGTGGGGCTCAGCTAATGTGGTAAATTCTGTATGGTTCCTCAGGCTAATTTACCGTTGATAATTCATTCCAACACATCATGCAAATGTGTAGTTCTGCCTGTGGTGTCTTTCTGTGAACAGGAATCCGTTTCAAAACTTGTATAAAACTATCCTCTTTGACATCTCAGTGGGCATCAGACCTTTCTAAGAATTCCTGTCTAGTCATACACACATGATCCTAACTGCCCCGAATCTAAACAGATACCGTGCATGCATTTTAATGCCTGATCTAAGTGGGATTCTGGTCTCCGAGCAAGATGCCTGCTCTTTAATAGAGACAGGGTCATTAAAAGCCTCCGCTACAGACTCATAATTTTGAGTGTCTAAGAGTTCGACCGAATATAAATGTTGAACTTAATTTATGCCTGTGAGTTGGCCTGCTTTTCCAACTCGGGCACTTTGCCCAGCGAGGAACGAGTGAAAAAGACGTCTGGCCTGCACGTACCAAGATGGGAAAATTGCCCTCCTGCACATGTTTAATTCGTCCCATTACAGGATCAGAACAGCAGTCCTGCTATCAGAGAGACAGTGTAGGGGAAGCTATGTTTCAACAGTAGCTTTTCAAGCGAGAAGATACTCGTGATTGAAAGTAGCTAAGCTACAGAGAGGCTACTGGTTTAATATAGTAGTTAGCTGCACTACAGGCTACAGGCACTACAAAGTACTATATTGAAGCTACACTGAAGCTGTTTCACGGCACTGATTCTTGCCTCCATCTTTGCCAAGGTGCACTCCATCCTCCGACTCCACCTCGCAGCTGCCTAGAGCTAGCTCTGATTCAATGAGCGTGCGCCGTACAGACACTGTAGCCTATCAGGTGCCACTTCTGCCGAATAAAAAAAAAAACCTGCAGCATTTTAAAGATAGCTTCACTACTGAAAAAAGTAGTTAAGTTAGTAACGTCATTTCTTGTAATATACTAGTCGTCAACACCTGGTACAGAAATGACGATGAGACACTCTGGTTCTGGTGTTGGATCGGTCAGTCACCTGCCACATGCACGTCTTAAGTCATGATCTGGGGGAACACGTAGGTGTGTGTCAGCAGTTTGCGCGATTACACATTCTCACACACTGCTTGTGTTGTGCCAAGAGATCCGCTCGCGCAGCAATAAAGATTTTTTTGGTGTTGACTTGTTAATTGCCTGCCAATTACTCTCTAAAGTGTCAGCGCGACTGCGGCGTGGAGTGCCTCAATAATTGCTCTAATAGCTCCTCTTCATCTGTGTGCAAACGCAACAAACGCCTCTGACACTCGGAGCACAGAAGGGGCGGCGCCGCTCGAGCCCACAGACAAGGCGCTCATTTTGGAGACGCTCTTTCATCCCCGTTTGAAACGTGAATCAGCGCCAAGGCGGGGCACGGTCCCAGCAGCGCAGTCGGGGAAAGAGCCGGCGAGAAGGAGGCTCGGCTCGGCTCGGCTCCTCCCCGCTCACCTTACTGTTGGCCCGGTGTCTGCAGCATTGGCGGTTTGCTGCAGCGGTCACGAGTGTGGGCGTCGCGTGTCCTGTGCTGCCTCCTTGTGGACGTGTGTCGTGGCATTAGGAGTGACGCCGAACCAGAGGCCGCCTCGCAAGCCACCTGGAAGGTGATGCAGTTTTCCCTTTGTATCTCCAGCCAAAACAGACCGGGCCTTTAAGGAGTTCCTCGACGCCAGGAATCCAACCAAGCAGCACTCGTCCACCCTGGAGTCGTACCTGATTAAACCGGTGCAGCGCGTGCTGAAATATCCCCTGCTGCTGCGGGAGCTGGTGTCTCTGACTGACACCGACAGTGAGGAGCACTATCACCTCACAGGTACAGCACATACACACCGTCATTTCACAGTTGTTTTGATAACTTGGGTTATTACACTGTCACACACACTTTTTTTTAATCATCTACATTTAATATGATTGTTTTAAGTATTGGCCTAAACCTGGACCCAACTTCTTTATATTTTTCCTTTGTTTTCATATAATTTTTGAATTTTACTGTGAAGACACAGTAACCGTTTCCTTGTGAGGACCAGCAGGAGATGTTATTTCCCACCCAGTCAGAGGCTACGTTCACACTGCCATGCTGAAGTGACTCAAATCGGATTTTTTGCCTTAATGTGACACAGATCTGATCTTTTCAGAGCTGTGTGGACACGCAAATCTCTTTTCAAATCAGATTTGTGTCACTTTCATATGTGGTACTTAATCTCATACGTATCCGATTTGCGGCCATGCGACCTGAATGTGAGCGCTCAGATCGTAATTCATGTGGCTTTTTGCTTATACGCATGCGCTGACATCATCAGCCTGCACCGGCAGCGCGGGAAGGTAAAAATGGAGGAGAGCTGCGATAACAGTCAGTGGAAGGATGGAGAAGTTGGGGATTTAATTGACTTTTTTTTTCTCCTTTTCGACCTGCTCATGTACAGCTGATTCACTGTTTGTCGTCCTCCAGAGCAAAGTGCGATACATGCGTGAGCTACTAACGCCTCCATTTTTAATACCATGAGTCGTTCCACAGATATGATGTTTTTTTGTTGTTGGTGACGCAGTTGACCCGTGTAAAAACGTATCAATGTGCGCATGCGTGACGTTTCGGAGGACCGATGCGTTCACATTACAGTCAGATACAGATCACTGTAGTTATGAATGTGAACCGTCAAGATAGACAAATCCGATCTGAGCAAAAAATGGGAATTGAACGATGTGGCTGGCAGTGTGAACGTAGCCAGAATATCTGGTTTTCAAAAAGTGCTTAACAAACACACACATTTACTTCACTAAGTTAAATGCTTAAGAATTAAACCCATAACCCCAGAGAGATGATGGGACGCTGTTGAGAAAGAAGCTATTTTTCAATATTTTTTAACTCACGATGAAACGGCTTCTCTCTCAGGAAATCAGTGTCTTTACAGCCCTCCTGCCTCTAGTTACAACCTGAAATAGACGAGTTCTACTTGTGTCTTACAGAGGCCCTGAAGGCCATGGAGAAAGTGGCCAGTCACATAAACGAGATGCAGAAGATCTATGAGGACTACGGCGCGGTGTTCGACCAGCTGGTGGCGGAGCAGAGTGGCCCAAAAGAGGTGCAGCATCACTGCTCTAACATTCTATCCTCAAATAATGAGTTCGACGTTGTTTTATAACGTCTTTTCCCTGCTGTCACAGGTCACTGAGATTTCCATGGGGGAGTTTCTCATGCATTCCTCTGTGATCTGGCTCAACCCGTTCCCATCTCTGGGCCGCATGAAGAAGGAGCCAGAACTGACCGTATTTGGTGAGTTCGCCACCAAGGACATTTTACTGACGTGGCTGGACACAGCTGATCTTGCTGCATGGGAAACATGACTACAGTTCCACTCCAGACAGAATCTGCTAGCGCTTGTGTTATTTAGTCTGGGCCGGATACATTTTGTAGTTAGCCTGTAATTTAAGGCAGTTGGACAAAGACCTAGACAAAGAGCAGTTAGGGATAAAGACTGTTCTGGTGAAAGCTGCAGAATGTGGGAAACCTCAGTGGACATATGTGTGTGATCAATCTGTTTACAATTTATGAGATTCCTTGTTTTATTTATTCCAATACTTCTGTTTCACCTGATTAAAGTTCCCATTCTCTGAATAGACAGTCCTGGGGTACTTGGTAGAGTAACGGTTAGGGAGTTTGCCCCATGATAGGAGGGTCACCGGTTCGAATCCCAGGACTGGTAAAGATATCACTGAGGTGCTCATGAGCAAGGTACCGTCCCCAAGCACTGCTCCCCGGGCGCTCTCCACGTTAGCTGCCCACTGCTCCTTCACGGATGGGTCAAATGTAGAGGTCACATTTGGTTGTGGTGCGCCGTGTGCTGTGGTGTGTTCACAATGAGAAATAATCACTCAATTTCACTTTGTTTAGAATGATTTTTAAAAAGCTTTGTGCTTTTAGTTGTGTAGTAGTGGGATTGTTGGAACTGAACGTAAGGGAAACACTGTCTCCTGAGCGAAATAATTTTTTACACCCCTGAGAGCGTTACAGAAGTGTCAGAAATGTAGAGAAGTGTTACTTCTCTATGTAGTGAAGACATGTTCTGCGAGCACAGAAGGATGCTGTTGGAGCTCCTGGTGAGTTGCTGCATATGGGTGACTCATGGGAAATCTTTCTTCTGTCCCTTGTCAGTGTTTAAGAAAGCAGTGATTCTGGTCTACAAAGAAAGCAACAAGCTGAAAAAGAAAGTGGTGAGTCTCTTCATTCTAACACTTTGTTCGTTGTGTGTGAGTATACTGGCATGTTAATCGAACCTGTTCCTTTCTGATTGTGTTTGTGTTTTTTTTTTTGTGCAGAACGTTTCCCGGCCTGCGCACACTCACGGAGATCAGGACCCGTTTAAGTTCCGCTGGCTTATTCCTCTTTCTGCACTGCAGGTCAGACTGGGAAACACAGCAGGTAGGAGACCACTTTCTTTTATAATGCAAGACCGCCGCACGGGGATGGGCAATTAATCAAAAATGCACGGGAACTGACCTTCAGAAACTCTAATTGCTGTAATCTTTCTGTTGACAATCAAAAATGTAATTAAAAAACAATTGTAAAAAAATGTGCTGGGCCCCTAAAAACATACTACTGCCCTGTATCTGCCCCCCACCAAACTAAATAACTGTAATTGAATAAAATGTTCAATTAATCGTGATATTGATTTGAGGTCATATTGTTCTTCCGCCTTGTATTAGCTCAGATCTGCTTTAATATGCACTGGCATTTGATCTTTCTCTGTCCATAGAAACCAACTGCATTTGGGAGCTGATCCACACCAAGTCAGAAACCGAGGGCAGACCAGAGACAGTGTTCCAGCTGTGCAGCAGGTGAGAAAGAGGGTTTGTTCCGTTCCTAAAACGAAGCCCTAACTTACACTACGGGAGTCTAAATGAGTTCCTCTCCCTCCTCCAGTCAACCCGAGTGTAAAGTCAACATGGTGAAGGTGATCCGCTCGGTGCTGCGGGAGAACACTAGACGTGTGATGCGGGGGAACGACCGGCCGGCGGAGCGGAGCTGTAAGGATCGCTTTGCTCCTCTGAGGAGAACGCTGCCCTCATCCGCCAAGCTCGGTCAGTCCGCTCTCATTCATTCCTCTTATTTGCCCCTGGGTCTGCCGTAGAGAGTGCAGCGAAGAGAAAGTTGAAGTCTGACCTGACGTTACCCTTCTGCTGAACGACTGGTGCACAGCGAACGGTGATATCTGGTGACTAGACCAGATGGCAGCTTAGACAGTCTAACGTGTGTGTGTGTGAGAGAGAGTGCAGGTTTTCAGGTGTTTATGAGGAACTGATCATCCCCCCGAAAGATAGAAAATCCTGAGACTTGCACTATTTTTCTGGATTAGTGAGGGCATTTTTGTATGTGAAGTTCTGTTTACATTGTTTACATCGTAGCAGTCAGCAGATGCTTTTATCCAGAGCAACTTTAATTTCCTAATTACAGGGACAGTCTCGCTGAGAGCAGGATGGGGTTAAGGGTCTTGCTCAGTGACCCAGTGATGGTGGTGGTGCTGGAAGTAGGATTCGAATCCACGACCTCGAAACCACGTCCAAAGCTGCACATCCTAACCAAATGTGGCGTAAAGATATCGTCATGACTGTGTGTGTGTGTGTGTGTGTGTGTTGCTCTGCAGGTTCCTCTCGAGCTTCCTGGCTCTGCAAAAAGCCCATAGACACTTTCTCCCTCTCCAAAAATGACCTACTGAAACCCACTCTGCTGGACTCCGATTCGACCAGCGAGAGCAGTGGCACGCCCAGCAGCGTAGGCCTACCTCCAGATCCCCCGCCCTCCGGCCGCACGGCCCTCGGCCACAACAGCATGAAGGAATCGGACATCCTCGCCGACGAAGGCGGCGAACTGGCTGAGCGATTGGGCCGAAGCGATTCCGTCTCCGGTTCGCTGGAAGCCCGCCTGCGTGACCTGCATCTGAACCCTCACGCAGCCCCCCGCGTGCAGCCGGAAGGGGAGCCGGACTCCCCCGAAAGGCAGCCTCCATTCAACGGAGCAAAGGGAAGCAACGGAGGTGGGAGACGCGGCCAGGGCGTGCTAGTAACCATGCGGCAGCACAGCCGCTCCCTCGACAGCCCGGCGGAAACTGTGGTGGTCAGTGTGGACCTGAATGCGCTGTTGGAACGCGAGTTCAGCGTCCAGAGTCTCGCCTCGGTGGTGAACGAGGACTGTTTCTACGACAACGTCAAGGAGGCCCCAGAAAACGGCGCCGCGGCAGCGACGTCGTAGTGACACCTGCTTCGCTTGTGGTTTCTACGAGTGAACTGCAGGTGACGGAGTCAGATACACAATGAATGTCAAACTGTGTGGTGACACAGATCGCAACCGAGGACGGGCAAATTTAGTCAGCTGGTTAAAGGGAAAAGGCTCACCATTTACACACTCTCTCTAGTGCTAACGTGAGACCGTTACTGAAGCTGAGTTAGTGAATTTCCTCGTCATCAACCCTGGGTTTCTAAATGAGCATCTGTCAGCGACTGTTTTGCACCACCGAACTGAATCGTGTGACTCTCCCTTTGACACCAGCTTCTTTAATGGCCTGTGCACTGATGAAGTCAGCAGGTACACATAAACACAGCATCACTGAAGCTACACTGGCTTGGCCTTAAAGGGGCACTCTGCCTAAAAATGACTAAGTGACCAACTTTAAATGCAATAAAATCCTTTAATACGTCACCTGCGTCCCACTCGGAGGAGAGCACCCCTTTTAAATGCAGGTGCGAGTCTCAAACTGCTCCAGAATCACCAACCTCTTCATACTTTGCCTTTTTTCATTATTTTGTGCACTATGTACACATTTTGCCTACGTTTTAGCTTTGCTTTTATTTTGATTTGTACATCATGGTCTTTTGGAAGTTTCTGAGCATTTTTAATTATTTATTGTTAAGTTAAACTTTCTAAGAGGAAGCCAAACCATGGGTTAAGACTTGATTTTTTTTTTTTGTTGTGAGGAAACCAGCGTGGACAGAAAAACGGTGACGACTGTAATGTCATTTGTCTTAATTAGTAAGACAGCCATGGTGTGTAGTGACCAGTTTACATAGTCGATCTGTCAAATACAATCAGGACGTTTTAACTGAAATGTGCTACACTGGGTACCTGCCATTAAAAAAAAAGGACGGCTCTTTTATATGTCCAAATATGTATAGTATTTTTTCATAAGCAGCTGTACATTAATTTTTATTACTGTACATCCCTTTGTTTCAAGGATTTAAAAAGCTGTATATGCAATAATCAGTGTTTGGAATAGTAGTGAAGCAGAGGGTTTTTTAACAAATAAAAATCTTATTTGATTTACAATGATTGTGGTAATTATCATAAATGAAATAAATGAAGGAAGATGCTGCTGTACTTAGACAATGCAAATACCTGATCTTGCTTGCATCAAGAATACAAAACTGCTTTTCAGATCAAGGAGAGGAGGCGCTCTACTGGGGATCTAAAGGATATTTGGGGAAAAACAAACTGTCCTTTTACCTGGTGAGAAGGAGCAGGTGCAAAAATGTGTTAGACAGCCCATAAACCCCAAAAACGTACTGTATAAACAGTTCTAATATTTATGTACAGAGATATCTTCCCTGAAGACGCCATACAATGAAGCCGTCCAGCACGACGGCATTCGAGCACAACGGCATTTCAGACAAACTTACCTCACACCTCCAGCAAGGCTAAAGTCCTTCATGAACACTGTAGAGATACGAGGGAGAAAAACAGGCCAAATTTATAAAAACTCTCTATTTTCCTGTCAAAGGCTTCCGCAGCTTCATTTTGCTCCGGCTGCTGGTTCATACAGGACCCCGTGTTATCTCACTGTTGCAAGTTAGGAGGATTACAAGCATTTCAGCCCTTTTTATCCCCCACAATTACCTCAACAAAGCCGTTCTTGAACTACAGCCTCACTGTCATAACTCCTCGCAATTATGTTGCTACCCTAATACAACCTAGAACACCTCCAACCAAGCCAAGGCCGGTGTAACTCGCTCCCTTGTTTCTGCAAGTGTTCCGCTTCATCTGGCCATTTGCCCTGCTCTTTCAACCAGGAGAGACCGAAAGGAATGGTGTAAAAAATTCATGCCCCCGCCACGGTGAAAATGTCACTGCTAAGAGCAGTCCGTTGTCTCCTTGTGCGAACATCGGCCATTAACATTTCTCTTTCAATACGGGCTCGTGAGGGCGAGGACGAGGCTCTCGGCTGCTGGCTCCCCGCATCCGCCTGTGATGTTTTTGCGCCAGCTCTTCTCTGAACTCGTAGCCGATGAGTGCCTGATCTTCCACACACAGCCCGCTGTAGGTGTCTGCTAAAGCCCGGAACTGGGCAATGGAGAGCTCTGTGGGCCGGAGCTTCGGGTCGACGTCGGCACGTTGCAGCAACTCCTGGGTCAGTTCGAGCCGCTGGGCCTCAGGGAACAATAACCTGCAATTAGAGGAGCAAGACTCAGACCATGGGCCAAATAAGAAGTGATCAATCAATCAAAAAAATAATTTTTAAGAATAATCCTTTTATTTTATTCTTTTCTTTTTTTTCTCATATATAAAAATTCAGACCAAAGTGCTTTACTTCAACAATAAAAAAGGAAAAAGATAAACCACTAGCAACAAGAGAATCTGTAAGTTTTAAATGATAAAAAAGAACAAATTAGAGAAATTTAAATAAAAAACAAGGAAATTGAACCAATGAAAAGACCACAAATTAGGAACAGCTAAACTCTGTAAAACCAGGGAAAAATATGAGTTCTTAAAAGGAAAGGAAAGGAAAGTGAGTGATTATTTGTCATTGTGAACACACCACAGCACAACACACAGTGCACCACAACGAAATGTGACGTCTGCATTTGACCCATCCATGAAGGAGCAGTGGGCAGCTAACAAGGGAAGCGCCCGGGGAGCAGTGCTTGGGGACAGTACCTCGCTCATGAGTATCTCAGTGGTACCTTTACCGGCTCTGGACTCCAACCTGTGACCTTCTGATCACGGGGCGAACACCCTACCGTTACGCCACCAACTGCAAACAGCAAAGTGACTTTGCCTCTCTAATTCTTAGTAATAATATGATCCATACTTTAGTGCATATAATTAGGAAGTTATATCAGAAGACCATTACACTACTGCAGTGCTTTTCTAGAATATTTCTCTACTAGAAGCATCATGTAGGCGGAGCAGCTGCACACTGCAAAGGTGGCACAGGATATTGCTTGGCGATATCACCTCAAACCAACATCACGATTAAACATTTTAATATAATATTATTCTAAAATAGCTGAAAGAAACACACAGATGCAGGCGCAGGCTAGCTGGAATCATGTGACAACACTCCTGCTAGTGTTTTTAACACACTGGGGAAAGAATCAACAGTATTTTAACAAATGAAAAAAACTACATGGTCAAGATTACGTCGATTAGAGGTTCTGAATGACAGATTTATTATTTTTTGATTAACTGAGCGGCACTAGCAGAGGAGGCAGGAGCAAATTGGGGTTGATTAGGAGGCCAGATCTGAAACATCAGGGTTCCATCCTGACATTTATGCAGAAGTTTGCTTATCAGAGTCCAAGCGATTAGAAAGTCAGCTTTTACAGCTGATACTAGTGTAAAAGTTCCTCACATCTCTACCACATCTTTGTGACTCATAATAGGTGCTCTACTTGTACTGTTTCCTTTGTTAAAATTGCTCGTACCCAGCAACGCGGTGGTAAACTACAGAGAAGCAGAAGGAGGCTTACTGGCAAGCCGTGGGCCAGCGCTGCTAAATAAAGGACGAGAGAAAGAGCGTGAGCAGGAGGAAAGCGCTTACTCGAGCCCCTTGTGACAGTGCTTCCTTCGGAATTGGAAGACGTTCCTCACCAGCTTCTCCACCAGCTTGAAGGGCTGCTGGATCTGCGGCTCAGCCAGAGGAGTGAAGTGAACAACCCCCACGTCCACCTACACACACACACACACACACACAGGCATGTACATGAATAGATATACCGGTTATAGCAAGACTTCTAGTCCTAGTCCGAGAGCGAGAGAGTGGAAGCATGAGGGAAAACAGGAGTGATAAAAAATGGAATGGTGAGGAGAGAGAAAGATAAATTGGCGGGAGAGAAGGAGAGAAACAGAAGAGAGGGAGATGAAAGATAAACGTGAGGGAGAGAGTTGGATGGATGCATGAGGGAATGAAGGAGTGATGAAAAAGGAAGGAGAGGGAAAATGTGGAGGTAGGAAATTTAGGGGAAGAAAGAGATTTACCCCTCATAGTCTGTGAACTCTCATTTTCTCTAACACGTTTCTGTTTAAGTATTTAACTCTGGATAAGAGCGTCTGCTAAATGCTGTAAAGGTAAATGAAAGAAAGAGAAGGACGGAGAGTGTAGGTGAGAGAGAGGAATCAGAATCAGAGTGGAAGGAGATAGGGAGGGAAATTGGGGAAGAAAGAGTGAAAGAGAGATGGATGAAAGCATAAGTGAGGAGAGAGAGTGGGGGGGAGAGGAGAAACTGAGAGCAGAAAGTTAGAGACAGGGAGAGAGAGAGAGGGGTGGATGGGAGCATGAGAGAAAGAAGGAGTGATAAAAAAGGAAGAGTATGACGCAGCATGTGATGGCAAGCCAGCTCCAGTTGCCACAGTAACACCTGTTTGAAGGACCATGAAAACAAGGCTCTCCAGATATGAATACTAAGCGAGTCTCTCGTCACAGCAAAACACCAGCCTCGCCTCCGCAGCACAGCGCCCCGGTCCAACACCAGCTGGACTCCTCCCTTCTCTCAGTCTCCCTTCCATCCATCCATCCATCCATCTCTCTCCTCCACCCCGCCTTTCCTCCTCCACTCTCCTTTTCTGGTTCTCTTTCTACCTCTCTCCCCCACCCCCACTTTTCCCTCTCTCTTTCTTCCCCCCACTCTCCCTTGCTGTTTTTCCTCTCTTTCCCCCCCTCTCCCTTTTTATCACCCTTTCCATCCACCTCTCTCTCCTCACTTTCTCTTAAACCCTTAACCCGCCAAACACACGGGGGGTAGGGGGCAAGCAATCAGGGCAAACGACAGGGGCAAACTCGGTGCTACCCTCTCCAACACCCCCCCCAAATCAGCTCTAAGCTGATATGACAAACTGTTGAAGTAATCGTGCCAGACCCGGCAGAGCTCTGCTCCTCCTCATGTCTCCCTCCCTCCCTCACTCTTGCATTCGTTCGTTTGTCTCTCTCATCCTCTCTACCCTCGTCGAGGGATGCGGCTGTTCCTTTCATTTTAAGCAATGAAACGGAGAGACCCACAGCACCGCCGACGGAAAAGCGGACGGCCGCCCAGCCGGGACTGAGGCTTTCCTTCCATGATCAGAGGAGGTGTTTTGGGAGCCTGAGGGAGAAAAGAGAGAGACAGAGAGAGCGCGCTTATTCTGCATGGGGTTTCAGAGGAGGTCTTGCCCAGCAGACGACCTACAGCAGCGCTGGCCGGGGGGACGTCCTCACTGAATGGGGAGCTGAGGGAGGAATTTGGGGGGAAGGCGGCGAGCCGAACCCCTCGCGCTGTAGTTTCACGGGAGAGACTGAGAGCTGAAGGGACTGAAAGAAAAGCTTAACGCTCCATCTGGAGGACGCAGATATGGTCACAGGCAAACAACAGACTCTCGCTACATTGCCACAATCAGGTATGACTGCAACGTCTCGTCTTCTAAATAGTCGAAACACCGACATGTACCGGTGTGTAATTGCTGTTCCCGTGGGCCCCTTATTATTTAGAGGGGGTTGTGGCTTAATGAGGATTTGATGGGAGGGAAGAAACTTAATTAGTCCGAGGAGAGAAGGAAGGAGGGGGAAGATCCTAATTGATTTGCTCTGGATTCTTCTGAGCTGTACTTAGCTTGGCTCAGCACCAGCTCGGTGTGCTGTTAACTTTTTTAATTTCCAGCTGCTGGAGTTGCTGCAGTGATGCGACAAAACCTGAGGCAGCTGAGCAAGCCTCTCTAGGACCACACTGATCTCAGCATTTTCCTTATGAATCAATTAAAGACAAACACACAAAGCTTCACACAGACGGCTTAATCAGTAGCGACATTCAGAACTAGAGGTCGACCAATATTGGTTTTTCAGGGTTGATATCGATTATTGCTAGTTAACGGGCCGATAACCAATATTAGCAAAACTGATATGTAGAACAAATATGAGATTAACTGATTAGTCTAAACTAGTAGTCTAGAATTTTTTTTTAACTTCTCTTTATTTAAAAAAACAAAAAAAAAAAACACCACACACCCACTTTAGATTAAACCGCCGTCCTTACTTATTGTTGCATAATTAAATGAGAAATAGCTCTTCTAGATATATATGTTCTTCACAAGTCTCATTACTAACATAGACCCCAGATAATCAGTAGAAAATGCAGAGTAATGTTGTAGAGTTTGCACACATTGGCTTAGCTTTAATTGCTTTGGTTATCGGTGAAAGCCAAATTAAACACTGATACCGGGAGTAATCTGCAAAATGCTTCCAATATAGGCCCGATAATCAGCCCGCCAATAAATGTCGATCCGTATTCAGAATTCTGCTTGTACTGTCCTTTAAAAACATATTACTGCATGTTGTGTCACCTGACTACTTCATTCAGTCTGGAACTACACAGGTGTGTGTTTCCTGCAACTATTTTAAAATCACAAAGAGATACATGTTTTCATTAGAAAAAAAGTCCCGCTTTAATAGTTGAGAGAATATTTATACTGCATACCTTGTCTGTAAACTAAGAGAGCAAAAAAACAAAACAGTTCATTCACTGCAATAGTAGTAAAATGTTCAATTTATCATGATGTCGGTTTATCGCCAACCCTAGCTAGGTGGTCTTGATTCCGGGCGGCTAGCGGAAGATTGGCGATACACCTGAAAGGAGACCAACGACAGCAGCTATCAGAACCATCAGGCTCATCCTCATCAACTGCGCAGAAGGCAGAGAAAGCAATTGTTTTCGGACATTAGGGAAAACAATCTTATCACCAGTCACAAGATGAGGATGCTGTTTTTAAACTAACACCATCCTGCACCGCTGGCGAATATGCGAGCCGGGTGCGGGCACGTCCGCTCTTCCGTCCGTCTGCCGTGGGGGCGAGGCGGGGGAGAATGCCTTTAATCCTGATCCCTCCTGGCGTAATTAGACCATTTGTATTCCCCGCCTTGTGATTTAGAGGTTTGGGCCGGGGTAAGTCGATACGGCGACTGTACGGGCAGCGGCATTTCAGCCATGGGTACTGTCCCAGTCACTTTGGAGTGTGATTTATGAAACGGCAGCTACATGGCCCTCACTTGCTGCTTGCTAGTAATATATCCCCCACCTGCCATTAACTCTTCGATAACCCTCACACGCCGGCGAAACTTCTTCCTCTTAAATCACCTCCGTGCTGCTCTCCCATCAATATCGGCCATAGCTGCCGCCTCTTGAGCCGCTTCCTCCTGTGTCAGGCTCTGCGTTTAAGTACTTATCCTCAGCTGCAACCGGAGAAGGTCTCCTTAACCTGCCCGAGCCTTTTGGGCTCCCTCGCCTGTCGTGGTTTTCATCAAAGAGAGACCTTTAAGATATAACGGCTGTAGCAGTAAAACTAATGTGGGTTTCATCTGCTTGGTTGTGCGTTTATAGAGGAGAGGGGAGAACAAGCAAATCAAAGCCCTAACCATTTTCTTATGAATTCTGCACTAAATTGGCTCATTACATAAGACTCTACATTCTATATTTAAAAAAAAAAAAGCTAATTTAGTCCTATTTTTCCTTCTACAAAGACTTCTGCTTTGTGCAGACTTGCAACTGCTGTACATGTGCTCTGCAGATATAAACTCTTGAAATAATCAGCAGTTTCCTACTGGTAATTACTTACTCTTAAAGTTGAGTATATATACAGTATGCTAACTCTTGAAAATATTATCAAAATATTATCAAAGACTTACTGATATACTGATATAACACTATACCAACATCTGGCTGTGTATCTATGCCATTGTAGTGCGTATATCAACTTCGCCTTTTAGAAATCCTAATTGAGGAAACCAGACAGATTTCATAGTCCACTACAAGGCTGGAGTTCATTAACTGCAGCCTACTATCTACACAAACAGCATACAGCGCAGTTCACCGTATAGTTCTAAGAGATGCGTAATGATTCATCGCTCAAAAGTCAAAGTAAACTTTATGATCCCTGCTATATAATTATACAGATATACAGAGAGACGAGACGACGTGGCTCCAGATTTCACAGTGCAAGAAGAAATAGGGAACAAAGAACAAATAGGGCACGTTCTTGCTATAGTCAGAAATACAGCTAATGTCCAATTACTGTTATGGATATTCATTAAAATTGGTGAGTTTCCTTCTTTAGGTCATGAGCAAAACACATTATGACCCGTCCTCACCAATATCCTCACAAGACGCAGAGCCTTGGCGACATTGTATTTGTCTCGAAATAACGCTCAACATGCCCTCACCCATTACCACCTGAGCATCAGCGCTGGAACCTAAAGGGGCCATGAACAGTAATTTGTCATTTCTTATGGAGAATGATGAAATCGAGGTGGCAGGCCCTGAGGGCCAACATCAACCATCCCTTACATAACGGCCAGCGAACAATGGGTTATACTGCTGGGAAATTCATAAACCAAAGGGGAGTGCGGAAAAACGCCTTGCAATAAAGAGGGATGCATTAATCACACAAGACAATCAAACGACATAGTACAGCTGTGGCATAGAGGTTGGTGTAGCGGAGAGGACAAACGAAACCAGCATGTGGGGTTGCGTTTGTGAAGGAGGTTCGTGGTCGAGGCATTTCCTAATAATCTTGCAAGCAGCCTTGCGCACGGATGGAACCGAAGTGCTGTGTTATCTCATCTCTGAAGGAGACATTTCCAAGAGGGAACCTGGGGATACAAGCCTGTCACAAGGCGACAAGATAGAGCGGCAGGAAAAATGATGAGTACTCTTCCTTTAGAAAGAACAATACAAACGTCTTGTTACTTTTGAAATCCGTCATGCAAGTCAGCCATTTGATTGCACAATAAAAACAGAGGCCGTAAAATCAAGGTTGTGTAGAAACACTTTCCCCAGCATACTAAGATTTACTACTAACAATAATAATACATTTACTCCCCAACACTTTTTGAACAAGGTTGTTATGTCAGCTAGCACTGTGTTTCACTGAATGGCACCTTCAGGCCAAAAGTTGTGAAACATGACGGCTTTGAAGCAATCCCAGAACAAAAGTGCAATTACATGCAGAAAAAGCGGATGCAAATTCGACATAAACCCCCCCATCTAGAAAATGGACAATCCCCTCGTCCAGTCAAGCCTCAGCAAAGACCGGCTCGAGGTGATAAAATCAAGCCACCATACTTATAATAGCTTCCCATGCCTTCACACATCACCACCTCGTGCATCTTGCCTCCCCAGCGATGTTAACAGCCTCCTCTCTGCAGATTACTACGCCTTTTTCTTCCTACTAGCACCATCCAAGCATCAGCACTTAGGAGCACCACTGTGAGGGTGTACAAAAACATTTTTTTTTTTTTCATCCCTGCAAGCAAAAAGGGGAGAAATGCCATCTGAAGGTCACCACCACTGAAGGTAGCTGTTGCTAAGGTTCGCATTTGGTTTGCATGGTGCTACTATTGATTCTGAGGAAGGGGATCACAATGAGAGAACAATAAGAAGATAAAACCAACCTTTAATCTACCAGATCTAGTCCTTTCACGCAGATATTGGCTGGCCCCTATTCTAGCCGATCAATGGTGTTATTTTAATGTACAGTTGTATAGCATGTGGCTTAAGATGTAGCTAGTCCTGATTATCTTGGGTTATAGGCGAGCTGCTTTCCCTTTACAATGGGAGCTAAACACATTACATTTATGTCTTTATTAATGGATCCTGTCCGCTTGTGTCCTTCCCTGCCCTTTTTGTCATTCACGAATCAAGGCCGAATGGCCACTCCCTCCTTCTCCTTTCTGTCCTCTGCAGAGGAGAGGGGAGTAAAGGGGGATGGGATGGGATGGGAGGGGAGGGGAGCAGAGGAGAAAAGAGAAAGAGATGAAGGTTCAGAGGGCAGCAGGCCAGAGTTTCCTCCCAGAGAGAGTTTATGGATGCTGAGACATGCTTTTGTTTGTAATAACAAAGCTACACTGTCAAGGTAATTTATTACTGATGAATTATTATTATTATTATTATTAATATTATTGTTATTATTATATTATTAGTATTATTTATTACTACTATGTTTAGTGTATATACATTTTAAGATAATTATTTAAAATATTTTTTTTTAATAAAAAATATATATTTTCACTCAACAGGTGGTTTTAGTATATTTATTAACATTTATAATATATCTAAAAATTATAATGTAATTTTGATCCAGTTTTAATGTTTATAGTGATGATAATAATACAATATACATCTAATAGTGATTTTACAATCATTTACAGCAGCATTATTAGCTTTTCCAACATGATTAAAAATGCGTGACGTATTTTTGTACTAATGCAAGTAAATGCACGGTACAACAAACCCACAAAACCGTAATGACAAGACTGCACCTGAAGAGGGCATTTAGACTCGAACTCACTGCAGATAAAGTATTTTGTTAAAAGCTTTAGAAGTTATAATTAAATAAATACACCTAAATGTTTTTTTAAATCTCTAAATACAAATATTTAAAACCTTTACTACCTTGATTATTAGTCAAGTTACCCTTTCAAAATAATTCCGTTTCAATAAAAGTTGCGCCTTTATAAACATGTATAGATTACAATTAATATGTAATATAATATTAATATATAATCTGTTTCACTCTGTTATCAGTCAAACTGACACTATTTTCGTTTCCAAATCGAGCAAACTAAGGCTTGATAAAATCCCATCGCACGAGGGAAGGAAATATTCCGGCGTAACAGAACAGAGGCAGAGCCGCTGCATCACATCGTCTCGGGCTCCAATAAGTATAAAATGAAGCAGAGAAAAAGCGAAAGCACATCGGTCTGAAGAAGAAGAGGAAAATTGACTTCAAAGTGTGTGCGGGCGATAAGAGGGACGCGTTCGACTCGTTCACTTTTGCTCAGCGCGAACTTGAGGCGAAGCGGTAAATTACGAGTCCGTCAGCTCAAGACTCGTGACGTCGGAGCCTCGAAACCAGACTCGTGTTGAGAAAGCGGGGAGCGGGATTTGTGTGGTCCTCGGCCGGGATGTCCTCCTCTCGTGTACTGTTGCTAAGGAAATTGATGGAATGAATGGATCTTACCACACACGCACCCACACACACTTGTTTCGGTGTTGTGTATTTGTCTGTTCAACCTGACGCGTCATAGCGCCGCTCTGCACCAGCCGAGGTAAGCTTCTCTGCATTCCTCCTCTCTCCTTCTTTTTCACCACTGCCGATAAACAAATCCTTCAACTATGTCCTTCATTTGAAAGCGCGTCGGCATTGAAATGTTGCCTGTATTTTCTTATTTCGCGAATGAAACGAAACGCGTCCTAGCTGCGCGATGATGAAGTTCTACACCTATAGCAAAGAACGGCGCGGCACTTTATTAGATTTACCTGACGGTGCGGGACCTGCTTTTGTTGTAGCTTGTCTTATTGTTTCTCCAGTTAAGGGACACTGCAGCTTTAAGTGCACATGGTGAAGCATCGCAAATAACAGAAATTACAGTGGAGAAACTGTTCCAGAAGATGCCGGCACTAGACAGATATAGAAAGAAGAGACAGCAGCACCCCGACAAAAAAAACAAGCAAAAAAACCCCACAAGGTCCCCCTTTTCCGATGTTTGGCAGGGAAACAGAGAGCTTTCTTGCATCCTTCTCTTTGTAAGGGAAAAATGTATGTGGTAAAGGGAGAACGAAAAAGAGAGGAAGGAGGAGGAGGAGGAGGAGAAGGCTGCTTGAGGCTCTGTTCTCTCTTTCGTTTCCTCAGGCAGGCGCCGGTGCTGAAGAGGCTCTGCTGCTGAGAACCGCGGCAGGCAGAGGGGGAGACGGTGGACGGACGGGTGAGCCGGAGGGCGGCAGGGGCGAGCCTGGGTGAATGGTGTCTGTGCAGGGGGACGCTGCAGGATGGCGTCCACGGGCACGCAGATCTTCGCCTTCGTGCTGGCGCTGCTGGGGATCCTGGGCACCACAGTTGCCACGCTGCTGCCCAACTGGAAGGTGAGTGCTGATGTGGGTTCCAACATCATCACCGCCATCTCACAGATGCAGGGCCTGTGGATGGACTGCACCTGGTACAGCACGGGCATGTTTAGCTGCACCCTCAAGTACTCAGTGCTGGCGCTGCCCGCCTACCTGCAGACGGCGCGCACCACCATGGTGCTCTCCTGCGTCCTCGCTGCGCTGGGACTGTGCCTGGCCTCACTGGGATTAAAGTGCACCCGCTGGGGCGGCGGGCGCAGGGCCAAGCGCCACGCGGCCCTGGCAGCCGGCGCCTGCTTCCTGGCCTCAGGATTCCTTTGCCTGGTGCCCGCTTCCTGGTATACCAATGAGGTTATTGTCAGCTTCCTGGACGCCAATGTCCCCGAGAGTAACAAGTTCGAGCCGGGCGGTGCCGTCTATGTGGCCTTCGTCTCGGCCGGCTTCCTCTTCGTTGGCGGCTCCATTTTCTGCCTGTCGTGCTCGGGGAAGCGGCAGGGCCCTCAGGACCTGGTCCTGCTCCCTCCAGACAAACTCCTCCTCCAACAGCAGCAGCAGCTTCTTCAGCAGCAACAGCAGGACCAACTCCAGCACCAGTACTGCTCCCTCTCTCCTCTGGACAACAAGACTGGCTACAGCCTGCAGGACTACGTCTAAGGGAAGCAAGTGTGTGCAAGTTGGAGTGCATCGATCAACCCCTAGCTCTGGTGATTACCAGGTGAAGGAGGGAGGAGGTTTAAGTTCGTGATCTACATCCCCTCCCCCACCCATCTCTTCTGATCGGCAAGCACAAGCAACAGAGGTATTCCCTAAGCGACGCCTCGGAAAGGATGGGTCATGAATACTGAGGTGTGCTGAGAAGATCGCTGCGGCAGCGTCAGAGATGAAGACACAGGAGAGCGGGAGAAGGCAACAAATAAAGGCCAGATATCCAGTATCCAAGCAAATCATATTAAGAGTTCCTTGGGGAACAGATTAGCTATAAAGAACTCTTTATCTTCCCCCCACCTCCATGCCTCATTCCTGCCCCTTCCCCAAAGATTAGAAATGAAAAGCAATCACTTAGCTGCTAACAATCTTTTTGGTAACCTCTGTTCTAAGTAAGATGGCAATATGTCTCCTAGAGGCAGTAGTACGCGAAAGCCAGTTTGCAAGCCTTCATGGCTTTCTGGACCTGTCCGCTTGAGTAATAGCAGAACTAATGAAATCTCTTGTCTTATTTTGGTAGATGGTAGAATGATTGATATTCTGCGTAAGCATGCTGTCTGGAGCCTTTGCATAATGCAGTGGAATGCCTGGTAGAGTCTGAGTCGTAGCCACATTGCCTGTGCCTATATATGTATTTTTAAAAAACGAACATTATAAACCGCTGAAATTGTTCAAGGGGGACAAACGTGAGGAGAGAGTGAATGGGGTTTGCTTGGCCAGGTATGAGAAACATACTCCGGTTGGCACATGGGGAACAGGATGTGATGCCTGTGCGTGATGAGTGGACAGTCTGACGTGTTGCCGTTCAACGCTTTCTCATTTAGTCCCACACAAAACCAGCCTGGCTGAGTGCATGCTGCTCGCTGCTCCATCACCCACACACAAAGCGCTTGCACAGACACACACACACACAAAGCTGCATGTGTGCTTTTTTTTGCATCACTACTCACTGCCATGGAAACAGAGTCCTGCACCCAAATATGTGTATATATTGTCTGGGGGTTTGTGGCAGGCCATGAGCTGGAGGGACGGACTGAAAGCTGCTGTCTTATCCACCACCAAAAGCTTGCTGTAAGTCATGCCTTTTGGGCATCACTTTCAGAAGAGAAAACCCTCAGTAACGCCGTCACTCAACCCAAAGGGCCAATTCTGGCTGCTCAATCACCTTTATTCACACATTATTGGCAGAATCCGTCTGCCAAGCTGTCATAATTCTAGGAATACAGAAATGTAGCTCTCAGAATGAGACATTAGTGGTAATGTTTAATTAACACAGTGTTTTCATGGTGACGAGGTTAGCCTTCATGCTTCATAGGTCTGCTTTGTGCTGAGCTTTATAGGTCTGCTTTGTGCTGATGTCATCTTAGTCAGCTCGTCAACAACAGATTTTTTCCCCCTTGAGATTCAGTCCCCTGTTTATATCCGCAGATATTTCAGCTGCACATCTGCTGACAGATTTCCATCTGCAGGAGACCACTCTCATGTCAAGCCCCAGTGATTTCGCTGCGAAACACTCCTCTGCTTCCATGGCCCTTCACTTCACTCCATTTTTTGCCGCTCTCTGAAAGAGTATGAATGTTGGTTTGGATGCACGATGCACGATGTTTTTTTTACTAGTTTGTAAACGCACAAAAGCTTCAGAACACTCCAAACACAAAGACCCATCTCTCTGATGCATTAAGTGTTTCGTGTGTGTGTGTGTATTTGTGTGTGTTGGGTTCAGAACCCACTATGGTCATGTTTCTCAGCTCTGCTGAGGTGAAGAATGCATCTCCCATGTTGCTCGGCTCTGGCAAAGTGAGCCTTGGCAGTGATGGATGGCACAGTGCATTCTTCCTCTCGAGCAGATTCCCACGGGCGAGCAGATGGCTGGGCGCAGCTCGCCCCCTGCAGGCAGCCGTGGGCATGCTGAGTGAGCGCGTCCGAGCACAGCACTGCCCTTTCGGGGGCGGATTTCTCCACCCCTCTGCCGATGGTGCCAGCACCTGGACCATAAGAACTACCCATACGCTATCACTCAATGCAATAAGTACCCTCCTCATGCCATCCTGAACTGCCCCATACACTGCCATGTCTCTGTTGGCAATGTGTTGAGAATGTGCCAAATCCATGTCTATTTTTGCAAATGTTTGTATATGTACCATGTTCCGCTTGCCAAATGACTAACGTGTCGAAGGTTATCTGATTATTATTTGAATGATCGCATTCTGTCCTGTCGGGTGAAAAGATGGACGTTTACATCATACTAACATGACCAGTTTCAGGTTTTTTTTTAATGTTTTTTCCAAAGCAGTAACTTCATTTAGATTTATCAGGATAATTTTCAAGGTTGAGAACATTTTAAATATCTTTTTCATGCTTTGGGGTTTATTTATTTCCTTCTTCGGAGTTTCATAAAGCAGTATATAGACCATTTGGCAGCTTGTCTAATTCTTTCTTTGCTTAAGGGAAAATGCAGTTCTGTTCTCAATACCCAGGCATGTTTATAGTGAATCTTCTTTATAAGAAGACAACACATTTTACACCTTTTCTTGTGTAATCCCATAATACTGCAGTTTTTTTGGTGAAACATTGCAAAAAATACAAAAAGGAGGTAAGAATAAATGTAAATAGTAACAGAGCGTGTGAACAGAATGAACTTTCTCTGGCAAAGTGTACAAACTAAAACAGTGTTATACAGTACAGCTTGTTCATTAGCACATAAAACATGAGCTTCAATAAGTGGCTCCTTGGTTTGTTCAGTGACAGATTTAATGGTTTTCCACTGGATAAACGCAGCTTATTTTTTGGTGAATGCTTCAGCACTTTTTGATTTTGCAGAGAATTAAGTCCAAATGTTTATCTACTGTTACTGTTCAGTCTGCTTGTGCAAGTAGTTATATTTTTTATTAATAAAACTATTTTGTGGAAACAAGTCATCCAAAATCTCGTCTCCTTCAGTAAGTCTGCATGTCGTTTACCTTTTTAAAAGAATTGTTAATACATTTTTACTTAATTTTAATTGTGTTTACTCACATACTGTTAATGGCTTACTTGTATGTATGTCTATACAATTTAAACATTTTAAACATTAATTGAGTTTCATAACTAATTTAATAGTTGTTGCTTGGAATATCAATAATAAAAATGCAATAGCAAAAAGGGACAGAACATTGGAACAGGACCTGCTTTTACTCAGATGATTAATTTACTCAAACAGTCCTTCATTAAAGTAGCATTTGTGTAAAGCTCAGGTCTCAGTGGGACCATGCGATATGCCGAAAATCTCATACCCCGTCATAAGTCGTCTCAGGTCCTGATAATGATATCACAGATATAGTAAATTTTCTGTGAATTCAGTTAATTAATCGTTTATATGTAATGACCACTTGAAAAAGATAAAAATATATTTTAAATTACATACTCAAAAATGAATCTTTGTTGCTTTGTGATTTCTATGATGTTTTAGGAGTTACTTTTAAAAAACGTTCAAATGATTAAACAACTGCTGTAAACAGTGTCTTTTGCAACATCATGAAATAATTAGAGGGTGTATATACTGTATATGTCACATCGCACAGCCCAAGCCCACTAGAGGGACAGACAGGATAGAGATAAGGGAAATGCCTCAGTATTCATGAGTGATGTCTTAAATGGAAAGAGGATACAAGCACCAAATCCGCAAATCTGTTTCAAATCCTGTGGCGTTTGTTTGTTCTCAGTACCAGAATGGTCCATCAAATCTCAATGTTGCATTGAAAGTTATATACTGTAATTGGGGCTCATTCACTCAAGATTCTGACATCTTATGTCAATGTTATTTCATATTTGTGCAACAGATTATCATAGCTTATTGGGTTTTCTTTGATTCTTCAGTTGTATAATATTATACAACTCTTGCATACAGTTGTATAATACAGTTTTAACTTTGTTAAGAACAAATTCAAGAAAAAACCTGAGGAAAATATTGGTGAATGAGGCCCAATGTCTCTAGCTACCGTCAAGCCGTACGTGTTACTGAACATTTAAAAAAAATGCCTGAGGGCTTTATGGCCCTTTAAGACATCAAATCCACTTTTGTCAGCAGAAACATCAACGAGGTGTTGCAGAACTAGAGTCATAAAGTTTTTTGTGTAACACCACAACTACTAGAATTCTCAAGCTCACCGAAAAAGACGTTTCACTGATGCATCTCATTAGGGTTTGTGAGCTGTGGAGCAACAGACGGTTAGTCATGCAGGTTGCTGCACAATGCGGCCAAACTGAACTCGCTCCAGCGAGTGGAGGGCAGAAACAGTCTCACTGTGTGCTGTGTCACGCAGACCTACCATTCTCCTCGCAGAGCTGCCACTTCTTATCAACCACTTTCAGCTTAATATACCCACAGGCCCTTTCCTGTAAACTTGGGAAAACGCTTCATGAACGCTCCTTTTACATAAAGCCTGTATGTAAGGATACCTGTAGCGTCTCAAACACCAGTGTTTGTTTCTGCTCATCATGGCCGATTACATCAATATTGACACAGAGGCTTTTCGTGTCAGTGTTTCCTCGTTGGAACAAACATCCATCCAAGCCGTGATTATTCAGGACCGATTGTCCCGGTTATGAAACAGATTTAAAAAATAAAAAAAACTCTAGGGAGGACTCGGTAATACGATGGGTGTATTTAACCTACATTTGCTTCAAAGGGCTCTAGTCTGTGCTGCAGTCTTGACAGATTGTGGATCATGACTTTACACCCTCAGGGCCACTTAGCACGGTGGCTAATTGTAGACACCCTCTGCGGAAAACGTCATATTCCTATTTAGCCATATTCTGCTTCCCTGCAGGCGCCAGGGCGACAAAATAATTTGTGATACGGCCTGACACTTTGACAAATGGTCATTATTCTACAGGTAAGTGTGAAGAACTGGCTAACTTACTTCGGCTACCTTTGTGAGCGTGTGACTGATAGATCACAGCATTTGCTAGACTCCCACCATCAAATCTCCATCAGCGGTAATGGTGAGCTATAACACCAGGCTGAGGACAATCAGTCACACCGCTGCCATTGTTCACTACATACAGTGAAAAGGAGACATTCCTCCTCCATCAGACTGTTATCTTCTTCATGACAAGATGTGAGAGATATAATACGGTTGTCTCAAATGCACATCGGCTCCCATACAGCGCAGTGACCTTGCCCTGATCAAACTCCCCCGGCTCTGCAGTGTTAACCCCAGAGCCCGTCTTGCAGGAAGGATGATACTGCTCCTGCCTTGGTGGGTTGTAAACTGCTGAGACAGGCAGGATGGACTGCAGAGACAAAAGGGCCAGCAAGAAAATAACACCATATGACGTTTCACAGCCTGCACCGTTCTACGCCCAGCACTGCTGTAATGATCTGAAACTTCACACTCTCTTACCTCAGATTAAAGCAGCAATAAATAAAAAGGTTGTCAGGGATATTTATAGTATTCTTACACAGCTCACTATTGTTCATCTAAAATACAATTTTAAGCACAGGTACAGGTTTCTTGTGCACAACACACTAAAACTCTCTGGGATAATTACAAGTGAAGAACTGCTCAGGAGCCTTGGCCAAAAAATACACTTGTGCACCCAGTGCTAAAACTACTATAAGAAGGAAGCAGGGCGGGAGGTGCTAAAATAACAAAACACAAATACAGCCATCTGCTTTTGGCATCGGTGGTGCACAATGTGTGTGATGTTCTTATTTATAGGCCCTGCTTAATTAATTATTACATTTTACATGGCTTGTTTTTATTTTATGCACATAAAGAAAAATAACATGGTAAATTTACATGCTATTCAATCTTGCAAAATAAACTGATGTTAATTGTGTTGTGGTGGATGACACCAAGTGCTCTAGAAAATGTACTGCAGTAGTCATTTAGGAGGAAAGGCAATAGATATAAACCTGTAATTTTCAAATCAAATGCATCACAGACACATAGTAAAGAGAGATTTACTGCCTTCTTCCTTAAGCCTCACTCCAGTCAGTTTGACAGTAAAACTGTCCTGTCTTTGGAAATCATTATGGAGCTCATGTGATAGCAGGACTGACTGCTGACTGAGGCTGTGTGATAAATAAATGAAAAATTGTGTGTCTTAGTTGGTACGGGAAATTTCAAACCATGTCTAACCATGACAAACTGCATTTGGATATCTTATGAACCACAAATATAAAAGCACTGCCATGATAACCAACATTGATAAAATAATTAAGAAGCACAACAAAAACTCGAGTTTGCTCATATCCAGCAGCATGCTACCTCCTGAACTAATTATATGCCGTGGCCAACATCCAACAAGCTTCATTTTAAACAGGAGTATTTTTAGCTATAACCTTGGGCCTATGATATATGGAGAGAATGGTGCCACGGGCTCTCAGAGACATTGGAATAACTTTCATATACTCTTGATACCTCATTTGACCCCATTTACTTGAATGGAACTCGTTGATACCAAATCTGACCCCATTTGTCATAAACGGGTCTGAAATTCACTGGATGGACGAGCATTTGAGCTGCTGTCCCGATTTTCCTTCCACCAGACTTCTCATGTTTGTTCAAGTGGATGAACCAGAATATGATCAATAGACTGTGAATGAAATGTAAGGGCTTTTGTTTTTGGTAAAGGTAAAACACTTTTTTTCACAGGTTGCCACACGGAAGAGAGAAAAAAAAACAGTCAAAGAGACTGTGTTTGGGAGCCTGGCTTTTATATTGTATGGATTTTATCTGGTGTTAAGCCTTCAAGGCTGAAAGAAGAAGAGCTACGCTGGTGTCCAAATACGCCAGATTATGCTGAATGCTTAAGAGCAGGGACGGTGAGTGCTATGGCATTTCTGGATGAGATTTTAGGGGCGGGGCGGACGTGGTTGCTCTCTATTCTCCTCAGCGGGGGAACAGGATCATGCACCTCCCAAAACCGAGTCTGGGGGCGGAGCTGACACAGGCATTATTCAGGACATCCAGATGACCATCTGCTGGAGGTACTCCACGCTCTCCTTTTCAGATCGATCTGTGTCATTAATCTGTCTCTGGCCACTTTCCACTCCCCCCAGTCTTTGTTTGTGTGTGTGTATGTGTGTGTGTGTAGGACGTTGCTCCAGCAGTCCTGCCCCCACACCACTGTTTCAGGTCTAATGCCACATGTTCAGCAGGTCAGAAAGCATATGCCCATCAGTCCTGCGAATCCTCTCGAGCTTTGACGAGAAGCTCCTGACTGTCCTGAAGGCTCGTCTGTGTCAGAAAGCCAAAGAATTCCACTTCGGCCACCATAACATTTGTGACACCCACTCGGCTTAAAACACTACCTCTCCCTCGCGAGTATGAATGTTTTGAGACGAATCCACTCAAAGTAAATCATCTTAACGCAAAATAAAACGTCTGAGTGTTTAATTAGACGCCTTGCCCGAGTCTAGTTCACCTTATTTGAATTGCTACTGTAATGCAAATATAATCTCCCTATTTCTCAGCTCTTGCACTGCACAGCTCGGAGACGGGCTTCAGTCATTAGGAGTCGTTGTGTAAGCAACATCTGCGTTTACAGCCATGTGACCGGGCGGCCAGGTGGGGGCTCGGAGTGTGATCCATGACAGCGGAGACCAAGAGTACAAGGGGCCCGGGGCCACAAGGCTTGGCCAGTCACCATGGACACGAGCCTTCAAGGACGAGCGCAGTCACTCAATGTGACAGAGCATGGTGCCTTGCAGGGCTAAAACAAGACTGCCAGACATAAAACAAGCCACATTAAAACCACTCCTCGCAGCATGTCAATATCGGTTAATGCCCACAATTATAAATAGCGCTGCGCCGGTCCGCTTCCAGATATTGTTACTAATTTCCTTTGACTTTATGAAAAAATTTCATATGGGATTAAAAGATAAAGGACCCAAAATTTTACATCAGTATGCACTGTGCAGCTCGGAGTAACTATCTAAAAAGAGTATAATAGCCTCATTCTGTGATGCGTTTTTGTGTATAAGACAAACAAAGGCCACTTTGTTCCTGCCAAAGACTTTCTCCAAACAAATTCATTTCTTAACCAATTTTCCAGCATCAGGCTCTGTGTTCTGCTCCATACATGCCATATTTCTAGATGAAACAATAAAACACAACAATAGCACGAGCGCTGCACACTGTAATTTGCTACTGGGAGGACAATGATGCAGAAATGATTCACCTTTGTAAATTGTAGAGCATCAAGAAACAATTAAGCACTCAAAAAATGATCCCGTCCTCCAAAAGAGAACTGCAGGGCTCCATCAGACGCAGCAGCTTGCCGGCATACTAAAAACCCTGCCACTTACTCTAATCTGTCCATTTCAGGGGACAAAAACGCATATACCGCCTCCATTTTTGCAACGAAAACTGTAGCAATGAATCATTCAGCAGAATTTACACCACATAAAGCCAAGTCAATATCAGAGAAAACGCTGTGCTTTTAACACGGGGGGGAAACTGGAACACACTCCCAACGCTCTGCCACTTCAGTAAGACAGGTGCATATATATATGCAGGACCACTGGGATCCAAATGCAATATTAACCAAGCACATCTAACACAGTTTACGCAGTGTCAATGCATAATGCTATGGGAAAATAAGAGACAGTAGCTTTATTACAAAGCAAGTCAATATAATTATGCTCCTTTTACTTGCTATAATATGTTATCTAGATGTAAACAAAAATGCAGTTGTGAAGTGTTACACAAAATGCATGAACCCTCCACGCATTTCAATCTGAACCTTTGGACGCTGATTTTTAGTGCTGATCTGCAAATATTATCTTTACCCCCTCTACCTTCCCTAATTAGGCAAAACAAAATAAACACACTACATTCAAATTTTAAAATAGTTAACGGTGTGAGTATGTAATTCTGAGCGCTATAATTGTGAACACATTTGCACAACTGTCCCCGAAGCTGAAACCACAATGGCCAACACTTGTTCACATGCAATGGGGAAAAAAAATCCGAGCGAGTAATGAAATAATCATTGATGCCATTTCATCTAAGAGAATGCTGAACACGCCCCACTTTCCTCCTCTTCATTTCTCCATTTCCGACGCACTCCGCTCGGATTAAATATTTACAGGAATGGGGACTGTTTGAGAAAGAGGGAGTTCTCTTCCACGGGACTTCCTCTTACCCACAAACCATTGGCGCTCCCCAATCAAACCGCCCTGTTACATAACCGTCCGCACCGCCTTCCCTTAAATCAAACGAACAAGTCCCCTAATTGTAAATGCAACAATTGAGACACGGTCCTTATTAGCGCGCTGCACGGGAGAGCGGCAAGGCGGATGCCCTGCGGGCTTCGTTACATGCAATACGTGTCACCGTTTCCGAAGTCACGTCTAAAACGCTGGCTCAGCACAGGCTTAACGAGCCGCCGGCCACAAGCAAACATGCGCAAAAGTACGTTGGGGAAAAAAAAACGAGTAAAAAAGAAAAGCAAAGAGGAGGAGGAGGAGGAAGAAGAAAGACTTACATCCGGCTTGGGAACGAAGGCCCGCCCGGGAATGGTGAAGCAATTCTTGACGGTGGTGAGATACTGCGCCATGACGGAGAGGCGGCTTCTCTGTCTACTCCCAGTGCTGGCTGTTAATCTCTGTAAAAAGAGTCAAAACGTTATTGCCACTCTACCAAAAATATAGAAAATGTTATGATCAATTCAACCCATTTGTGTTTCCTCTAAATATGGCGTCTTTTTCTAGAGTCCATTTTTCTAGAGTCCATGAAGACAGTTTCCTACTAAACACGCTTTTGTGATCCTATATGGAGGATTGAGCCTATGAACTCATATCAAAATAATGTGTTGCTACATACACTGATCAGCCATAAAATTATGACTACTGATCTGGCAGTTAGTGAACATTTTGTACATGAAGTTGATGTGTTGGAAGTAGGCTTGGGCGGTATCCAAATTTTGATACCGTCAAACCTCCTCTCTATTTTACCTCGGTATAAGGTATTACCGTGAATAATTGTGAAAAAAATTGTGACGCAAGGCTCAGACAGCGTCACCAAACTGTTGGCTTGTGCCTAAACCGTTCAGAAACTGAATACCAAACACTAATACTGAAACAATAACAAAATAACATGCAGAACAATATTAACAACTTTTGTTAGCAACAAATAGCAGTTTATAAAAAAGTGCAAATACAACAGTCAAACAGAATTAAATTAACATAAACATAAACATCCAGAACAGTTTTCGCGCAGAGACGCGCACACAAATCAATTAAATTAAATCACACCGCCTGAACTTTTAATAACAAAGAAGAGCAGCTTATAAAAAAGTGCAAATAGACCCAGACAACCAGAGTTGAATTAACATAAACATCATCCATATTATAAAAAGTATTGCAAAGCAATAGTCCTAAATACAGGGATCCCAAGTCTCCCGGAAATTCCGGGAGTCTCCCGCATATTGATAGCGTCTCCCTGATGCCCGCAAATTGAAAAAATGTCCCGGAAACTGGAGCAAGCAAACAAGAACCTGCACGCGAGACAGTAGCGTGCGCATCGCGCATTTGGAAGAACTGTAAATAAATCGCGCACCTGGCGGAGTGAGAGAGTGAGAGAACGTGCGTATGTGTGGATCACTGCGTATTACTGCGATCCCCTCGCGCCAGTCCCCCCCCCCCGCCCCGGACGTTTTTTTTTTTTTTTGGCGGACCTCCCGGAAATGAGTTTTTGCAGGTTGGGATCCCTGTAAACAAAAACTTATTTCCATCTCTTGCGGTCACCTTTTTGTTGCACAATTTGCAAATTGCCTCGTCCGTATTTACCGCCTCTCCCTTCTCGTTCGGTCGAAACCCGAAATACTGCCAAACTGCAGAAGTTGTGTTCTTTTTCGAGACCACGTCACTTGGTGCGCGACTCGCCATCTTTCCCCACCTCTCTCTTTCTCCTCCACGCTGTCACGTGATGACAACCACGCATACGCATTTTTAGGCATTAAATAAATTATATTTAATATTTAATCCTTGTCTCCTATATAAATGCATTGTTTTTATGACGGTATATCGGTATTGAAACTGATACCGTTGCTATTTTTAGATCCCGCGGTATACCATATTACCGTATTACCGCCCAAGCCTAGTTGGAAGCATAAAAAATTTGGGCGACTTTGACAATGGCCAAATTGTATCTACTACGACTTTCTGCTTTGCTGCAGACGTACTCAATACAAGTTATAACATTATGGCTGACAGGTGTAAATTCCAAAGTGGATGCACCAAAAAGGTAAATTCCCAACGCTGGTCCCTATTTTCCTGTGTAACATCAACTGGAGTACCCTTGACAAAAGTACCTTGTCTTTTCCATTTTATAAACTCCTCTTTTAAGGAAATGCATTCATGTTGCTAGTGACCTCACCTCTGCCACCTCTTTCTGGAAGGTAAGTGTGAGTCTTGTGCGTCCGAATGCAAATGGCCCGCTCCTGTTAGCCATCTGCTCCAACCATTTTATGATAAGGGGAGTAGAGACACTAAAGGGAAGGTTCCCAATGATGTGCAGATCTGGGGGGTCTGATAACATACAGCACACAAACATATTTCTTTCTGACATTGCACTGAGGAGGACTAGATCCCACCTGAGTAAATGCTATTCTTCTGTTATAGGCACTACACAAATAAAAATAAAACAACCTGCCACTTTACATATTGTACAATACATTTTAGAATAAAATGATAAGAATTAAATGAATAGTAGATTACGTATCGTGAATATGAACAGCAGTATACAGGGTCCTTTCCTCCCCAACATTCAAAATGATATTAAATATGCTGGAAAGTAAATATCCCTTACCATCGTCCCACCTCTTGGCCAGGTGCGCTGGGAAAGCTTTTTCAATTCTGTATTTGAGAATATCCCCATGGACTACTCTGACCTTGCCAGGGGCGGCCTCGGATAAGAGCTGCTCAAACACAACATACCACCATGATTATATACTGAAAATGAAATATAGATCTATTTTTTTCCACATTAACTAACAAAGAGATATTTGCTATAGTGTAAAATGTAGTACACTACTAGTCATCAGTTCTGTTGAATATATTTATCTTATTTAATATTTCTCTGATATTTGACAAATCCTTGACAAATATATAAAATGCTATATGTTGGATGTGTTCATTCCCTTTTTATGTTTGCTTTTTATGATAGCAGAATTCCATTTGTGTTACGATTGTGTACATTTATTATTGAAAATGACATACAAAAAAATACAAATAAAGAAAAAGCAGCTTTTTCCATATTTCTGATAGCATGCAGAGAATATCCAGATTTCAGCCAACCTGTAATCCCGGTATAAAGCGCATGTCCTTCTCCACCAGCAGCAGGTCAGAGGCTCCAGCATTGAGAATAGACCTGGTCAGTCCCCCAGGTCCAGGACCAACCTCACACACAGATGCGTTCCTCAGGTTTCCCGCCTGACGGATTATTTTATCTGCAGCAACACAGACCATGTTATTCCGATGCCTAAATCAGGGGTAGGCAATTCCAGCCCTGGAACTCTGATGGAAAAGGATGCTGATGAAAAACCTGATGTATACTGGGCCTCTCAGACTGGAATTTCCCTCTCTCAGTCTGGCGAGTATAGGCATTAAATGACAGATGTGAAGCAGGACCCTTTCATATGTTCACAAACAGTTGATAATTGCCTCACCTGTGAGCCTCAAGTCAAGGAGGAAGTTCTGAGAGAGCTGCTTTTCTGCCCTCAGGTTATAGAGCTTTATGATTTCCCCTATGGTGGGGAGAGGAGGAAGACGAAACAAAGCCAGTTTCCCAGATGCTGCCATTCCCTACAATACAAAACAGCACCAATGGCTATAAATATTCTAAAGTAGGCAGTTATGTCAAGTGTCAAGCAATGGGAAACGCATAAATCCTCTACTTCCTCCAGCTATTTTATTATAGGAACATGCAAATGTACGTCTGCATACAATGTGAATAAGATCTGAAGGAACTGGTTTCAACCCTTTTGTATCCATGCATGCATTGGGTTTATGTATGTATATATTTCTTTGTTTTATGTCTCTGAGTTTTAAAACACTGAAACCAATGTATTTAACTACTTTTAAATATTTGGAATGTTATGTTATTTATTAATATTAATTCCATTCATTTAGTTCTGTAAGTTATTTTATGCAAACCATTTTGCATTCTACTACTTTTATTTCACTTGACTCTAATTTAAAATAACTTACATTTTATTTCCTTAAAGCAAACCATTTTTGCCATATAAATAAACTTTCTTTGGCTTGAATACTCAGATCCGTGCCTCATTCATCTGTTTCAGTAAATGTGTACAAACTGGAAGCTAATGCTCAACTTAACTTAAATGTAATTCACATTTGACTTCATTTCTGTCTCAACGCATCCTGGTATCTGAGAGAATGTCCTCAACAACTTGGCATGGATCTTAAACATGGTCTGTTATGACATCTATGGGTTACAAGATAGAATAACAATTCTAAAAATGGCAAAACTACAAAAATATTAGTTAAACCAGGAACGTACTGTATCCTTGTGCAATAAAATTATTCCAATATAAGGCTTATTATTTTTTAAACATATGAAAGACATGATAATAAACGAAGCTCAAACACATTTTGTTTATAAAACAAAATGTTCTGTGCTTCTGCTCTGTCTAAATTATTTTTAGCACTAAAATTCTTATTTTCTTGCTCTTGGCAAACGTAAACACTAAGAATCTGTACTGACTCGCTCAAATATGCTTTAACTATATTTTAAAAGCCACATTACGTTCAACAACACACGCATGACAACACAAGCTAAGCTAACCAACTAGCCTTTGGGCTAAATTAACAGTAATTGTGGATGTGTGGCCGCTAACTGTGCTTGGAGTCTTAAAAAATACGGTCAACACAAGAAAAGACAAACCAACGTTTAACAAAATACATGTTAAAAAGAATGACAAGAGGAAGGCAACAGTGACACACGTTGTTCTCACCAGCGTTGTGATCTGATCTTCCGGTTGTAGAGGCGTAACTAAGGCACGGTGCCGTTTCGTCCAATGATATTACCTGATCTAGCGAATCGACCAATAGTAATAGAGGAGGCGGGGCTTGCTTTTGCCCTTGAACGCGCTACGCACGGATCCCCTGCAATAACACATCTTGGCCACAAGGGGCGCAGTAGAGCATATGTCAGAAAACCCATCATTCATTTAATGTGGCTGGGCGAATTACTTACACAATGTTATCAAACCTGGTGCTGAGTAATTAGAAGCCTAATATGCACTGTAATATGCAATAATTAGCATTCCCGGATCACCCGGTTTCATTGTCTGCTTCATCTCACATATATTTCTCACCAGACTGCACAATAATTCGGTTTGAAAGCAGGCTTTAAGGCTCATTTTTGCACGTATAGCCGGTATGTCGCTGTGTCTGCAGAATTAGGTCCGTAAATTGCTGTGCTATAGAGTCTTATATAATTAATACATTTATAGGCTACTCATCTGCTGATTGTTTTACTATGCTTTTAGTTTAATCTTTTTTTTTTTTTAATTTATTTGATTTACTTATTTCTATATTTGTATGTTTAAATATGTTCATTTACATATACCTGGCAAATAAAGTAAACTCTCATGTCATGATTTTTTAAACTTTTGTTATTGGCAGAACTAATTTCTGTAGATGTATTTGTTAAATCTTTAATGTGTGTAAATAAATAAACATTTGCATATGAGTAGATCAGTAGGTCAAGGTTTAGCTCTGGTTTCTCTGTGGGACTAGAGAACAGCTGGGTCCTTTATCCCTCAATAGCACATCGCTGGTCACACATACAATCTATAAAATACTCAATAAGTGGAAATAGCGAGCTCACCTTTACAAATAGATATTGAAGATATTGAGAAGAATGAAGAATTATCCTGCAAAACTCTCTTTTTGACATTTGTCATGCTGCAGATGTATCTTTTGTCATGCATCAATAACCTGCTAGGATTTGGACAGTGCTGAAAATATCAGTCTGAATCAGTATGAATTCAAAATGTAATAATGATATAAATATTCATGTTGAATATACAGTATGTGCCTAAATGTGTGTCAGAATGTTACAGAAAAATACTTTTAATTAAAAGTAGATTTAGTTATTTAACATTAATATATGTAGGCCTAATGTATTTTTTACTATGTATTTTACCGTGTTATATGTTAGTCTATGTTACGTTGTTGTATATGCTGTCGTAGTAATTTGTTTCAAATATTATGAAATAGTTTACTGTAATGATAATATGTTGTGGGTGCTGTTTGAGTGGCGCTTGTACGTCGTACATGACCTTGAAAGGTTTGGGCCTTTGTGGAGGGAAATGCAGATACGGCTGCCATGGTAACAAGAGTCCATTCGTATACTTTGGAGAGAAATTCTTGTGTCTGCTGTGTTTATGTACTGGGCAAAAGATGACTTTTTTTGAAGGGGTGGAATTAATTTGAATTATTTATGAATCAGAAACAGAAATATCCTTGCTTTCTTTTGGAAGACTGATTCATAATAGCAGGTCATGACAATGAAGTTGTCCATACTTTGTCCATAGTGTTAGGAGTCCTGTGCCTCACTATTGCTGTCATCAATTTGTTGGGCAAGCTTGGGACACAGTAACCTCGACCAGATACGTAGTCCATGACCTGACAATGATAACCAGTTGGGTTTCTCAGGTTGAAGGGAAGATATCCTTGGTAATCAGTTGCTACTCTTTTTGATCGACCTTGCTAACAAAGTAAGAATTAGAATTACATGCAATTGTGTAAGTTAATTTCTTCTTCAGTGACAGTGCTTTTTCAAACACATGTTGCTATTTGGATTACACACGAACAGAAACTGTAATACCTTTTATGCTCTGCATTCTCAATGTAACTCTGAATTTTAGGTTACGAGCATAATAGTGTAAAATACAGACGTTAACTAGGTAAAAGATACTGTTTAGTGATATTAAACAATTAATGTCAGACTTCTGCTCGTCAAATGTGTTTACCTCTATGTCTGTCTCCCCTGTCTAGTCTAAAATGTATATTGTATGTTGTCTGGTTTTAAAATGTATATTGTTTAATGTATATTTTAGTATTTTACTTATTTATTGTTTATTCCATGTGCCTAGTCGTGCCACTGCCTATTTATTCTCTGTTCTACTGTTCTTTGTTTGTTTGCACTGAAAATAACCTGGAGCCACGTCGTCTCGTCTCTCTATGTATCTGTACAGTATATAGCAGAGATGACAATAAAGTTGACTTTGACTTTGACTTTGACTTTTGTGTTTTAAAGCCTGCCGGTGCATTACAAAAATATGACCAGCAGATGGCGGTGTTTCAAACGCTCAAATCTTTTTCTGTTGTTACGATCCGTTTAATGGCGCGTCTCTGCTTTCAGATATAAGTTACTATTTCGATTTTAAATTCAGGTTCGAATTGTTGAGAGACGCATGGTGATGTGCACTTCTTGGGGTCATTTTACTGGACCTAAACATGTGAATATGAAACATATTGTTCCGTAGTTATATTTTATGATCAACCTTAATATCGCTGTCTTTCTTGATTTTAAATATGTTCTTCAAATTAAGACTTCAAATTGCTATCACATAAAAAAGCCAGGAAGAAGGCAAGAGGAGCGTCGAAGATAGCCAACTTTACAAGAGTATTTTTTCACCTTTTTATAGGCACATCTGCACTATAATAACTGTAACGGTAGTAAGAATATTTTGAATTTAATTTGTTGATTTGTGTATGATGTTTAGTAACTGAGAACAAGGTTGTCACCTAGCGTTTAATCGTGGTATAACAGGGACCAGTCGGTTGTCTCGAGTCTTTATCCGCTTCAGTAACAGCTGTACTCTGACTTAGAGGATCATATTTTAAAAGAAAATTCGAATAAATGTAATTTAGATATAGTTAAAGCAGCATAAGCCTGTTACAACACCCTATAATTAGATTACTACGACAAACAAAAAAGAAGACATTACAACACAACATTACAACAAAATTAGTTTGGCCTGTTTTACCTCTTTAGTTTCTTAAAACATCAAGTTTTAAACCTTTGAATTTTCATCTAGACTGTCGTTGAAGCTTGTAAAGTGACATAGTGTTAAACTGTTATTCCCTTTTTTCAGTATTTTTGAATTCCCCTGATTGTGATGTGCATATTTGCTTTATTTACCATGGCTTCAACAATGAGTGAAAGAACACTGTATGATCTGGCACTATGGTAAATAAGGTTATATTGACTAATTTACATTCCCACCATTACCAGACACTCTAGTTCAGAATGGTTTTCATTTTCTAATCACTGGGCCAGATTCCCTGGAGTAACTTTGGAGTTAAGGGTCATGTTCAGGGGCCCAGTGATGGTAGTGCTGGAGGCAGAACAGAGATGTATTTGAACTTATGACCTCTTGGTCCATAGATGAATATATCCTACCACTAGACTAGCACCAACACCCACATGCAGAGCATCCATGAAAGTGGGAATACATTTGACAATATGTTTAATATGCTAGATTTAGCTCATTTGTATAATGATGCCTAGAGCAGAAGGTACATGATTAATTGATTTCCATGTGAAATTTACTGTTGGTTGAGGGAAAAGGGCAGTGAAGCAGAGCAATTCTTATATTCTCAGTAGAATACAGAGCCTCAAGCCCCCTGCTCAGCTTGTAGGGATCGTGTCCTGCCAAGAGTGGAATCCAGGTTGCTGGAGCTTCACTACAAAAACTCATTGCCATTTTGCTAGCAATTCTAAATACCTGCACTCATTGGTTTCTTAATTTAAAAAGTATATGTTATCTACACAATGACAGAGCTTAACCCATCTGCCACACACAATCCAATCTTTTTTTTTTTCACCATTGGAATATTTATGACAACAGTATTCCAACCTGAATGTTTATGTGGTAAAAATGTACTTTTGATAAAAAGTTATGCTGGATGAAGTTCAATAGATAACACAATTTGTTTGGACTATAATCTCTTAATCAACAGGTATAGATTTAGGATTGTCTTTCTTTATAAGTCCTATTGTGGACAAAATCTTAACTACAAATCAGAACAAACAGAATTTATTTTTGCTGGCATAATTTAAGCACATCTTTTTACCTGTATGTTTCTTGTTCTTACATTTCCTAACCATCTGTTATTATTGTTTGATTGTTCATTAATGGTTTAGTTCTTTAAATACAGTAGGATGTTGGAATGAAAAATAACTGAAACTATAGCTTAAAATATTGATTTTAAAAAACCTACCACTTTGCTGCTTTAAAAGAAAGACTCATTTATACATTTTGACAGTTAATGGTTAAACGCTTTTTAAAATGATCTCATAGACTCTTTTTAAAAAATGGTTCCAAATCATCAGTGTTCAAACTTTGACAACCACTTAAGAGTGCTTCAAGGACATCCAAAAGCATTAATGACAAATATGCTTAATAAAATGTTATAAATCTTGTTAACTGGCTTCTGACTGAGTAGCAACAAGTTATCCAGTAAAGCGTTGTGGAGACATTCATTAATCATAGAATATCTTTAGCTATGCAAGCATCAGTGATTTGAACGATTTATTAATCCAAAGCATGCAAACATAATAAATTGATAAAATATATGCATTTAAAAAGCTGATTTACTGATTATTTAATATTATATAACATAATATTTCCTGTGTAACACACATGATGTATGCCTCAATCAGGCCTTCCTGCTTGGAGGAAATATAGTGCTAAAACATTTCCCAGATCCTACTTACTTAGTATCTTTAATTATCTTTAATTACCTTCTCATTTAATGACATTCTTATGACTAAGCTTTTTGTAGGTATATTGGCAAGGAATTATTTATTCAAAACATGTCTTTAACTTCCACAGAAAGGATTTTCATCAGTCAAACATAGGTTGTTTTATCTCTACATAATCTGTGTTTCCTTTGGTTCAAGACTTTGAATTTCAAAGGCATTCAGCAAGTGAATTGTGTTAAATGTTAATTTCTTGATGGTTGCAAAGGAACCATTCAAGTTAAATTTATATGCATTGAACGCTATAAATATGGCAAAATTTTTAATTCCTAAATTATGTAGTTGGCCCCAGAGCAATGGGTTTTATGAGATTGAAATGCCTTAGATCAGGCAGGTTGAATAGCATTTATCAAACATCAATATTTTGTGTTCTTTGCTTTTTTAGCCCTATCTTCAAACTACATAGTGCTGCATAGATAAACCCTCCAAAAAAGCTTTGTTCTTGAATGTCTGAGGAGAGTGAGGCTGCTAAGAAGCACAGAAAAAAATCAGTATTAAAATGATAGCCTAAGCACGGTTGTTGGTGTTTAATCAAAGGATTCATACTTGTTGCAGGTGCTGGTATTGACATGTCTATGGATTTGATATCACATTTGCACCATGGAACTGGTGGTTTTTAGTTTATGGTCACTAGTGTCATAAACTTGTCTAGCAACAATATAGCTCATACTAATTAATGATAAAAGTAGTTTTCTTTATTATTTCTTTTACTTGCTATTTATTATGAATCTTTCCATTTGCATTTGACTTCCAAAAGTTCATCTTAGTCTTGTAGTGCCCTTAAGTGATTCTATTCAACTCTCTTAAATAGGGATGGCATACATGACAAACTCCATTCCTTGTCTATCAACATGGGAAAGCTCAAAGGAGACACACCAGAAATCAAAGGTTTGTTGTGTAATATATATAGCTACAAAACTGACATCTTGTCATTTACTCATCAAAACTCAGAGACAGCACTATGTCCGTGCCAACAAGCTAAATATGAATATTTGCCAGCAGGTTGCCCATGTCAGTGTCACTTCTGTGTTGAGGATGGTGCCCGACCAAAATGTCTGGATAATGTCGATCTTGTGCTCAGAAACATGACAAATAAGGGGGGACTGACTGTCAAGCCTGTGAGTTTTAAGACACCAGCCACTGTGTGTAATTGCCTGTGTATAAAGTGAAGCAGGTAAGCCTAATTAAATAAGCAGAGAGTTTAGATAGGTTCTGGGCGTCCTGAATGAGCTCAGACTGTTTAATTAGAGTATGTATAATTAAAAGTACCACTTATTGCAGTAGGTGCTGTATGATATAGAGTATTACACTTTACTGGATGGTATTGGAGTGTGTGTGTGTGCGGTTGGGTAGCAAGTGTGCCTGGGTCCTGCAGTTTGATGATATGCCTGTTAGAGTTTGGCACTCTTTCCTGGCTTAAAACGTCTTGTGAGGATTCCTGTCTAAATGTTAACTTAATTAACAAGATCCTCTGTCTGTGATGCAATTTTAGAATGACTGGAGACAATGTCTTACCCTGTGTTATTTTCTTGCTGTGTATAAATTCTTTCTGTGTCTGTGACAGGACGAGTCCTATAATTATCTGTGTTCTGTACAGGTTAAACAAAATGAATGTTTTAGTGAGCGTTTAAAATATAACAGCATTTAACATATCAAGTTTTCCAGATTCTTCTAGTGAAGTTCTCACAGTTTATACACAGTTTCTCACTTTACTAGAAACCTAGTAATGCTATATCTTCTGTTTTTACTATTTTCTTTTACACTTCCACTCTTTGGAGATGGCAAACTACAGATGAACATCATTAACATGAGGGTAAGAAGAAGGATTCTTATTTTTAAATCATAAACTGTAGTAGTTTATTCTGTCACTGAGGTGTGCAGCTGTGATGACTATGATGAGATATTTTGGATTTAATTTGTTTTCAACTGGCTGTATTTGAAATGCATCACCTGATGTTATTTAGTAGAACTTTGACTTGAAATGCCTGAATCTCAGTGTACAATTCACGTGATCCACTGGAGGGCAGTGTATGTCTAGTTTAATAATCTCGTCCTCCTCTTTTGTGCAAAATGAAATGCTGTTTGGAGCTAGTATGGTGCTAATGCTGTAAATGCACAGGCAAATTATTACGAAGAGAACTGTGTGTTTTAATGTAATCATATGTGCAGTAGTTACACAAATCCTGTGACATATAGGTACTGTAACAGATAGTGGCTATGATTAATGTAATATTTGGGAGTGCAATGAAGTGAAGGCGAATGTGAGAGACAAGCTCCCCAGCTATTTAAGCAACAAAATCATTGTTTATTTGGGAAGAAAATACTTCTGAAAATGATTCTAGACAGTCTTATCAGAAGGCGTCAGACAAGTCTATGTTTTGATTTATCGATTAGAAGTTTAAAATGCAGGTGTGCGTTTGACTGTAAGCACATAGAACTATACAGAATACATTTGTCAGGGTAAACACAGAAGCGTAGATGAAAAATTGGAATGTAATTATGTATGAATATATTAAGCTTTATCGTGAGTGCTGGCCATTTTTGCCTAAGGTTAATAGTGTTCCAGTCTTATCTCAAATACACCTATATTCTGAGTTATAGAGCCGTTTTTCTGCTTACCTTGCTTGAGTTTGAGGTGTGTGAGCAAAGCCCTGATTCTCTGCAGGAGTGTGTTTTTGGGCCTTTTTGGACTCACTATTTAACTATAGACAAACTATGTCTGTGACTATATATAGTCATAGGCCTTTTTCACCACATTAAGAAGGAATTCCCTTTTCCAACATGGGGGGGAAAGAAGCATTGTATTTGCAGCTAGTTGTTGAAGGCATGAAGGAGTGCACTAATGTTTAATGAGGGTTTTTAGCGTATATGAATAGGGATGGGAGAGGATTCTGTGCAGAGCATGTCCCGCAGTAACAGCGTTATAATGCGCAGAAGCACATCCACCTACCGTTTTTAGATTTGAACATTGGCATCATTATTTACACCTTGAAGGCAGCTTGCTCCAACTGCACATCAGTCAATTAACGAATCAGAAATTTGCCTATGATTCCAATTTGGTGTGGAGTCCTTGACTGCCTTTAGGTCTCTCCCCCTTTTAGATTTTCGCCCTGACAGTGACAAATTACTCCTCCGCTCGCTGAGATTGGAAATTAAAAGCATTTAGAGTTGCTCATGCATTTATGCTAATGAGAAATTCAGATATGATTTGCATGCAAAAGAGGCCAGTCTGAAAGCTCATCATTTTCTCTCCTGGCTGCTGCATGTTTTCACCTCCTTTATTTTTTTTTTACCAGTGCCAGAAGAAAGGCATAGTGAATGTACTTTAAATATGACATTTGCCAAACCAAAAGTTTCATTACATGCTTAAGAATTCTACCACAGGCGTTGGGTTTATACACTGCTCAGAATAACAAGCAGCAACACATTTTGTGCCACATAGACATGTAGTGTAATATCTTTAATCATAATTTGAAAGGGAGATGCTGAGCGGAAATATTTCAGAATGTTACATTCCACTTATCCTCAGTTCAAATGCAAAATAAAAGTTCATATTTGAGTTCAAGTACAGTAAGTACAGCTCATTAAGTACTACAATTTTCTTATTTGCGTTTCTCTGTTAGTTTTTGACATTATCGCCCAGTTGTGACCCTTTTGATTGCATTTGTCAAAAGATCAAGTTTGCAATATGCAGTATAAAAACAGTGTTGCATTCTTAAAACCCTTACATTAAACACTTGCAAACCAATAGTTCATATTTGAGTACCACATTGAAATGCTCATAGTTAGGTTTTTATGTTGATTTTTGACATTTTCACCCAGCTCTGACCCTTTGACTACATTTGTCAAAAGAATGTGCCTGCATGGTGCAGCATGAATACACTGTGTTGCATTTTAAACACTTTACATTAAAAGCTTTGCACTTTCTGGTCTGTTTGAATTCCCCTCGTCTCACTGTACGCTTTAGATTTTACTTCCTAAAGAATGCTCAAGAGTCCTTGGAATGTTTACATACGTTAGAAGATGTTTACATATGGTGACTATGGAGCAATGTGAATGTAAACCAGAAACTCTTCGTACACTGGTTGACATAAGGTGTCAGTTTTAGTCTCAGCTTGAGTTGCACTTACGTTACTTCGATGGCGGTAGAGGTTGAAGTGCACTCTGGGAGTCTGCGTTTTTCACACTCCCTGAAAGCATTAATTACCGTCTCCTTCAGACAACCTCTCTGAACTCATACAACTTTCAAAAGATGCATTAGCTCTTTAAAAGATGAAAGACTTCAAGGATGTAAAACTTAAGCAGTGATTACAGACCGACTGGAGTGACAACCTGGCCCGCTTGCTCAACAAAAATCTAAAATATCAGCTTACCCTAACATTTAGGTGTACTTAAAATGCATAAAATGTTAGCGACCGCATATCTGCGGCTTTTTCTTCATTTGTTATCCCTGAAATTCTATGTTGAATCACTTTCCTATTCACATTTAGTTAATAAAACATGACTGCTTATAATTGTGAATTTGTATCAGTCTCTTAAGCTGAATTATTTTTTTGCCTTGAGTTTGTTTCTGTCACTTCCAGTAAATGATAACCTTGAAAACAGATGCATTAATTAAGATAGAAAATGAAATCCAGGCATAATTTGTTTTTACTGAGCATGCTTTCAATGAGATGAATTTTCTTTGATGGAAGGATGTGCAGAATGCAGCTAAAACATTGACATGATCCTTCTATTTGTCATCGTGTCATTCCAGGGAGGAGGTGCAAGCAATTATGAATACGGTTACATAGCAATTAAAATAGGCTGCATTCATTAATAATTTTTGTCTGAATTAATCATCCTGAGCTGTAATGGTAGCTGCTGGTACTGGCTTTCCAATTATGCTGCTTAATTAGAAATGCCAATATTAAGAAATAATTAAACACGGGAATATATTAAGGGTTGCACATGCACTTTTGAAAGGTACCACCTCTATCAGTCTTTGTTCTGACCGACCTACAAAGTCTAAGGTCTATGATAAAGTCCTGATTGTGTAGTTTTGCTTGGTTCATTTTAGAATGTTGTAAACGAAGGATGAGGCGAACTCCACCTCACTGCATCACCTAATGGACTCTCATCTATGATTGGAGAGGAGAGAATAATTGACAGGTCTGGCTCATTAGCTGGTGTTCTCAGATCTGGCAAGTCAAAGTGAGACAAAGTGCATGGCATGACTTTGAAGCTCTGAAATCTCTGCTGCCCCTCAGTGGTCAACTGCAATAACATCAGGGGTCCCTTTCCTCAGATGAGGACTCAAGCTCTCACAGGGATAATATTGAAAAGTCTTATTAGTATGACACCTATGGCTAAAATTTCATTTGTAAAGTTTTATATATATAGTATATATGTAAAGATTATGTCTGTGTGTAATAGCTATGTGCATGCCACTTTCATTCTGCAGTTATTTTCCTTTGAGACTTTAGCTTTAAAAAAGGTATAAGAACTACTGAATCCCAAAACAGTAGTCCTTAAAAATGGTATACAAGCAGGACTTCAGAGGCCACCTCTTATGCACATATACTGTCATGTTGTGCACATTCTATATTAATTATTATTACACTGATATTTAGCATTTCAAACAGTCATTTTTCAAACCAATATGCAGATAAAATTAATTAAAAATGTGCTACTTTAGCTCAAATGCAGCAACTCTTGTGGCCTAGAGGAATGTCTTGCCTATTTTATTTGTTAGATGTCACAAGTTTAGTACTAAAATTAATTTTTGTGTTAAGAATGTTGTGAAAATTTCTCAGAATTAATCATATGTTAAAAGGTGTTTATATCCTTACGTTAGAGTATTTGTTATTCTAAATTTTCACAACAATTGATATATTTTTCAGCACACATATCCATTCAAAATATAAATTAATAATTTATCTATACTATCTGTATCGGCTCTGATAAAACATGTCTGTCTACTTCTACTATATATAGCTTAATTGTCTCTTGGGTAAGCTCACCTGGATTTCCATCAGGCTACATTAAAATTCAAAATCTGAAGTCTGCTGATTTGGAAGCATTACATGAAAACAACATGTGGTGTTTCAAAGACATGCAATGAAGATGTGCTTTTATTCCATTTGTTCAATTCTTTTGTGATTTTATGCGTTTATCAGACATGCTGCATTTTCCATGTAATTGCTCCCAATGGACTGTACATGGAATGCTGCTGCTATCAGCTTGGAACATGTAGTTTCTTATCCTCAGATATAAGCCCAAAGGAGGCATTTTTATGCTTCATCAGCAATGTTAGAATGTTTCCCCATACTGGTAATTTGGTTTATTGCCTGATGGTGTTCATGAGTGTTCTGATTAGTTTCCTCTTTCAAATATGATTTTTGTGCATAATTTCAGCCATGTGTTTTTAGTTGTAGTAGCTGTAGTTTTAAAACAGTGCAGAAATATACGTGGCTTTGTCTGTCGCTCAGACAAGAAAAGACTTCTGTGATGCTCTGAATCTCGGACAGTCAAATCCTATTCACCTGTGAGAAGAGACATGAGGTTTAATATTTAAAAAGCTGGAGCTTTTTGACTGACTTCTACATGGCCATCCAGCAGATACACAGTGCATTTCAAACAAATGTGCATGTTCTTTATTTCATACTGCTCCTGCACTACTTTAGTGTGATTAAATAAAAGCAAACAGGACTTAAATTATAATAAGTACAAAGAAAACACTTTTTTAGTATTCTGCTCTGCCCTGTAACACACCAGCAAAGATGAAAAGGCCTATAATTCACTTTTGTGATAATTAAGGAGATTGTTGTTTTTGGTTTATGTACAATACAACCAGGGTTTAAACCACCATTTTGAAAAAATCCAAGTATTTGAGGCTACAACTGTTAGAACAAGGCAATTTATGTAACCGTATAATTTAGAGATATGAACATTAAGGTGTTAACAGATGCAAATAATCTGTTGTATATGTTAATTTGTCATATGACCAAAGTTGGTGCAGACTTCCACTAGTTACCGTAACACTTTAGTTTGTCTGACAGAAGCTTGCTTTATACTCGACACGTTTCTACTGCAAACATATCTAAAAGATAAAGGTGCCTTTTCAGCACATCTGCATAGTTTTGGGATATACATGACGTAGCTCCTGCTTGTGTGAAATGTCATCATAAAGCAGATGTGAGTGGCTGAAAGATGCAAATAAAGCTATGGCTATGGAGAAATACCCCAGTGTACTGAACAGCAAATTTGGTTGTAGAAAGTGTCCAGATGAAATGGATTTTAAGTTAATTTAAGTGAGTGGTTGTTTGTCACTGTAAACACTCCACAGCACAGCACACAGTGCACTACAATGAAATGTGACCTCTGCATTTGACCCATCCGTGAAGGAGCAGTGGGCAGCTTTTTAGCAGCACCTGGGGAGTGGTGCTTGGGGACAGTACCAAAAGTGGTTCTTCACAGTGATGCCATACGGAAACCTACTTTGGTTCTACAAAGACCCTTGGGGTAAAAGGGGTAAATGCAGAGCCATTTATCATGAAGTGATCATGAAGAATTTTGAAGTGATCTTCAAAGAATTTAGAAGAATTTCGTAAACAGTATTTGTGTCTTTGTACCTGTGTTCGTTATGTGTAATATGTAATAAGTAGTGCAATTTGTTCAAATGTAGTGTTTGGTAAAACTCAAGTTAACAGTTACTTTATATAAATTGCACATTAATAACTGATCTCTCTAAAAGACAGTGGCAGATATCATCTGTTACAATGAAAAATTGCACCATAACAATAATTTCTACACACAGCCACAAGTAAATCAGTAGCTTATGCACAGGGTCAGTAGCCATTAAGGTCATACTTTAACATAAAGCGTTCTTCAAAGCACTGAAAAAGATATAACGTGTTACTTAAAGAACTCTTTATTTTGCATTCAATTCTCCAAAGAACCTTAAACAGCTTAATTAGTGTACCAACTGTGACAATTCATACAAACCGGAACATTAAGGCATGAACTTCCATCAGTAACTCCATAGATAAAGGTCGACTTACTTAAGCCTTGAACCTTGACATGTTTCCAGATAACACATGCCTGTTTACTCGGAAGTGGTAAGTTAAAAACTAAGTAGTTTTTATTTCTTAACCTGTATTTATTTATTTATTTATATGTTATTTTATGTAGTTAAAAAGACTACTATTTTCAACTTGGAGTTAAGATGACTGATTGCAGCAATTAACACAATTTTTAATCCATCCAGCACTACTATAAGGCACTGGCAATTTTTAAGCTAAACCTTTATGCATATATTGTTACCTTTGTGGAACTGAACTGTAATTCCTTATTTGCCTTAATTTATTGTTTTTATCCCAGAAGATCTGTATAAGGGAAGTTCATGCATGACAGATTTGCCGTATGCCAAAAATTGTGGCCAACTTTGTGTCAGTTAGGTTTTTTGGCAGACGGTCCATCCTCTTTTTTATTTCTGTTTGTCCTGGCATATTTACAGCGAAGCCGTCTATATTCATCTCCCGAGCTGTCCATGCCGTGGTGGCAGTGGGCTGCTACGTCTGAAGGACAGAGGCTTTTGCTAAATCAGATCAATATGGTCCTCCTGATGCACGCCGTCCAATCAGGCCTTGTTAATGCTCGCGCCGCTTCTTCTCTGTGCGGCTGGAAAATGAAAGCAAGGCTTTGCTCAAATGTTCCTTCTGGAGGTGTTCATTAGTTGCGCGGGTTTTAGGGTGACTAGAGAGTGTAGACGTTCGTTTGATTTTAATGAAGTTTAAACAATCTCCCGAAAACACCTGTTGGCTGGCGTGCCGTGGAGGAGAGGAGAACTTGAAAGAGTTGCCAGCTCAAAGGGACAGTCCTCTCTAATGATAGCATCAGTCCCCTGCGTTCCACGCTCTCTACATTTCGCTCAAAGCACACATGTGACAGCCTCCTAATTAGAGTCCAATGTTCTCTCAAAGTTGTGAAATGTTATTAGCGGAGGTATTGAAGTCGGTGCTGTTTAATTACTTTGCAATTTACCTTTTGTAAAGTGAGGCTAGAAACTTACCTCGTCATCCTCTTCTGGTGAAGGCAAGACACTATTTTAATGTCTTTAAATATTAAAAAAGTCGTTTATACTCCTCTTTATAGCGTACATGACAGAGAAAAGCTGATTATCCTCTTGCTTTATGGTTGACAGCATTCTCCTACGTGAATATACTGCAAAATGTGTAAATATTTAGACAGCAAAAGAAAAAATATTTAATATTGTTCACTATTCACAAGATATATGTTAAACTTGACACGTTTAATTTCTCATTTCCCCCCCTTTCAGACTTAATAATATAAAATCAATTTTGTGAGTGGGTGGATGTTGGAAAAAGTACTGCAAAGAAATATATACATTAATGCAATCAAATAAATGAAAATTCTGTGAATTTAGGAAATAATCATATTATATGTTAAATATTATGTGCATTTAGGATCTTCATCTGCCTATAACATATTGAATGATAATCTATTCAGTATTATATATTGAATAAAATCCAAAAGAATCTTCTAAGATGCTTTGGCTTCATCAATTGTTGCTTGTTTTCTGACTTGAACTTATATAAATGCAGGTACAGTTGGGTTTAAATCTGGAGAAAACATGGCCAGTATAAAATTTTAAACCTTTTTCTCTAATGGAATTCTTGTTGTCCATCGAATTTTGCATCATTGTCTCCCTGCATTATAAACTTCTGTGTTTTAGTTTTTTGCTTTGAGGGACTAAATTCTTGTGCAGTTAAAGATTCACACTTTTGTTGCCTTTATCACATACATTAATTAAGGTTTGCAGCTTGCATCGCTTGAAATCAAAATCTGACAACTTCCGCACGATACTAAAAGTGTTTTTCTTTGCCACACCTCTGCGTTTCAGAACACTTCGGCAAATTCTAGTCTGAGATTTCTATTACTAGCATTGATTGCATGTTTGTATCTAGAAGTGTACCATCTGTACTTCTCTGAGTCTTCTCTGAATAGTGAATTCTGACTTTTTCACTCCACACTCACAATGTTGATGTTTTATTTAACCGTTATTGAAGTTTCTCTTTACTTCTCAAATGTGCCTGTTTCTTCTTGGACAGCTTTGACATTTTGCAAAACTATTCTTTATCCAGCTGTTTTGGAATTTGCATGCTGTTGATTTTGAAGTACCTTTTTTAATTGACAGTTTTCTTTCATTAAATTTTTTTATGTGCCACTTTGCCATCAGTCACTAGTAAAATCTTCATCTGTCTTTTGTACTTCATTACAGCTAGTGTATAGGAACTTGATGTACCATGCATATTTTTGTAAATTCACCAATAATAGTCAGCGCTTGATCTCCGACCATCCTTACATAGATATTTATGGACATACTGACACTCAAAATAACAGTGATGCTGCTACATGTGTGAAAAATCCAACAACGTTGCAGGATCTTATAAAGAACAACACACACTACCATGTCAGTGCTGTGCTGAGAATGAGTTGAAACCTTAATTTACATTTCCAGCATTTAGTAGATGCCCTTATCCTCAGAGTATCTTTCCCAAATTCAGGAACAGTGTCCCTGAGAGCAACTTGGGGTTAAGGGTCTTACTCAGAGACCCAATGATGGTAGCGCTGGAGGTAGGATTCGAACCCATGACCTCTTGGTTCAGAGGTGAGACCTACACTAGACCTACACTGCCCTCCAAAAGTTTGGAAATGCCCCTGGCAAATTGGGGTTTTGGACGATATCAGCATAAATCCTCAACATTTTTTGGTGCAAATACATTAAAGTAACTTGACATTATCTTTGGATACCAGCAATAATAATTTTTTATTTTGATTACATAATAATGGCAATATATACATGTCAGAGTCAGACATGCCCCTTTGCCAGCTGGGATGTTTGGTTACTGGTTTAAACTTGGCCCAAAAGATTTTCGGGTCAGCTCACCTTAATAGCTTCAACAATTGATGGTTCATTGACAGCTCGGATGTCCAGATTATGCAGAGCTGTAATAGCTCCTAATGGTGGATATTTTGATGAATCCAAAATTTAAGTATTTTCTATGTATACACTGTTTAATAAACTGTTCATGTAATAAAATATGTTTTCGTAGTTTGTGTTGTCCCTTATCAATGCAACATTATCACAAATGAAAAAGGATTCATGGCAATACTGTCCAAAACCCCACTTTGCCAGGGGTGTTTCCAAACTTTTGGAGGGCAGTGTACATTACCCGTAATAGCATGTGGTAAGAAACTGACTAGGGGTCAAATTGACAGATATCCTCAATTGATTACCATTTAGTTTGGGTGCACAGAATGTGTTTTGGATAAAAAGCCAAATAAAATGATTTTGAGACAAAAAATATGACATTGTTCCCAATTTGTTGCAATCTCTTTGGAAAACTCCTACTAAGAAGAAAAGATGACATTCTCTGCTTTAGCCCCACACTATATTTATCATATTATATCTGAAATCTAAATGTCATATTCAGCAAAAATACAGTTTACTTCTTTGTCTCAGTACATCTCAGTATAAGCAATAAATGTGAACGTAACAGTTTAAAACTAACTGCCCGACTACAGCCGTCCCAGTGGTTCACAGTTATTTTTTTCTGCTTTTTCTCCCTGTTAAACAAGTAGCCGTGAACTCTGGGATACTCAACCTCACAGAAGCTTCTTGTATTTATCCTTGCACAGTTGCTCTGGCAATGTCAGGCAGTGTCAGGCTGAATACATGAATATAAGCTTCAGCAAAATTATAGAGTTGGCCTACATGTGCCCCGGAGCTGGCCCGGTTTGAATGCAGCGGCGCTGGGCGCTGAGAAGCAGAATAAAGAGCCCCCGGTGAGCTGCTTGCTGTATCACACAGAACCATGTTTCTAACACCTCAGACAACCCCACCTGTGAATGGCCCGTCTTTTATCTGGGAAAGGCAAAAAGAATGCTCCGTCTTAACCAAATGAGAAACAGCACTCGCCCAGGCGGGCTGACAGGCTAAATGGAGGCAATTGCACGAGTGGCAGGGAAAAAATGCGACGGCTGGCTGGAGTGTCTGCAGTCTAGACGCTGTGGAAACAAAGGCGAGATAGAGTGGCCTCCTCGCTGAGCCTCCATTAGTGTTAACCTCAGTGCCATGTGAGGTGACAGCACATAATACCAGCCTACTCGAAAGCCTCCAGATTTCTACCTCGGCCTCTTTCTCTCAGATCACCACTGTGTTTTTGCTCATATTTACACCTCAAAAATGGCTTTTCCTCATGTACTGGAGCTGCACCAATAAATCGACCTAATGACATTACTGGCTGATATTAACCAATTTCTGGTAATTTGTCATTATAAATGATAAATGCAGATATATAACATTTAAAAAATAAACAGAAAGATGGGAGACGTTCTTTTAGCAGCCATTTGAGATTTTAGGCTATTTATTCAACTCAAATTTCAACTCAGCACCCCCTGAAAAATAATTAAGATTTTATGAGGTAGCCAGTTCTCACAGCTTAAATTTGCCAAAATAGTTTTTTAGAAATGGAATAAATGAAGACAGGCCCAAATAGACCAGTAAAATCCTTGCACGAGACAGATCCTCCTCTAAATGGTTGCCGCGTCTGCAATTGGCGAAAAATATGTCTTAAATATTCTATACCATTCAGTCTCTATTATATACTATCCATTTTCCATCTATACCATGGGCTCGATTTTTATGGGAAGAGAGGATGCAAGCTTGTGAATCCACATTCATCCAACTGGATTATTGATCACAGCTTGTATAAAATAAAAGCAGCTGCCAATGTTGGTGATGGGTTTAAACAGGGTGTATGTTTCTACCTAATCATTAGTGCACGTGTTTGACATCAGTCATTGAAAATACATTTAGAGAAATGCTGCACATAGGCTGAGCTTCGCTATGCAGTTTATGTATCGCACCACAGAGTTGTGTGAGCTGCTGTTGAAGGGCCTTTGGCTGACTGGTGCAGATCGGCCAACTAAGTGATCCTCACCCGAGGCCAAACGGCACTAGCTAATCTGAGATGCACCAGCTATAATTATCTTAGCCTGAGGAATCAATTAAAGCTAAGCACCATTGTTTTCAGGGAAGATCAGAGCATTAAAGTTTAAACATCAGAAATATGCTTTCAGGGACAGTCTCGGAATATTTATTGTTAACAAATAACTTAATACAAAATCATTTATTTATGTTCAGTGTCTCTGCGCTGAATTTGACTTGCGGTTAATATTTTCCAGTTTTACATAATGCTAAAATATGCATGTCCTCCTGACTACCATAAAACCGAAGTTGACAGTTTTGTAGGAGGAACGATAATTCAAGACTTCTGAACTGGGCTTAAATATTCAGATTAAAAAACAAAGTAGACAAGCTTGATGTTTACCATCATTGGAACAATGCTATGCAATATTGTGACAGACTTTTGGGTTAAGGCTGTCGTGTCATGTTACCGTTGTGTGTTAGACGGCATCGTTTTTTAATATTGCAGGGTATTTCAATAACACTTTGTTATCATTGCACCATTCAGTGAGTGTAAATCGGAGCGTTTAAGTACACTACCACTCTTTTTTTGCATATACTGAGAGTTGCTGGGGGCGGCACGTCGGAGCAGTGGTTAGCGCTGCTGCCTCACAATGAGAAGATCCTAGGTTCGACCCCGGGCAGACCGTAGGGCCTTTCTGTGTGGAGTTTACATGATCTCCCTGTGTTCGTGTGGGTTTTCTCCGCATGCAATATAGATTGATGGGTGACTCTAAATTGGCCCCGTAAGGCGTGAATGAGATTGTGTGTGCCCTACAGTGTGTTGGCCCTTGCCCAGGGTTGGTCCCTGTCTTGCGCCCGTAGTTCCTGGGATAGGCTCCTGTCCCCACGACCCCGATAGGGATTCAGCGGTTGGGATAATGAATGAATGGCTGAATGAGAGTTTCTGCATTTGCCTGTAACTCACATAATACTTACTAAATTATACATTTGCAGTATGTTCAATGACCACATATCTTTGCGGTCATTGTCCTGGTGCATAAGAAATACTAGTTGCTCTATACATACTTTAGATTTAGAATTTGACTATAAAATCTATACAAAACCAGTTGATAATGTAAAATACAGAGTTACACTCTTTCCGTCTTATTTACATTTTCATTTATATGTCCACTCAACAACTTTCCAATGCTTGATATGAAAAAAAAAATCAGCAGTTTATGAAATAAATAGAAAAACTAACAGTTCGCACAGTTTGCAACTGTTTGACTGGTAGTGTGAGTAAAATACTCCACCTGTATTTTATCTCCCTTTGCATCATTGCTCCATTCTGATCAGATATGAGAATACTCGGTAGTGAATCGCAGCAGGATGTCAGGTAAAGGAGGAATATAATAAGTGACGCCACTATCCGTTTCTATATATTCCTACTGCAGAGAGAAAGGGCCGCGGTGTGGCGGTCTCTCGACTGAGAAATTCCCCAAGGGCTGTAAATTGGCTTTGAGAAAACGAGAAGGAGAGGGGGGACACTATTGTCCTTTACCTTTGAGGTTGCATGTCATTTCTCAGAAGCTCACACTTGGGCAGATTAAGGTCAAGTGGTCCGTTTTGTCTCTCCTTTGAGTGGAGTGAGAGTGAAAATCTGGAGGTTGGTAAGAGAGGTTTCACATCCATCCCTAGCCGTTCTCTGGAGATGGGGCCTGATAATAGCATGTTGGCGGAGAGCCAGAGCTCTGCCTCAGACTACACTGTTGCTAAAGATATTTTTTCAAGCCATATCCAATGAAAAGAGGACTCGAGTGTGATTCTTACGCAGGCTGTGCTATGGAGGTCATTTAATTGATCACAATCCCCCTTTTTGTTCGGTGCATAACGACGGAGGAATTAGCCTACAGCTTGGCCGACGTAACAGGTTTTATGTTGCTGCCACTAAAGTATAACTTCAGTGGAATAGGTATTACATTTTCACAGTTTTAATACCATGTAGTTAATATAATTCCTACATGATTTGCTGACATTGGACTGTAGTCGAAAGAATATGAAAAATGCAGCAAGCAGCAAGGAAATGTTCATCCATCATGTTCCTGTTCAGCAACAAGGCATTTCAAATTAGAAGAGAGGTCACTATAACAGAATTAAATCCAACCTCTCTTTTTTGGCTTTAATTACAAGGAGTTTTGAATTAATTGTGTGATTAGCTCTGACGTTAAGCCATCTAGAGGTCAGACCAGGGAACTGTAGTTCTTAAGAAGATCAGGCAACCTTTAGAGTCCTTGATTTTTTATTTTTAATGTAAGAACCGTGGAAATCTTTTTTATGGAAGTTAGTGAATTTAGGGATGATTGTATTTAACTGAAATTAATCTCTGCAAAACTGTGAAATTACTTGTTAGAATTTCTTTTTTTTTTTTTAAGTATTTGGGTTTTATGTTGGCTGTAATCTACATTGTAGGTATGCAATCTACATTTGATTTATAGTAGAATTTAGAATTTAAAAATAAGAAGATAGATCAAAGTAAAAATATATTAATTATATGTATAGAACACAGAGAAAACTAAGTCAATGCATTAGTAAATCGTTTGTAAGAGAAGAGGAATGACACATTTCTCAGGGCAGGTTGTTCCAAATCTGTGGTGCATAAAAAACCAGAAGGCTGTAAATTGCCTGAAACTTGTAAATTGGCTCTCTCTCAACAATACTCCGCCCTGTAATGGTAAGTCCCTTTCAGTCAGTAAGTTACAGAGAGAATTCTCCATCTGTGAAGGCCTTTCTGGGGACTGTAAAGCCCCTCTATGTGCAAACTCGTAGGCCTTTTTAAAGACACACATTATCACCTGCTTAAGCATGATGGAGCACTGCTCATTAACTGGAGTAGCAGCCTCGCTGGCACACACAGAGAAAGAGAGGAGGCTTAGATTAGCAGTGGGGCTCTGAGGTGGTATCCTGTTACTATATTTTGGAAAGCCTACACAGAAGTGCTGAGCTTCAGGTTTTATCGCCTACATAATATGCAGTCATTAGCTCTAATGATTCTCCGGGCCCTTGGGGGGGGGGCTGCTGTTTTTGGCTGGAAAGTTCCCCGAAGCCCACAGCTCAGAGCAAACATCAGACAGCGGAGAGAGCCGGGGGGCGCACAGGTGGTCTCAGGCTGGAGATATTATGCTTGTATCATGTGCATTTTTGAAAGCGCTATGCACTTTTTTTGGCTGTGTTTACTAAAAAATGCACGGCGGCTGTGCCTTTTTCCATCTCGCAACAAACTGGGTATGTAACACACTGAGTCAATTATCTCCATTTATTAATTATCAGATGTTACCTTGCAATTATCGGTGTTATTTGTCTTTGTGGTAGGTCAGTTGAAAGGTGCCAATCTGGTCAGATGGCTTTTAAAAACTAATCTTGTTTAAATAAAGTTCAAATGAATACATGAATGTGGACTGAATTCTACATGTCTGTGTTATCAGGATTTATTCTGTAAAGTATGCACTAATCTGTCTGCTGATTATACCTCTAGAACTGCCCCATGAACAGTATCCTTTCTGCTGCACCCAGCTTGACTGACTCTCACTTCACCTCATGGTTTCACAGTCCTAAACTAGGTGTCAACCAATTATTACTAATCAAAAAGAGTGATACATGATATTTTATAGCATTAAATGCTATAAAAATCAAAATTGGTTTCAAAATTTGAATAACAAAAACTACACATAATTTTACTGAAATAAGTGATTTAAATGAGTGATTATTTGTAATTGTGAGCACACAACAGCACAACACAACACACAGTGCACCACAATGAAATGTGACCTCTGCAATTAACTCACCCATGAAGGAACAGAGGGCAGCTTTTTGCCAGCACCCATGGGGCAGTGCTTGGGGACAGTACCTTGATCATGGCACCTTTATTGTTCTGGGACTTGAACCAGCAACCCTCCAAACATGGGGCCAACTCCCTAACAATTATGATATCAATTGCCCCCAATTACTGCCCAATTACTTCTGTAAATTACCTTTGAAATACATTTTAGTCTGTGTTTGATTCTGAGAATTTTTAGTAATGTTCTTAAGTTTGTATGTAACAAAACGCATTTGTGTCAGAATGCACAACTTAGAAGGTGTTCATTAAACTTAACTTCTTATAAATCAAATTTTTGATCAGTGTGGTAACATCAAATGAGCCATATGAGCTCATTTGTAAATTAACTTATTACGTCAATACATTGTTTTAAAAATGATAAGTACAGATAACCATAAAAATGCTAAATATCAACACTGCTACTCGGACAATCCCTAATCCAGAGCTCTTTTTATTCTTCTGCTGTTTTCTTCCACATACTTTCCTGATTGTTCAGGACAATATCACACATGCAAATGGGACCAAATAGGGTGTAATTGCTGTGTTGTGATGATTACGTCCGCAAACTAATGGTTTTCCCCACACCAAGGTCAGACAGGGTTTAATTAGAAGAAACACAAACAGTGTCACTTTCCTCACCCCTCGCTCATTGTCTGGGACTCTGCCAAGACCCCAATCCCTAAAACAAATGGGGTGCCAAAATGAAAACGCTCCACTTGTGTCAGAGCTATGGATTGTTTTGATAGAGAGACTCTGACGGGGACTGTCTTCTTCAGGAATTGAGGACACTGAATTTTCTTGAGACTCTTAATGCATTTAGTTTGTTTTCAACCATGGCTAAAACCATGACACTATCTGTAATATGCAGCTTAATCAAATATTACAGTCCCTTTTCAGTAAAGTATAAAATAACAGCTCCTCACTAACTGCCGTCCACCTCACATGCTGCTGCTGTGCTGAATAGGACTGGTAGGGTTTAAAGCATGTAAGATCAGAAGCAAAAAAGAGCCTCTCTGAGAGGAATGAGATCAATGTTGCAGCTGTCTGCCTTAGTGAAAGGCCTCTGCAGCATTAACAGCGTTGGATAAGACACTGCAATTGGACTTAATTCCTTTGCCAGCCATTAGCCTGTCCTAGCTTTCCGTTTGGGTTATTTCTTACTCTCCCTCATGCATTTGATTAATTTATTAACTTGAAACAAAGCTTGGTTATATCCGGGGTTTGGCTCCTTAAATTGGATTCACCAATGATTCCCTTTCCTTGCAGAGTGTATGTGGAGAGTGTGGGGAAAATGCAGAATTATGGTTAAAAAAAGGGAGCTTCTCTCATTTGCTTGGCGTTCGTTGAGTTTTCATGTTTTATTTATGGTCAGTTGAAGCTTAGTGATTCCGGGAATCATCGGCCCAATGAGGCAAATCAGTCCGGTTGTATCGATTTGCGTGGACCGTGCAACCCTTACGCCTTACAGTTCAGCTCTTTTCTGGCTCAAACCTTCACACTGACTCTTAATGAAGGACCTGAGCCTGTGGAACACGATCTCAGCCCCTCATTCGATATCTCCATTACAGCCCTCATTATACGGGGCATCGCTTCCTGCCTGGGCTTCTGGCGTTGGTGCGATTCGTTGGAAGAGCATCCTCAATCAGAAGCTTTGCAAAAACGTCTCGCTCGGCCGTTTCAGCCCCTAGCCGGGGCTCGTCGACCTTGATTTTGCTGACGCTGGCCCCCCGAGCTCTGCTTTGCTCACTCTCCGCGTCCACGTCCTCCGCTCACTTTTTTCACTCTTTCTTTCCTCGCACATTTGGGAGCAGGCGGCAGTGGCGGCGCTGGAGACTCGAGACAGGTCCTGTTTAAAATGCGAGGTGTTTCCTCCGGTGCGTATCGATTGGCTGAAGCTGCCCGGGTCCCACTCTCCCTCACAGGGCGGCTATTCATCACGTCAGGCAGCCATGACCGGGGGATTCGGGCAGCCACAGTCCTGTCAGGCGCTGCAGAATATGCAGACGGTCGCCTTGCTGACTTATGGTCACCACTGCTCCATTCGTTTCTGTGGAGGTGACTCTCAGTGCACAGTCATGTGTGGAGAGTTTGGGGGATGCCTTGATTCATTGTTGGAGAAAACTAAGCGTCTCCACAGACTTTTTGTATGTTTGCTAGGTTTGGAAAAATGTTAGCAGACGCTCTTATTCAGAGCAGGTTCCATATTCCTAATTTCATTGACAGATACCCTAAGAGCAATTTGGGCTTAAAGATCTTGCTCAGGGACCCAAATGAAGGTTGTCCTGGAGGTGGGATTCAAACCCACTGGACCACCGCCACCCACACCTTTAGTTACTGTTAGGGCTGGGTAATTAATTGAAAGTGACATTCTGAACCTGTAATTGATGTAATCTTATACATGTCAGTTATTTATTTATTTATTTTTGTTCTGTTAATACTTTCCTCAGTGTGTGGTCATGCACTGTCCCATTAAAAAATATACTACCATGTGTGCTGTCACATGACTACACCCCATCCTGTCTGATAATACATTCATGGTTTCTTTAATTATATTGAAATTCTGAAAAAATGTTCATTAGAAAAAATTTCTCAGATTTAATAGTTGAGAATATTTACAGTGCAATCCTTGCCAGTGAACTTAGAGGGCAAAAACACACAAAACAAGCCGAAACAAAAATAAACATTCATTAATCGTGATTAAGGTAAAATGTTCCATGTTAAATATCAAATATTTGTCATATTGATTTGAGGCAATACTAGGCCCAGCCCTAGTTACTGTATGCGGAAGGTTCTCTTTATATAAATTAGGGCTATATAACAGTGATTAATGCAACTGTACAATTTTAGATACTTCCTAGCTACTAAGCTAACTAGCATGCTAGCAATGTTGCCTAACATGCTAGCTGCTAATACAGCTAGTTTCTATTTGACTGAAACAGGCGTTATGGTAGTGACACTTGCAAAAAATATTTTTAATAAAACTTTCAAACCCTTATATACCCTAAATCACTAGCGGTGCTACTACAACTGTATTAGTAAATTATAATTTTTTGTGGAATTAGGAATGCGTGATTATTATATTACCCTTCTCACCTTAAACATTCAGCTAATTACAACATCTAGTAGTTATACAAGAACATGCACACAATGTTTTCATATTAACTGTACATGAAGTTACATTAACTTCACATGGTCAATAATGATGTTGAAATTAATCACTTATTCGATGGGCAATTCTGCATCAATGTGGCGGTGGCAGACCATAATCAATTATACTGGGGATTATCTACCGTTAGTCCGCTGCCCCCTGGTGGATGGTGGCATGCAATCCAGTTTCACTACTGAAATAACTTTTAAAATATTATTTCATTTCATTTTTCAAGACATTTCCAGATGATTTGTGCATCTTTATGATTAATGAATTTAAAAAGAAACATCTAAAAAGTAATAGAAAAAAATGCTTCAAAGTAATGTAGAAAAATTGATGGAATGCATTGCATTACTTCGAGACATTATATCAAATCAAATCATTGACCTGATAATCGTAATCAAAACGAGTCGTGGGACCAGTGAAGATTCGGACCTCTAATGGTCAATAACACTTTGGGTATTCCAAGATATTTTTATTCTGTTATATGTTTAATGTGTGGTGAGCAAATTTAATTCTGAGCACAAAAGTGACATAATTTTGAAAGTTAGCCAACAATCACCAAAGTGGGCAAAAACCATATTTTTAGTTCGGTCAGCCCCAGTGTAAATAATCCCAGATTACTTTCCGTAAGGTTGCATGAATAGATCACATAAGGTTTGTCCCCAGTCAGCATTCATCCCAGCACACCTTGAATTCTCTAAGACGTTTTGATTGATAACAAATTGTGGAACCATCAGTAGACATTTGTCCCGCCGCACTGTTGCCTGGGGTGATCGGCGACAAGGACGAGGAACGGCTGGGTGTCACATTCCTGTTAAGTAACTTTGACAGAGGGATTTTATTGTCTCTCTGGGCAGGATGTAATCAGACGTGAGGCAGAGACGCACCGAGGTAAAGAGGACACGGCTCTGCTGGTGAGAAATCAGTCGCCACACACATTCTCTTTCTCTCTCTCTCTCTTTCTCTCCCCTCCCACTCTCCCTCCCTCTATTTCCGTCCCGCTCTTTCATGCTCTCCGCCGGCTCGTCCTGCTGTTCCTCTTATTTTCTGTTTTCTCTCCTCAACCCTTTTTTCGGAGGGCACAGCCCTTTCCTTTCATTTGTGAAATTGCTTCAATGCCTCCTCTTTTGCCGGCCCTCATCGGCTCTGTGCGGATGCGTCCGCTGTGCCGACATCCAGAGTAAAATCCCATCCAGCCAGGGGAGACTGACTAGGGCAATACTCTAAATTCATTGCAGGGTAATCCTCTCAGGCGCTGTGACTTGCCCCAGTGCTCCCGTTGCCAGGGGCCCGGCCCCGTTAAGCCTCCCCTTCTCTCTCTCTCTCTCTCCTGACTAAAACACCCTTTTTTAGACCAACCCACTGTGCTTTTGTCTTTTTTTCCAGCTCTGGCTCTGGGTCGGGGCGCCTGAGTGCCAGGGACTGAGAAATCGTGCCCTTGTGCGGTTACTTACAAATGCACGCCTCCGTTCGCATGACCTATCATCTCCCGGCCTCCAACGGAGTGGGGGGGATGCGAGACTTATTGTTCTGCATTACACTAAATGACAGGGGCTGTCTGAATGACAAAGGGCGAGACACATCGCGCACCGATATTTGTGAGTGGGCGCGTATTCGAGAGGGAGAGAGCGCCAGGGATAGCAAGTGGTGGTGGTGGCGGGGGGTGTGGTGGGGGGATGCCGGGAGATAACTTAAACCGAAAGCAAGCCGGGTAAAAAAAAAAAAACTGTGTGCAGTTCGTGTTGTCCTTGAGCCCTCCACCTCCTCTTTGTCCTCCTCCTCCTCCTCCTCTTCTCCAGCTCTGTTCTGCTTCATTACCCCCTGCCATGGACAGCCTGCTCCCTGGACAGCCATAAAGACACGACTGTCCTCTCCACAGACAGCCTGGACCTGGCTCCACCTAAACTACCCCCTCCACCAGGCCCAGACATCTCCCCCTATCAGAGTGCATCTCCCTGGTAACCATACTAAAAGACACTGCCCGATTTCGGAACGGAACAGAGAAAATGTAAATTGTGGAAGCTCCCTTCCTTTGCAAAAAAATCTACTTTTCTGTAGTCAAAACATTAGGTTAAAAGACATCTTTAATGGGGCATGAAACCCAAGCTTTGAAAGATGTGTTAAACTGGGAATATAGTGCAGCAGTGGTCCAACATTGCATAAACTTTAACACTGCACATGTCCAAATGGAATTGAACTAAATGTACACATCCATATGTTCTATGATGTTAACTGATGTTTTGTTTTCAATATCAGAGGCAGAAAATCACCCCTTTTGCCTTGAATGTGTAAGTTTAATGCCTAGCACGCTGGGTAAAGAGAGCCGATGTGTTGTTGTTTTTAGCCTAACTCCAGGGGAAGTTGAATGTCGGCGATAACACAGCTGGGATAATGTTTTCCGATCTCCAATCTTCTGTTTTACGATCTTCTATATGAAAAGTCCGGCAGTAAACAGATAAAAAACTACTAGTTCGCAGATTCTGGTAAGACGGTGAGCCTCGCGTTGTACACCCGCCACCTTCTGTCGTCTATGTCTATGACATCTAGTGGATGTCTCACAGCTGCAACCCTGATTTTACCACATTTTTAGCTTTTGTTTTTTTTTCTCTCAGATTGTTTTTGTAAAAAATGTTGAAAGCAGTCCTTGGAAATTAATGCATATGATGAATTTGGAAACTTAACACATTCATTTTTTTTTTTTTTTTTGTTTTTTTACACAAATTAATCATATGACCGAGTTTGGTCACTTGTACTTCCAGCTCATATGTTTATCTGACTGAAGGAAGATTGGAGGATTAAAAATATTCTACAAAGAGGTGGGCCCAGCTGAAAAATATTGAGAATTGCTGAGCTACATGATCTTTAGGAATGACAGTTTTGTCTAATCTATAAAACAGAGTTCTGTCATGAAAAGTTACACAGAAATTGACATAGAAAATGACATGACTTTTGCGCAAAAAACAAATGCTGTGTCTTGAATGCTCATTGCCTGTAGCTTGCTGGCGACTGGCCCAGAGCAGGCTATATATCTGGTCACAGTTGGCAACTGGTTGGTGAGCTTTATGATCATGTCTTTGTAGGGTTCACACATAGCAATGGTTGATCGCCGATCAAATATGAAGTTTGTGTCCAATCGAGGGCTTTTGTTGGATACTCAAAAATAGACTTATTCTTGTGTAGTATGAACAAGGCCCAACACATATTATTGTTTTCGATCACATTTTGCACCACGGAGAGTTCCATGACAGTGTAAACTGGTGCATATGAAATGTCCCATTAGAAACCACAATACTTTGACACCACCACCTCGGTGCCTTTGATTTTCTCTGGCATTTCCACCGAAACACAAGGACAGAATAACTCAAAAATGTGCTCTGGTGTTAACCAGTGACCGCAGACAGGCCGGCAGGTGTGCCGATGCCCAGGAGAGATGCCCACTCTGACCGACCATTCTGCATGACCTGGCTTTAAAGAACGGCTGCCAACACGGTGGCGGACCGCTTGTCACCAGAGGACGGTGTGCGAAGATTCCCCCTGCCGACCGGTGACATTTGCTGGCCCGCATCCTGCCCCTCTCAGCAAAGTCCCTATCGCAGGACCGCCGTTCACTCACGCTAAGTAGATGACCCATTGTCTTTGGGAGATGCTCTTTGGCGGAGCGTCAGAATACGAAATGCATTGTATCCTATCGGTCATATCATTGACATTGTGTTTCAACAGTGCTTCTCACTGCTTGAGAGGACACACTTCTATTGCTCTTTAGCTGCTGTTTTTGGACGTGTTAGAACTCATGTTTTTTTCCGTTAATATACTACCAGTTAAAATCTTCGCAACGCCACTGTTTTTCACTTTTCCATTTATTTAATAAACATCAGATTTTCTTGCTTGTTAAGCATTGGAAAGTTATTAAGTGAAAAAATGTAAATGAAGAAATATAACACTCTTATCCAGAGCGACTTTCATTTAATAATTCCAGGGACAGTCTTTCTGAGCGCAACTTGGCGTTAAGGGTCTTGCTCAAGAACCCAGTAAAGGTAATGCTAGAGATAGGACTCGAACCCACAACCGCTTGGTACAGAGGCGAGTGTCCTAGCCGAGTGGTACATATAACATGTACATATAACATGGAATGAGTATGTAAGAGTGAATGGCAGACCTCCTGTTAAATGGTAATGTAGTAATGACATGTAATGTTCTAGGCTTTAAATGTAACAATCTAAAACTTGCGACTGGAATTTTGAATCAAAAGTCTACGATAGCATTCTGCAGCCACAAACCGTTCCATTAGGCAACACTGGTCAGTTCTCTTGTGTTGTGAAGTGTTCTTAAGAAGAAATTCTTTTTTACAAATCCACTTGTGCAGTTTTCTTTAAGATTCATTAATGCTTTCTTATTTGAGATGTGTTCTTAAGTAAGAATAGAATCTATAAACGCTGAAACGCACTCTCATGCCAATTTTATTGCCTGCCTGTCATGCAAATTTATCAAATCTCAGCGTGTACAAAAACTTTGACATGGTGTGTATATATTCATTCCTAAACATCCTATTTCCATACATCTTACTATAATTGATGAAACTCTAGTTTTTAAATCTGTCTGCAGAAGTGTCACACAGTTTTATGATCTCTTGATAATTCAAAAGCACTTTATATTAAATATAGGGCACTCGCTGGGGTTGGTACTACGACTCTGTTCCCTTTGTCCCGCTACATTTGCTCTACACTTCAGTATTTTTACCTTAATTGGCTTGCGTCCCTCATTGACAAACAGCAGGGATCTTCTGGCCGAGTCTCCTCCTCGCCGTCTCCTCGGTGTCATTGCGACTTGGTAATAGGCTTGGATGCCGCTCGTCCTCCAGAGAGCTCACTCCTGCTCCGCTGCCGGTGGACACTGGGGAGGAAGCATGCTTTTCACAGGCTGTCTGGGCAATTTAAACCCGCCTCGGGCGTGTAGATATTACTCCCCGGTGACGCCGACGAAAATTAATGGAAATTGTTTTAGAGGGATCATTATTAACATTCTCCTTTGGATGCCCTTTTGATATAATGCTTTGGCTTCCATGGCCCCCCTCTGCCACACTCTGTTCATGTAGACATTCCTTCTGGGAGCAAAGATACGTGGTCTTCTTTGCATGAGCAAATATGAATTATTACACTCACCATTACCAATATTTTTGTCTGTATATCTCATTTCCCTTAGCTGTACATGATTGTTATTTCAGCTTAAACTTAACATGTTGTTCTAATATTTAATGTTTAAATTTCCATTCTTTGCTTTAAAGATGTTGTCTTTAGTATTTGTGTAACTTTGTAACTTGTAATTGTGTATTTGTTGTTGAAGTTGGTCATAAATTGTATTTTTACTGCTTTACTGTTAATTTCTTTGAGATAATTGTCATCCCACAAGATACTGTAGCTACATGTTAGTATATATGAAGTGTGGTGGGCAATTTAATACACTTTTTATTATAAAATTAATTAATTGCCAAAGTTGTAAGCAAAAGCACAGAGCTCCCTTTTTGACTCACAGTAGGCAATAATATACATACTGCAAAATACATAATATTTTATCTAATCAATGATGAATTCCTTTTTCCTTCAAGTGGCAGAGTTCTACCCGAAGACACAAATGTACAGTACATGACAATGAACGAAAGATACTGCAGACTTTAAGCACGAATTGCTTATGCTAACATTTCATTTTTTCGTTGAGGGCGGAGTGTGACTTTAAGGCCAGACGAAGAGCAATCTGCCTTAGGCCTTTCAGGAAAGGAGTAAATATCAGTTACGCTCCCCCTGGCAACAAGTATAATATTTAAATGTGGAGTAATAGAAATGACATTTTACAGTTAATTATGCAGCTGGTGACCTTTGCGATGTATGATTTTGATACTCCGGAACGTATGTTCATGGGGTTCACCTCTAATGAGAAATGTTTGACCCCATCACAAAGTAAGTGAGGTCAGATATGGTGGAGCTTACCTCTCACACTGGAGTTATCTTACTCGCTCAGCCATGATATACAAACACAAGTGTCAGGCTGATATAATATTACCCTAGCTGCTAGCTGTTCAGGAGCTAATGGATTCTGATACACTATATTCCACCGAAATGTCACCGTCTGGAAGAGTTGGTTATTTTGTTGCTTATACTATACATATTCATATGGAGTTAATTCTGTTAAATTGTAGCTCTGTAGAAATGTCATGATTTAAAAAATGGACAAATTGACCAAAAAAGACTCCAGGCCTTTCTTTCTCCATGTGTCATAAGAGTGTCACTGGTAGCAAGCGTATATGCCTATGTTTCAGTTGGAAAATCATTACAATTTTTATTATTGGCTAATTTATTTAATGTTTTAAAAGGATGTGATTGGAAATGTTGTCAGCTAGAAACCCTACACACTAAAATAACCTGAAGCATACTGGAAAAGTCACATAGATGTTAAAGTTAGTGATTATTTGTCATTGGGAACACAGCACAGCAAAATGTGACCTCTGGATTTGACCCGTCTGTGAAGAAGCAGTGGGCAGCTGATGGCAGTTCATTAGTACCTCAGTGGTACCTTTCCCGGTCTGGGACTCCGATCACAGGGTCAATTCCTTAATCGTTACGCTACCAACTCCACAGTTGTGGTTGCTTGTTGTTTCATGTAGGGAACTCTGGAGGAACTGGAAACCTTCCTATATAGACTATATTATAGACTACCAATGAAAAGGTTTTGCACAGAACAGGTTTGTAGCAATTTTCCATTAATTTCATAAACTGCAGGTTTAATCCTTGTTGAACACTTGAAAGCTGTTTCTATACATTAAACTGCACTAAACTATAAATTAAACTGTAAATTAAAATATGTAACATGGAAAGAGTATATAACCATGCATGTCTGATGTCCTATTATAACTGGTTGTGTGGTGATGGCAAAGTGACTGGAATTTTTGCAACACACTCACTAGGCAGCCATTCTTTATGCACCTTTGCGAACATTGCTTGCTTATGAAAGGTTCTCAAATGGTGAACATACTGTAAGTGTACATATTTGTGAGCAAAGAATATTGAGTGTATTTTAGCAAATATTAAATGAGTAACATACAACTGTATTAAATCCCCAAACTTTTGATTTGTAGTGTATATTGGCTTCATAAACGTAGTTTAGGAGTGAACGTTGCTGTGTGGTCCACTTGTGCGTTCTTTGTATTAGTAATGTGAATTTGGTTGTCTGCACTGGCTTCAGAGAGGATGTATTTATTTATTTGTGTTATTCCATTTTCTTTTGTGGTTGTTTGCAGTGTCATCACATGCTGCTTATTTGAAAACAGTGAATCAAAGCATGTCATGAGAAAATGGATCACTTCAAAGCACGTGAAGTGGCAGAAGCACAATGGACAGTATGAATATTTATTAAAATATTGCTAGACCTTTGGAGGGGGGGTTTGCTATTTTTTTTCCTGAGGTTTGACAGATTTTTGGCCATAATTTAAAATGTAGAAACATTACGCATTAGTCATTTTGAATTTAACAGTAAGCCTACAACACTGTGCAAAAGTCTAGAACTACTCCTCATTTCATGTTTTTCATTTCAGATTTATATTTCATTATATTTCTCTTCTTTCCTTTTGTTTCTTAAAGTAGCCTTGAGGAATAGTATTGTAATGTACCTCCCAATGGTCAATGTACCGATTGCCACATTTTAATACTCAAGACTTCTGACTTCTGAGAGAGAGAGAGAGAGAGAGAAAAAGAGACATCTCTTTGGCAGATATTGTGCCACGCTCTTTTTTGACTGAAGGATAATCTTATTACTCAGCCGTGCTTTGTTTTCATGATGCTCTTTTAACTTCCTATTAAAACATTTCACTGCAATGAAAGTTCTACATTTGTACAGCTACGTAATTAAGGTATTATTAAAAAAACTCATGCCATTTGTCAAAAGATTATGAATTTTATCCACAGAATTATAGCCTAGCAGAAGTCCATGAAACTCTGGACTTCTCTTCCATTATTCTGCACACTGTTCAAGCTCATTAGTACAGAAAGAACATTTATCATGCCAAAAGCCTTTGTTGTAAAAAAAAAAAATGACAGGATAGCATTTAGGCTATTCATTCTCTTTTTGGTTAGGGCCCTTTCAGTGATGGTCCATTTAAAGATATGTGGACTGAAAGACAGACTGAGCAGCTGATTGTCCATTACTTCAGGGTTGGCCATATTCAGACGCTTGAAGCGGATAAATCCTTCACAGTTCTGCAAGCATAGATCCTATGATTCATTTAAAGTACGAAGGCATTACTTAATGTCCGCCGGAGAATATGATGAATTTTCTGCCCTATGCAGTCTGTGATGCCCACTAAGACGCTCTTATTCTCACTTGTATAAGACATGCCAACTGCACAAAAGTAGCTCAAGCTATAAAATTAGATGAAGTGCTAATATATCATGAAGCAAACTGAAATTCTGTCAGATATGTTATCAAAAAAAAGTAAAAACAGAAAAGCTTGTATTACGCATATTCTCAGAAGAAAATGTATGAGTTTTCAACACTCCTCCAACCCCCGACTGCAAATTGCTTGGTCATGGTACAATCTGTACAATCACAAATTACATGGTAGCTGCACTTGTTCCCTTTGCATACTGCAATTAAAGCTTGGAACCTAGAAACCAAAACCCTTGAAATTAGAATACCTAAAACCTGCGCACCAGTTGGTCTAATACTCCAAAAGAGCTGTGCATTAGAGCTCTTTTTAAGAGATGAGTGAAAGCTTTTATTATTAGACATGTTGACAGAATAGGCACAGGAAAAATAAGATGTTGTTTTGCTTTTACTCCATTTAAAAATAAAAGGTCTTTGTAATTACTACCCTCATGCAAATGCTAAAACAGAATTATGACTTATATTATGATCTGAAAGCAGATCTCAAAAGAGAATTGTTCCGTACATTTTTATTGTATATATTGGGTTTGTTGGCAAAAATATATATGATTTAAGCCTTTACTTACTACAACGGTTTATATGTTTTGCATGAGGACCAATGAGATCATAATCATATTCAATGAGATCTTTTGTATTCATAGATTATTCCTGTTTTAGTTCTTTTTACCTGAATTGTACATATTCTACATATTTTTAAGAATCTTCAGTTGCTCATATCTACATATTATGTGTATAAATCATACCTACTCAGCAGTGTGAGAGCCAAAATACTGCAGCTCTTAAGCAGAATAGGTGCTTAAGATCCAAAACAGCTTGGAGTCTCTTCTCTTCTTGACAAGATTCCGTTTGGAGAATAAGAGAGTACAGACAGTTAGACCTGAGACAACTATGAAGCATCAGGTAATAAAGGAAGTCAGACGAGAGTTTTCAGAGCTGTGCGTCAGAATGAAATGGGAGTTATTCTATGAAATAGGGGTTATTCCAATGCCAAAGATTTCGGCATGGAGCCATGGTTTTATGTTGCAATTAGCACATAGTAGATCAAGGCGTGGAATGGTGCATAGAGATAGTTTTGAGTGCATCAATCACAGGGATTATACAGAGGCTGAACAGGGAGCTGGTCTAAAGTTTTAATTGAAGGGGTAGTGCCGGCACTTTAAATGCTGCAAGAAGCAAAAGGTAAACGTTTTGTTAAATGCATTTATTAACCCAGCTGCCTAATCTCAGTATTTCACTGTTTTTGATGTTGCTTTTACCTATACTTTTATTGGTCCTTTTTATATTTACTTTTATTGTATTTAAATAATATTTTAATACTATCATGTATATTGCACCTTTAATGCACTTCTGTAAAGCACACTGAACGACTTCTAGGTATGATAATGTGCTATATAAATAAACTTGTCGTGACTTGTCATGACTTGTCATGATTGTGTTCTTGTTGGTTCTCGGACGTCTTAGTGAACAAACACCTTTGCTATTTATGTAGATAAATGTTATTTTCTTTCATTTTAAAGCTGCATTTCAATCTTGTTCCTGCACTAATATTACAGTCCATGTGAAACTGAGCAGTTTGTGGCCAGTTCAGTCACTATTTTTAAAGATCATCATTGCTTGCTGTCACTATTTTGAGCCGTCCAAAGCTTCTAATGATCATGTTATATGAGGCAAGACACTTAAGAAACAGCAATGCTAAATACACTGACATGTATCAGCTAATTATTATTGCATTTCAAGCCTGTGTATGCAGAAATATAACTCCTCCACATTGCTGATACCCTATTATGTCACCGCTGACTATAAATACTCAGATATCAAAGAACACGGTAGATAATCATGTAGTTTATTTAGTTGCATGCTTGGCTTTTTGTGCTTCCTCTATACTTAAACTATACTGAGACCTGTACAGGTAAAGGAAGTTCAGAGGTGCATGGAAGTTTTGTGTTTTCAGATCTTAGAACTAATGTTGTGATGTAGTGATTGAGTGGTCAGTTTGCTGATGTGTAGCCAGCAGCATTTTTGCAGAAGAAAAGTGACCCCCACCTTCACCAACAGTCACATCGAATTATCCACTTGGTTCGTAATATTATCAGATGAGTCGTCTGTGTGTAATTACAATATCTGTGTCTTGTTGGATCCATTATGGCGACAAAAGGTCTTCGCAATCAGGCACTTGGGTTGAATAATGAGAAGCATACTTGACTTTCATTGAGAGATATTTCCCAATCTGATGCCATTATGGCACACAAAGGCTTGAATGCCAGACAAGCAGCGCTAGGTGGCTATATGGGCCATGAAGAGGTGCTTTACTCTCAACCAATAACATGCCCCACTAAGTTTTGCCAACTTTATCTGCCTTGTAGCTGCTCTCTACATAAAATGAACAAATAACATGAGCATCTGTAGTGTGATAAAATAATAGCACAGTGTCAATATGTAAAAGGTAGAGTCTTTCATTTTTTAGCAGACCTCTTCAGATGTGTGTGTGTGTTGAGAATGCAGAAGAAAGCAGCCTTTGTGTTAAATAAGCAGGCGTTAATTAAGGTCAAATTTTTGTTTGTCTATATTTTTCAATTTTTTTTCAATTTGCTTTCTGAAGTGAGTCCACGCTAAGAAAGAAAGTAGGTGTGTTTCCAAAAAATTTCTTTTTGGTAGATCTTAAGATTGACACTGTACTTTGATCTTTAGAACAGCACAAACAGATACCTTGTTATCTTCATTCAAACAAATCAGAATATCCAGCGTGTTAGAATGTGAAGTTTAAGGAGAAAAGAAATACACACTCGTTCTCTTTGTATGGTTCTGTAAAATTCTGACATATGACATTCGGGCTATAGCGGTAGCATTCCATTAGCTATTCTTTTAAAGGAAGTCAGGCGGGCGTAATTTCCAATAATCTGTCAGAGAAATGGAGAGCAGCATACTTTTACTTTGAAAGTTCTATTCAGTTTTCATCAATGAGGTAACTCGTGCTGGAGTTTCAAGGATTAAATGACAAAAAGGCAGCCGAACGCGCTTCAAATGGAAGTCATCTGAAAATTGCGTTAAATTATATCTAAACGGAAAAGAAGCTTTCTCCAATTTATGCACGGAGTGTGAACAGAAGTGTGCCGAAATTGCTGTGGTCAATCAGTCATTCTGCTAATTATTCTCCTACTTATTCATCCTATCCACTCATGGAGCACTTATTTACATCCTGGTTATTGCTAGTTCGCCCCGTTCCAGCCTGTCTATAGAATATTGACAGAGAATATGAGAATATTTCCCTTTAAACAGTCGTTGAAAGCAAAACTGCGCTTGGAGTTTATCTAATTTATCGGATGTTGCTATGTGCGGAATTGTGTGCGCTCTGCTCAAAACTCATATATGATTGGTGTATCCATTGTGCGTCTTTATCTGAAAGAAAGAAAAAAAATAACTATTAAAAGAAACTATAAAAATGCATGTGTATAGTCCTGAACCTTGTAATGCCGAAAGCTTAGAGCTTGCCTGTGAATGTTAGCAATGACTGCCGGCAAGTTCTTACCATTAAGTTTTCACATCAAAGGGATTTAGTTAAATTCAGCACAGACAGTTAAAAGTGGGCTCACTGTGGATCTTGTAAATGCAGTCTTTGAGTTGTGCCTCTCGGGGGACACTTCACACACTCCTCCGGAGCGGGCCTCTGTGAAGAGTCGAGCCAATGACAGGCATCAGGAAAACTCCACTCTGCACCGTTGGAGCCATTGGGAGCAGGTAAGTGTTTTCTGACTGAAGCCTTTCTCCTTTTTTGCTTTCTCTCCCTCTCCATTCACCTTTCCCCTTTCGCATATCTGTACCATATATGTATGATATCTCTTCTCCATTGTCCTCGTGAAAGCTTTGCACTTTTGTGTTGCGCTTACTTATGCATCGCATTTACTATGATTTGCTCGATCGGAGAGCTCTATATAGAAGAATAGAAGCGATAGAAGCTTTTTCTGTGGCATTGTGTGGTATGCATTTTAGAGTATATATTGTAGAGCATGGCTGGCCTTCTTTCTCTCTCTCTCTCTCTCTCTCTCTCTCCCTCCTTCCCCTCTCTCTCCCCCTCACCCTCCCTCCCGGAGGCTGCCGTCCCTCTCCGTCTCCCAGGCCTCTCTTGCAGCCTCTCTGCCTGTCCTTGCACACTGATCAATGCAAATGCTGTTATTTAGCCAAGCCTGAAATTAAAAGGCTTCAGATCAATTGGACGCACTTACACACAGCAAGGTGGACTCATGACAGCCCCGTCTTGTCTTGCTTGTGTGTATGTGCGTGTGGTATGACTCATAAGGCGATCTGAAAATACCGTACACACACACCCACACATGCATTTATCACATAGCTGTAGCAGGGAATGCACGCCCATATTAAAGGAGTGTTTATGTTTGTGAAAATAGTGTTTATGCCTTGTTTGTGCTGTTTGCACACAGATGCAGTACGTGGATCCACACCCGTTTTTGCACAGACATGCGCAAGCGAGCGAGTGAGCGAAAACATACACACACTCTGGTGCAGTGCTGGCGAAGAGGGCTTCAGTGCACACAGAGCTTTTTTGAGCTGACCCACTTTCTGTGCCTGGCCGAGTGTGTGCTGCAACTCCTGCTGGGGAGATCCCTGCAGATCCCCCTCCACCAGCCTCCGCGGCCCTCTGACACGCAGGCATGGTGGCATGTTCACCCCCCAAACACACAGACACACATAAACACACACCCCTGGACCCCAGCTCCTCACAATGCAATCACGTCCCTCACACATTAGTAGAGACGCACAAAGCCATCCATATTCATACACGCAAATACAGTATATTAGCATCTCCTTTGTGGACCATCAATGTTTTCCCCCCCAAACTGCACTGTTCCTATCTGTTTTTCCTGCCTGCAGTCCACTACTTAGAAAGTGCAAAGCCTTTCATATTACAGTTGCCTTAAATTTTTGTTGCGGTCCTGATGCTTACAGTTATAAATTAAACATACATGCAAATGAGGTAAGCCATTGTTCTTTCCTATTCAAATGGATCGGCATGCCTCTGGATTAAATCAGGTACACTGGAGTGTGCTCATTGTCTATGTCACCATGGAACTGGCTGCAAGGAGCAACTCCCGCAGTACAAACGCTCACAATATACAGACTAATACTGAAAATTAATAACTTGGAACTATTCTGTCTTTGGCGCATTGGGATCAGATTAAGTCTCTGTACTAAGGGGTTTAAGACATAAATCAGTGTTTATATATTGTCTTTCTCACTTGTAATTTCACAATTCCACCATTAGTGGTCTTTCCAGCTCAGGAAACCACTGACAGTGGAAGTCAGGCATAAGTGTAAAGCATTGAATACAGCAACAGAACTCCATCTTGGCGTTTTTTTTTTTTTGACTCAACAGAAAAACATGGAATATAAAATAATCAACCAAAAATCTGTTTTCCTAGCTGTTTTGGTAAAGTATACACCTAATATACTGCTGTACAGATTGCCAGGCCTAAACAGGAACAAACAGAGAGAAACAATAGTGGACATTAATGCCTTTATAATTGTAAATGAAACATGTTAATAAAATGATTTTTATATGATTTTGGAGAGTTTTCAATTCTATATATTCATTAAATGTCAGAACTGGAAGATGCGAGTAGGCATAGATATGAAAATGGATACAAAACGTCTTTATATATGCCAACTTTCCAAAAAGCCATTCACAGGGATTTAGTTGATTGAACCGGAAGGTGGTAAATGCAAATGAACTGCCTTCAGAATGACACTCCGCCACTTTAAAGGCGAGGCGCGTGATCTCCGCGCGCCCGGGAGACTCTCTGCTCGCCGTAGCGCGCTGCTCGAAAGCTACCGCGGGAAGTATAAATAGGCCCTAAACAGGATTGAGGTGCTAGAGAGGACGAACACAAATCCTGAAATGGAGTTTACAATTACACTTCCACAATTAAACGCTTTAAATTACGTGTTGACTCACCAGAAAGATTCACTGCAAAAAAGCAGAGCTAAACATCGTCTGATTAAATTAGATTCAACTTTACTGTCATTGTACAAGTATAACAAAATGCAGTTTAGCATTTAAGCAGATAGCGCGTGCAAAAAGTGTAACGGCGAATTAAATAAATACTCTTAATATTCAAGATGCTTTAATAGTCACAAACATAGATGTACAACATTTAGTAAAATGTAAGCCTATTCAATTCTAAAACTGTTTAAAATGAGGTTAAAAAATACATCAAATAGAATGCTGATCTGTGTATATTGAACATGTACAAACGGTTGCCAAAAATAAACATTAATGCAACACTTAAAGCCATTTGTGTACAATGTGTGTATTTTTCAAGTTATATCTCCATCTCTGTCTCTGTATTGAGTATATTACATATGTCAGTCAGCATAAACAATCCCCTATGTTTACAAGGAAATGATCCACAAATTTTGTTAGCATTTGAGGTTTTTAGTGTTGGTTAGGAAAGCTACATTTACTATGTTTGTCTCTAGATTAGTCTTTGGTTCATTTTCTAGGTGTCCGCTCACGGATGAGTCCTTGCTAAATTCCAGTTCGGGTTTTGCGGGAGACCGGCGGAGAGGCGGTTTGGGACGCAGCCCGTTCGCGCTGTTGGTACTCGGTCTCCTGCCACGCTGAGGCAGAGCGGCTTCGGCAGACGCGCTTTACCCATATCCGGGTTGGAGAGAAACGGGGCAAAAGTTTCAATTTAAACCTGGAGCAAAACTTTGCACACGAAGCCATGCTGACAAGCACGACCGGGAAGCGGTCGTTTTAATTTCGGATACTACGGTAGAAAGAGGAAACATACGAATTGCATTGTTTGTTGCTTCTGACAATATTTATTTTTTGATCCCTCTCATTTATTTTTTTGCGTGCGCGTTGGAAGACGCCGCCCGGGGATGTCGGAGTGAGCGATGGCCGCGCAAGTGGCATCAGCCCCGGCCGCGTCTGGCAGCAAGAGCAAGAATTTACCCGGTGTTTTGGGACAAGATTTAAACTCCGGGAAGAAGGGAGGAGGGACGAGTCCGGGAGCGAAGGAAGACGTGAGGAAGACGAATAATGTAGATCGCGCTCGTTCCGATGAGCTGAGCTTGGCGCACCGAACTTCCCAACCTCAAAGTGGGAATATGTCCACTTCGGTATCTTCTTCTTCCATACCCTCGTCCTCTCCCACTATGGAAACGGGTTTGGTAGCGAATCACAAGCTAAAAAGCAGCGGCGACCTGCACGGCTCTCATCAGTTTGATCTTTACCAACAGCACAAGCAGCGCGCAACGCAGAGTGACCACAACCACAACCAAACGCTGTGCCAAGCAGAATCTGACAATCAGTGCGCAGGACAAAAAGAAGCTGGTTTGGGATGCCAGTCCGAACCGGGGCAGATGTTGAGCAAAAGTGCAGAGGACCACCCGTGCAAACCCGAATCCGTGAGTGCCAGGTACGAGCAACTTGGCAACTTGGCTCCGGCGCACAGCCTCCATCCCCAAGGCGCAGGGGGCAAGGGCTCGGTGTCCGACCTCAACCACTATTTTGGAAATTCAAGAATGGGCCCCTGCTTTGATCAACATGGCGGACAACAAAGCTTCGGGACGCCTTTGATGTATCCAGCCACTTCCAACAATGTGGAACCTGCACCCAACTCGCACGACGCTTATAACAGCCACTACTGTCCCTACCCGGGGTACCGACAGGGCGGCTACGGTGGGTACGGTGCCATGGGCGCCCCTCGTCCAGCCTCCAGCTTGCCAGCGGGGCAAAGCGGCTCCCCGGCGTCCAGTCACCCCAAATCTGCCCAATCTTCGTCCGGAACCGGTACCGGTGGAGGCTTTCAAAGGTTTCCGGGGCAAAATCAGAATCCGTCGGGCGCCACACCGACTCTCAACCAGCTGCTCACGTCCCCGAGCCCCATGATGCGCGGCTACGGGAGCGGATATTATGAGTATAATAATAACAATAATAAAGATGTGGGTTCTCAGTACGGCTCCGCGGCGCACGGCTGGACCGGCCAGAGAGCTCACCATCCCGGGAACAGCGTGCAAAGTCTGGGCCGGAACCAGGTAACTCCAAATTAAACTTTACCTCTAACCAGCATACAGCATATTCACACTCCACGCCTGAAAATAACACTGGCTGCTTTTTTATTAAACATTTTAACGATGCACACTTTCATTCCCGTGCTGATTATTTTGCAGCTTTTATTTAGTCTAACGCTGTGACTGTGAACAAAATAGGCCGAAGTTGTATTTTCATTTTATAATTAAAACACTGTGAAATTCCGCTCCTTGCAAAGAGGAAAACCGATAGAAATAGCGCCAAGAAAAGCGTCTAATAAGAGTTATTATTGTTAATTACATTCTATAAATATACATTTTGTCCAGGCGTTGTTTGTGTATTTTACAGAAACACGTTTTAATGTGTTCTTCAAATGAACTACACCCACCCGTAATGTAACAGGCCTCAGCTGTCTCGCAAGACCTTTATTTAATGTTACAGCCTATAATATTTCGTTTAAAAATGTATTTAGTGAAAAAGACATTATTGAACTGTTCTCTTTCAGGTAAAGCGATGAGGGAAAGCCTGTTTGTGTACGGTTTAAGATGCTGTTTAATGAATCATTTAAAAAATATTTCTTATTTTCACTTCGCTTAATTATAAAACTAGTGTCTCGTTTATTATATTGGAGCCGATGTGATAAATCGGGTCCGATGTCCTTTTCCCCGGTTGCGCACGTGCAGCTGTGCGCGCGCGGGTCTCGGTTGCCGGTTGCGCTCGCGCTGCCCCGGTGTTGGGATTTGAATAACGGAGGCGCGGGCTGCGCTCCCGAGTTCACATCAAATCTGACATCTGATTGGCTGCTCGTCTCCATGGGGCCACATGTAAATAAACGCGCCGAGAGCTTCCGCTTTCAAGGGACCGCCGCTGTGTATTGTACCAAAGAACGGGCGCTAATAGTCTTTATTATGACTTCAGTAATAATATTTATTGATGGTGGCCTATTTAATAACAGTGCGTTATTAACGATCTATAGCAATGCCTATTTAATGGGCTATGTAATAACAAAGATGATCTAAATGTAGCACAAAGTCAAATCTGTACATCAGGTTTACTTTATATGTTTACATTTGTTTATTATAACCAGTGTGTTTATGTGTGTTGTGTTTTTGTTCAGTTCTGGGTGTTGTTTTTCATTTATATTTTTGGATCACGTGGCCTACATTAGTAATAGATGTGACAGTTTGGAGCACAACCAAAAATATACACTTATTACCTTTAATAAGTATATTTTTAATTAGATTCAAGATTATTTATCACATCCATATTTATACATGGTTCAATTCTAAGACAAGTGCAAGTAATTCTAAATAAAGTTAAGCAAATAGATTAAATTAAAAAAAAAATTAAATAAATGCTAAAATATATAAGCAAGACTAGATTTCAGCAGCAAGTTACTGCTGTTATTTAATCCTGTTTTATATTTCATTAGTTAAAGCCTCCCATTTATTTAGCTTTTTATTACAGCACCGTGTGAGCCTGTGTGTCAGTATATTAGGTGCAATTTAGCATTGTTTATTTCCAGTCATACGCCTCACTGACCCATCATAACATTACCATATGTCTACTGCTTTTATCACACTTACAATGGACACAAACATTGTTAAGACTGACTGAAGCTATTCAGCATTGCCCTTATTTCAGCGGTAATCTCCACCGCTATCCCAGACCATTATAGTCGTTAAGCATATGAATATAATGGCTATTATTTTGCTCGTGTTTGAATGTGTCTCACAGAGCTGTGAGGACCACCGCCGGCCATCATTTGCAGCAGGCGGAGGAGGGAGGCGTTGTGCCGGGCGCTGCAGTGGACCTCTGACAGCAGCCGAGCTTTGTTTTTTCTGTGGGTTTGTTTACGTTGCCGGCTCTAGCAGTGCTGATTAGGATGGTCTGAGTGAAATTTTAATTTGCTCTGTTGCTCCTGATAAGGGCCCGGCAATGTTTTCATCTTTCAGGATGAAACGCAACACGCAGGAACATAATTGGCAGATGGGTTATCCCAGGACTGCCCATGGTTTTGTTGAAATGCCAATTAATTCCAATTTGCCATAAAAATTCAGCTGTGAATATGCGCACACTATGTGTAATTAGCCCGCTAATAAAATAATTGAAGATTTTATTTCAGTCCAGAGGAAACATTAGGGTCATAGGCTGCAGCTGAATTAGCTCACGGACGCAGACAGAAAAGCGGATGTGGAGACCTGTGTATTAAATGGGAGGTTTACTTAAAATTATTAATTTCCAAATCATTTCCGTGCCCCTGGGTCAGTTTGATGTCTCTCCCTGGACAATTGCCTTACTGTTAAATGTAATTACCAGAACTATACAGGGCAAATAACCATAATATATCATTTCAGCAGTTATCAGCAGCTGTGCTACATAATATTTTATGAATAGCTCAGAGTTGTTTATTATTGTAGTAGTTTTTGGACTTTTATTGCGAGACCACCATCATTTATCCACCCAATCAAGAGGAGTGTATAATTAATCTAATGATCATGATGGTGTTCTAAACGGAAAGCTAGAATCTTTGCAACAACGAAACATTACTAATAGCAGTTTTATAATTCTTCACGCTCCTGAATGACTACTTAGCATTCAGTTAGGGTTTGCTGAGTGGGAGTGAAGGTTTATCCGTCTGTTTTAATCGAGAGTTTAGAGGGATTTTGTGGTCAACACTGAGGGAGAATGAGAACAGATTATGTCACTCCTTTTTAACGTCTTGTTGTGACAAGTTGATATGTTGTCGTGTAGATTTTTTTTAATTGATCTACGTATCTTGTGCAGCATTTGCAGAGACAAACCAAATTACATTTGGGATTTGTGAAAATGTTATATATATATTTGATAAAGGATTGTTAGGGAGTGTTAGAGATTTATTTAAGATGGTGTATGATATGGCAAATAGACGGCATTTGCTCTTAGAGGCAGTGACTGGAATGCTTGAATACTTGTTGCTTATATTTTAATGCAAAGTTCTTAATGAGATTTGTCAGAACAACCCTGACCCTTATTCCATTTAAAGAATTTAATCTCTATGCTGTACAAAAAAATCCATGTGCCAATTTCAATTTCCCATACTTACACTATGCAGTTACTATGGTACTTCACCCGTATAGACTCTGACCGCTGTGTTCTTCCTTGCAAACTCAATCCTCCTGACAGCATAACAGAACAAATACACCCGGTTTTATTCCTTCTGCCAAAATGCATTAAACAGTATGGGGAAAAAACATGACAGTTTATCAGACTTACAAAGGAGCGCAGCCGTTAAACGCATGAAGGGCGACATATGAAAATATTTGAAGACAAATTGCTCTTGTAATACTGAAAATTGGATAAGATGGATAACTCGGGACTGGATTTCCTTGGGACCACCCAGACGCTGCCTCCCTTTGGCTTTGAATCACCCTCCGCCCTAAATTTAGCCAGCCGCGATGTCTTTTCAGGGTCTGTGCTTGTGTCTGTGTGTGTGTGCGTGTGTGGTGTAACAGCCTGTTGGCAGGTAGGCACAAATGTGCTAGAGTGCTTGGCACTGTTCTGAAAAACTGACTTTGGGGTTCTCTGATAATGCAAAAAAAAGTGTGTGTGCGTGCAAGCGTAGTGTGTATGTGTGAGCGGAGCACTCGTCTGTGCTGCCAGACCCGTGTCTCTCTCTCTCTCTCTCTCTCTCTCTCTCTGGTTATTGCACTCGGCAGGGGTGTGAAGAGCGGCTGCTGAGTGCTGCTTTTGGGGAGTTGATGGTGGAAAGTAATGGGAAAAAAAGGTTTCCATTTGAACTCTGGAGGATAGTCTCTCTCTCCCCAGAAGACCTCAGGCACCTCAGATTATTGTGATTTCCGCCACATAACAAACGCGGCGAGATTCCCACCAACCGGCGAGCTCAGCATCGGCCTTAAACGCTTTTTTGTAAAAGGAGGGGCTTCGGTTAGCAGTGTTTTACAATAGGGCTGGGCAATACGACCTCAAATCAGTATCATGATTATCTTAACATTTTACCTCAGTTATGAATAATAAACGATTTTTTTTGCCCTTTTATTTAAATCAATCACAAGGTATATTCTGTACACATTATTATTGAAGCTGGGATATTTTCTAATGAAAGAGTGATTACGTTTTGTGATTTAAAAAAAAAAATTGAAGGAAACACACTCAGATATAGTAGCAGACTGGATGGGGCAGTCACGTGACAACACAGTAGTCTGTTCTAAGTGTCGACCCATTACAGGACGGGGCGATTATCGGGTGCTGATATTAGGCATTGTGCCAATTATTGGTATCTAGATTTGTTGATTATTACATAATTGATCATTTGAGCCGACTGCGATTATTTTTCCATAATTCTTATAATCATTTCATCATGTCATATTTTTAATCACTATATCATCGTTTCTGTCTGTACTTTGTTGGATTTGTGCTCGTTTCTCTCTTTTTAAATTTTTCTTTATGCTAATAAAAGTGATAAATGTGGAGCTGGATCTTAACCGATAAGTCAACCTGCCAATCAGCCGCAGATAAAATAGTATGTGTGTTTATAATGATGTAAACATTAGGGATGCACGATAAACAAGAAAAAAAAGACAATTTCATTGTTACTCGCAGTTATTTGCATGGCAGTTAATTGTCAGCTAAAACTTAGGATCGTTACATCCCTGTTGGTGTCAGTGTTCATTTTAGACTATCGCCGATATTAAGTAATTACAAGGTGCGCAACTGTGGCTCCACTGCCGTCTCTTCTCTCTGTGTTGTTGCTCTGGACATGCTGTTTGCAAATATTGGTTATTGCCTCATTAACTAGTGATCGGTATCGATATCGGCCCTGAAAAAACTATATTGGTCGACCTCTAATATGTTCTCAAAGGGACAAAACGTATACTGGTGAAAATATTAAAAGAATAAAAAAAATCCTAAGTTAGCTTATGTTGATTAGAGATTCTGTTTGTAGGTTTAGTTTTCGATTAATTGCCCATCCTCGGTTTACCATAAATGAGCTTTTTGCTGTCAGCCCCACCATGCCCTCCCTCCCTCTCTCTCCTTCTCTCTCTCTGCCTGTCTTTTTCTCTCTCTTTCTCCTCGTCTCTCCCCCGTCTCGGGTTTTTACTTTCTGTCAGTCAGTAGTCCCATGTGTTGGGCAGCGAGCCAGGCCTGTGGCCTCACCTCATAAGAGGATCTGTGACCTTCACACATGTAAATTAGCCACGTGCTCCTCCTGAATGGGAGAGCTCTCTCCCGCTACCTCCCTGAAGGGAAAAAAAGGAAAAGGGGGAAAGGGAGGCGGGGTGAAAAAAAAGGGAGAATTTCTTTTCATCCTCGCCTCTCCCTCTCTCTCTCTCTCTCTCTCTCTCTCCGCTCCCCTGGGCGTTCCTAAAAACCCTGACGTCCTCCAAGCGGAGAGGAGAGGCAGAGCCAGGAAAAGCACGTCTGCAGTCCAGAGGGAGGACAAGCGCTCAGCGGGCGGCCAAGGAGAGAGAGAGAGAGAGCGCGCTATACATTCTCAAGCCCGCCGTGTTTATCCCCCCAGTATCTGGTGCATTTTTCAACCCCGCGTTACAGAAAAAGTGCCTCATGTTTAAGTCTTTTGGAAATGTAGTTTGTAATGTTTCTCACACGGAGGCTTAACCTTCTCTTTGGTCGCTGATGGCACAATTTTTAAAAAAAGACAGGCACTGATTAGCGTCTCCAGCCATTGATTTAGTAAGCCATGAGAAAAAAGTGAACCTGTTATCAGCAGACCTTGCATCAAAACCCCTCATTTTCACAGATGTATATACCAAAAGATCAGTGTGGACAGATTTCTTTGACAGTCATTTTCCATTTTCATTTTTTGTGTACATATATATATATATATATATACAAAGATGAAGTCCATACATGCTAATGGAAGCAAAGCAATCATAATGAGAACATCACAAGAGAAGTGCAAAATTTGTAATATTTATTTTTTATAGCCGCATGTCCCTGCGTATTTACCCTTTCCAGTGACACCGCTCATGTCGTTGACCTTAATAACACCCATCCTTATTATCGTTGCTCCGAGCGGATGCCGGTTTCCAGACCCTGCCGTACTTTTTCCGTCCCCTGCTTTGTGCACCGAGCCGCAGCAGTAATCAATAGCTATGCTAATCCATCTATATGTCGCGGGATATATTTATATCACCATGGTTACAATAGGCGTCCAGCTGCTACCTCGGCGTGAGAAAGGGAAGAGATGACGTTGTGTCTGTCACTGGGAAATGACGGCGTCCCTCCGGGTGTTGTGACCTCATTTCATTGTAGATATTAGCTTGAAATTTGCTTGATGCATCAAAGTTTATTTGAAATGGAGTTTGGGAATTGAAACTGATTTGAAGCGAGGCATGATGGTATCATTCTGTATCTTAATCAAAATTCTAGATAAGTTTAGACTTGTTATTTAAGCTACACACTGCATGTTATATGCATAGTTAATGCAATGAAGATGAAAATGATCATATATTTGCAGCATTGGAGAATTTAGCTAAATTTATTACACCTTTTTATTCAACAGGTTTCATAGATTTTAACAACTGATGTCTTAACAACACTGTCCAGTTTAAACTATTGTGATGATAATATACAGAGGAAATATATTATAATGAGGTCTGAAGTAGTATGTTATATCTTACCGTGGTCTGAGATTTTTGCTGTATCGCAGTGCTATTGAACTCATTGTCAAATACAATTCCTGAAGTTCAACCAACGCTTTTTATAACACAAGAAAGAAAAATATGCAAGTAAGTCTGCGCTTCTTCCTCAGTCTTACAAATGATATTGTTATTAAACCGCATGACCTGACATAATAAATGTTTTATTATCCAACTGAAGTGTTTGAAAAACATATCAAGAACAATTTTAGAACGTTTTAGCATTAATTCATGTTGGGCAGCTCAGTTAAAGCAACAAGTCTAAAATAAATGTGGCTCATTGTTTAAAAGGTCAAATTCTGTCATATCAGGAGTCACACGTCGGAAGCTTTATGGTCTTTAAGAAATGAGTTTAAACAGGATTAAGCCATAACAATATCCAAACATCACTACAGCAGACTCATTTATAGAGAAAGAAATGTTCCTTTTTTCCTTCAGCTTATGAGCCGGATGCACATTTGGTCTTTTGATGAACATCCTTTTGCATTGTAAGATAAACATGTAAAGGTTACTATAATGTCAACTGTATGTCAGAGGATTCTCTGTTTACAGTTTTGTAGATCACATTTCCATAATCAATACTTTTGGGCAGCCGAATGTTTTGTTTCCCGGTGGGAAAGAGGCGCCTGCTTTTTAAGGTGCTTCTGCGTCTCCATTTGGAGCTGAAATTGATGTGTCGGAGAGAGAGATGACACCCATACACTTGTGAGCTTTTAGCTAAATTAAGACGACTCCAGGAGAAAGGCTTTTCACGCCAAGCACAATGCATTACAGTCCAACGGCTGTCGGAGTATCATATATTTCTCTCCCCCTCTTTCCTTCAGCTGGCTGCTTTTAGTTGGAGATTTTCGCGCACTCAGCCCTGCATTGTCTGATGAAGCCGTTCGGATTGGGGCCTGTAATTAATTCGGTTTTGTGTATCGCTTGCGACGTGTTTGGTTATGCCGCCTGTGCGCAATGCTAATCGTGATGGCACTCTGCACTCGTTACTATGCTAACAGCTGCAGCACATCTAGGGTTAGGTGATGCAAGATTCAAGAGATTCAAGATTTTGGATTTGTCACATGTACAACATGTAGTAAAATGTACTCTGATTGCTCGCAAGATGTTAAAATAGAATCTTAAAAATTAGGAACAGATGATTAAGTTAAAGAAACTGCTCACTGCTGGGGCAATATTTGCACATATCATTGAATACCTCACGTAACTAAATTCCACGCTTTCCTTTTATATATCTATTTTAGAGTTTAGATTTTATAGTCTATTTATATATACATATTCTTTGTGCCTTCTTTGTGCTTTGTTCTCTGTAAAATCTGGAGCCACTTCGTCTTGTCTGTCTATATACTTTTATATATACTGTATCTGAGATGATCATGTTTACTTGACTTGAAAATTAAGGTCCAGCTTACACGTATGTGGAAGTTTATTTATAAATACATATTTTTTTATACGTTTGGACCGTTTGTTTTAGCCACCTCAAACGCATATTTTTTAAAACTGTTTTCTTAAAACGAGGATGTGTTTAGTTCTATTGTGCATGTGCTATAAATACCTTATATGTTTTCAAATGTCACAGTATGTGACAGCTGCACGACATTTGTATATAGTTAGTTTGGCTAATTGGTTTTGTTTTTTCAGGATTTTGATTGGCTAACATGGCTTTATGCTTCTCGTTACACTGTCGCCTATACGTTTGGCATGCTCAAAATAAATAAATGAATGAATGAATGAATGAATGAATAAATGAATGAAGTTCTTGACGGCGTATTTATGCGGATTCGTGTAAATAAATACTTTTCGGAAAACGATCTGCTGTAAACAAGGATATCAAGGCCTTTTCACAGCACTGTATGCGTGCAGTGCAGTTTGCCTTTTGTCGCAAAATCCCATACAGACCTACAAGTCTTAAATGGCAGGTTGGTGACACGTTCCATTCCAAGATGCGAGAGGAAGGTTGAGAACTCCTAATTAACTCGTTTTACCCGGTTAGCAACTTTTTCCTACTCCTTCTCTAAATGCCATCAACTCACTGTCCTTGTTCCCATTGTCCTTTTTCGCTGCCCTTCCTTCAGCCTATCAGTGCAGCACCATCGTTCAAGTCATTAAGCTTTAATGATGAATTGTTTCATTGTGTCAGAGGAGGAGAAAGAGCGATTCAGTCCAATTAGCGGTAATTAAGAGCTGCAGGGGCAAGAGGACTCGGAACCCGTCACTTCTCTCCAGGAGCCGAGCCCGAGTCCTCCGCGGCTGCCGGATTGGGAGGTGACGTGGGTATTTGCGAGTCACGCGGGATTGCAGGGTCAAGGCTGACGCCCCTCGTTGACCTTTCACCTTGTGGCTTCTGCTCGTCAGCACACTGGGCACATGGGAGAGCTCGTTAAAGGACAAAGCAGAAGACCTTTCTTCTCCAATAATTTGTTTGACCTTGTATTTTTAATTTTACCTGCTTTTCCTTGCCATTAGACTTGCCAGTGAGTGGGTGTGAGGTTATATATGGATTTATATATTCATTACCTTTAAAATAAATGCTGTATGTTGTTACCATCAATATTGGTCAGTTTACAAGCGTTATAAAATACCTCTGCAAATAAGATTAGAATTAAATTAGTAATTAAACACTGCACAATACCACTTTTTTATGTCCGATACGATACCGATATTGTAAATATGGATATCTGCCAAAACAATACAAATCAGATACACTCTTTGAGCCTTTTTTAAACAGAAAATAATTCTTTAAAAATGTCTGAATACTTGACTGAGAGTATTCTGTTAGGCTTAAGGAAATACTTGGTTTAAATACTGTTTAATAATTTAAATTTAAATAATTTAAATCTCAAAAATGATTCCTTTAAACACAGTTTAAACGTGTATAAGGAACTGAGTGTGCACGCATTTACAGATCTGCTCCATAGATCGACCCAATACCACCGATACCCGATTTATTTTCGGTTAAAAAGCCGTACATATATATTCATTCATTCATTCATTATCCGAACCGCTTAATCCCAACTGGGGTCGCGGTGGGGACTGGAGCCTATCCCGGGAACCACAGGCGCAAGGCGGGGAACAACCCCGGGCAGGCGCCAGCACACCGCAGGGCACACACACACACTCACACAAGCACACGCGCATTCACACCTTACAGGGCCAATTTAGAGTCACCAATTAACCTACATTGCATGCTTATGGACTGTGGGAGGAAACCAGAGCACCCGGAGGAAAACCACGCGAACATGGGGAGAGCATGCAAACTCCACACAGAAAGACCCAGACTTTCACGCTGGGAGGCGGCAGTGCTAACCACTGCGCCACTGTATATATATATATCCGGGGTAGGCAACAACACCGGATGAACATTTCAGGATTTAATGAAATTATCAGTACAGCAGTACGGTATTATTAAAGCAGTATACGGTATTACCGTAAGCATGAAAAACAGATACGGTAGACGTCTACTGAACTTTCTTGCCAGTGATGCCACCAGCGTGACATCTGCAGACCAGCGCTTAAAGGAGACCGGCTACTATTGGAGACCGGCGTCTATTTGTCACGACATCTCTTCAAACCCGGCGTTTATTGGAAACGGGCGTCAATAAGAGACGGGCGACTACTAGAAGATATACGGTATATATATATATATATATATATATATATTCTGGACGATACCAGCATAAATCCTTGTCATTTTTTGGTTCAAATACATTAAAGTAACTTGACATTATCTTTGGATACCAGCAATAATCATTTTTGTTTTGATTACATAATAATGGCAATATATACATGTCAGAGTCAGACATGCCCCTTTGCCAGCTGGAATGTCTGGTTACTGGTTTAAACTTGGCCCAGGTTTTTAAAAGATTTTTGGGTCAGCACACCTTAATAGCTTCAACAATTGATGGTTCATTGACAGCTCGGATGTCCAGATTATGCAGAGCTGTAATAGCTGCTAACGGTGGATATTTTGATGAATCCAAAATTTAAGTATTTTCTATGTATAAACTGTTTAATAAACTGTTCATGTAATAAAATATGTTTTCGTAGTTTGTGTTGAAGGTACATGAACTGCTCAACTTTACTGTTTCCACACTGAACTATTCAAGTCATTTGACAAAAAAATCCTTTCCTTATTTTGCAATAAATACCACATAAAACATATATCGCAGTGTGAATTTCTCCTCCATATTGTGCAGCTCTGGAATGAATAAGTTATTGATTTGAACATGTTAGATGCTGATGTTCCATCGTTGTTACTAAACTCCTAATGGAGATGTGGATCACTGTTGTTTGTCATTCTGGGCTGTGTGATGGTAAAAGCATCTGATTCATCGTTGTAATCCTGGCAGGCAGAATTTTCTTGCCGTTGCACGTTTCAAAATTAGAATCGGGGTGAGATTTGTTTAGGTTTTTGTCAGCGGTGCTGGATAGTTGTCATAGAGAAGTTATATTGCCTTCTACATATTAATGTGTTCCTCATGAGACTGCTCGGGAATGCATTCATTTCCATTATTAGGCGCAAGCGTGGCTTAGGCATGTTGATGTGTTTGTAGGTTATTTTGTGCGCCGCCTTGCACCCGTCCTCCACCGACCGCCCCACCAAACACACACATACACACATACACACATTTTCTAGTATTGCTATCTGTATGAGGTACTTCCATGGATTCTTTTATTAGGAGTAAATGGGGTGTTAGTGGCCGAGAGGTTAGGATACTCGCCTCTGGACCAAGCGGTTGTGGGTTCGAATCCTTCCTCCAGCACAACCATAACTAGGTTTTTGCGTGCTTAACCCCTCGTTGCTCCACTGTCCATGTAATTAGGAAGTGTAAGTCGCTCAAGATAAGGTCGTGTGCTAAATGCCATAAATGTAAATAGAGGTTGTATCAAAACTCTCAGCCCTATAACTAAACATTGTCTCTCCATCCATTAAAAAATTACTTTTCATGGGTTTGGCCTGAGTAATAGTTACAGTCCCCTCCTTACAACGATACTCATCATAATATGTCTACAGCTACACCTAACCCAAAGGTTAAGCTCAGTAAACAAAAATACAAGTTAGAAATTAAAAAAATTAAAAAGTTGGAATTTTATCTGAATTCCAAAAATAAAAGTTGTAAGTTTTTATTAGAAGTTTATAGTAAAATTCCAATTTAAATTTAATTATAAAAACCAAGCTTCACATTCAAAAATCTGACAAATATCAGGTTAGGGCTAGGCGATATGATCTCAAATCAGTATCACGATTATTGGACATTTCATCCCGATTACGATTAATGAGGATTTTTTTGGTTTAGTTTTTGTTTGTTTTTTACCCCTAATGAGATGTTTTGTATTGTAAATATGCTTAACTATTAAAGCTGCAATATTTTTCTCTAATGAAAGAGTGCTTTTAAAATAATTATAGAAAACACACAGAAGTAGTCGCAGATTAGATGAGGCAGTCACGTGACAACATAAGCGGTAGTATGTTTTTTAAAAGAGCAGAACATGCAAACACAAGGGAATTATTTACAGAATTAAAGAAAATATCAGTAACTGATATGGACAAGACTATGGGCCAAGACTATGGGCCAATTACCCAGTCCAAGATTAAGCGTAGTCCTAGACTAGCTTTGAGTTTGAATGGTAAATCTCGATTGTACTGCACCTTAGTCCAAGACTAAGCATAATCCATGGGCAAGATAACAGCCCTCTGTTGAGTAGTATTTCTGAATACTTTTGATTAATTTTCGATTAATTGCCCAGCCCTGTTTTAGGTTATCTTTTAGAGCACATTCAAGACCTCACAAATACCTAAAAACCTGGTCACACACACATACCCACTCACACACCCACCATCAATTCCCACAGGGTTCCTCTTTCGGCGTGTCACGTGCCCCCACTGAGGCTAAACTCCGGGTCCCGCACGCATCAGAACCCATTACGCGTAATGGTCTTCCTGCATGCGTGTCATTCTCTGCGTGTTATGACACTTATTTTATGACTGCTTACATATCAAATATTTAAATAAACAGAATGGGGGCTGAGTGCTGCTGCTACTGCTGCTGCCAGAGGGGAGAGCCATTCATTTTGCGGGCGACGGGTGGGCAGGCGGGCGAGATAGCGAGCAGGTCGGTGGAGAGAGAGGGAGGGAGTCTTGGTTTTGGCGGGGGCTGGAGAAGGAGGAGGTGGTGGTGGAGGAAAGCCTCGTGCCAGACACGGGGACGAGAAAGGCTTCGCTTGGCTCCAATCAAAGTGGCCGAGGACGTTTTTTTTCGCTTACACCCAGCAGCAGCGGCGGAGACGACGGAGGCAGAGTCATCTGTCAGCGTTTCTGCCGAGCAGGGGACGGGCTGGCCCCGGTGGCTCGTAAAACGCACGCGTGAATATCAATCGAGCTCCGAGGAGAGCGAGCAGCGTGCAAAAAAAGAGGAATAAAACAACAGCGTGTGTGTGTGTATGTTTTTTTTTTTTTAAAGAAAAAGCAGCGAGAAGCGGGAGCCAAAGACGAGGCCTGATTTATTTGTGATTCCTGGAGAGCGTGCGGCACAGTCGGGGCCCGGCGGAAACGTTCCTGCGCCGAGATGGTGGGAGGGCCATTACTGTCAGGCTAATCTTAAAATAATTAATTGAGAAGTCGCCAGTTTTAAAGAGTATTGTAATTGAATCCTAAATTAGGTCTGGGAAGGAGGACACGTCCTGTTTTTAACTCGCAGCCTGCTCTCATTCCGGCTCTGAGAATCCTGGTTATTGGCAGCTGGGAGGAGGGAAGCTAATGATATGTATAGTGAAGGAAAAAAAGGGGATCCATCTATAATTCATTTTTCTTCTTTGAATTTGAATGATGTGTTGTGAGCACTCGGCTCGGATCTGTCGTGCTTTTGAGTAGGTAATTCTGTCAATATGGCCTTTTTGTCTTGTAAACAAATGTGCCGTATGTTAAGTAACAAAGTAAACAGAGCGAATTGCATGAATCCTGCATACAATATGAATAATTTCAGCGGCATAATATCTAGGAGGCTGTTTATGTGTGGGGTGTGTGTTGGGGGGGCGGTGAAAGAAGTTTGCATTTTCATCGCCCTGTGCCACATAAACGTGTGTGGATGAGTCAATAGGCGCCACACAACTGACTTCCTGAAAGCTGCGGGGCCTGTTGAATGGATGGTTTGACATTTTGGCAATGAAACCCCTTGTTTTTCCCTCTCCAGAGGCAGATATATTTATCAGTAGCGCAGAGGCACACAGCTTAGCATTATGAATAGGCAGGAATAATTTGCTGTCAGCAAAATAAACACTGTCAGCCTAAGAGGAGACCAGTAAGCGTTGAGTCTTGAATTTATTCCATTAACGTGTACAACTGGAGTACTGGCTGAAATATGAATAACTTTTAAAGTTATTTGGTTCCAAAAAATAGATTTTTCTTTAACATGTTAAAACTATGGGGTGCAAATGTATAGTTTCAAATTAATTATTTCAAGTTTACTACACTGCATGTAAACTACACTATAAGGCATCTGCTGGGCATAACATAAGTACATTTAATTTTATGGCATTTAGTAGTCACACTCATCCAGAGCAACTTAGATTCTCTCATTTCAGGGACAGCGATGAAGAGGTTGTTGGTGTGAATCCCACCTACAGTTTTACCGCCACTGGGTCCTTGAGCAAGACCCTTAACCCCAAGTTGTTCCAGGGACCCAGGACCTCTTGACCCACCCCACTAGACCACACCACAAATAGCTGCAGTAGCTGTAATGTGTAGTTACTGACAGTAAACATGACAAATTAGCAAGAAATATAATCGAGCTAAATAAACAAATGACAATCGATTTTTTTGTATTATTCTTTTAGATAAAGGCTGTTTCTTTACAGCAGATTCTTGCTGATTATAGTAATGAATTGTTTTTAAGCACTAGTGTGTAGATATAGATGCAATAGAGTCAAATTGAAAAGTTTGGCTGAATAAATATTTTATCTGATTGGGTATTGGAAGGATTATTGTGAGGACTGACATAAAGGCTTGTCCAAACCAGATAACTAAAGGCCCTGAGGGAAAGTTGGAACTTATTCATTTTTGTGCGGTGTGAGAAAATAAAATAGCATTGATGAGCTAATCTGGTTGTATTGTACTTGAACAAAAGAGGGTTTGAGCAATAAAATCTTAAACTGACCCTCAAGTTGTGTAAAATCTAGCTTTGCATATTGAGCTGTTTTTGACTTTTTGAACTTTTCGTGCTTTCTAGAGACGTTGGTGGAAAGTGTGTAGGAGCAGGGCAGTGTGATTTCACTTAAGACATGCTGCTTGCCAGATGCGTCAGGCTGAAGCATCTTCTGTACGGAGAGGATCGTGAGCTGGATCAAAGCAAGGGCTGGGCTATTAATTGATAATGAATCAAAGCTGACCCATAGAACCCCCAATTCGATGTAATCTTGCTCATGAGGATCATTTCGGTTGTTGTTTATTATTTCTATTAACACATTTCTATTAATTCGAATAACACTTACCCCAGTGTGGGTTGAAGTACTGTTCCCTTAAAACCGTTGTGTTGTCATGTGACTCCGCCACCTTACATCTGTGTATGTTTCTGTCAGTTATTTGAAAGCCACAAAGATCATTCATTAGAAAATAAATAATTACACTACAAACCAAAACTAAATAATCCTTCATTAATTGTAATCAAGGTAAATTGTTTCAATTTTACAAATATTGATTTCTAATTGTGAAGTTGATTTGATGTCATATTGCCCAACCTTTATCAAAACTGCACAGAAATGCTGTGCACGACTCAACAGAGCCCACGTAAAAGGTTGAGTTTGTCATTTTTGGGGGGTCAGGTGATAGTCCACCAGATCAGAATGTTGTGAATGTAGGCAAGAAGAACAGATGGTCAGTATCTGGAGTGTTGAAATCTCTCTCCTGACAGCAGACCAAGACTGCTGGCCAGTGGCTGGACCTGCTGAACTTTTTAAAAATATGCTTACAATAACTTTTTCAGCTCCTCTTTTCAAACACCCTTGGCTTTTGAGGAGTGCAATGCTGTATTGATGTTGGGGTTGTGTTCAGACCATTGATATAAATAGTTTTGGCCAAATGTGCATCAATACAGTTGTGGTTTTATCAAGATGTATGAATCTGTTTGCTCAGATCAACAATAAATTAGAAAACTGACTGTGTTCAAAGTGTAATGTAGAAATAGGGACATGAAAACAGGGTTTTAATATAATAAAAACATTATGGGCAGCCTTATGGAATAGTTTTGTTAGACCTTTAGAATTCAACCGGACGGTCCTTTACAACTTCAAGGTTATTCAAGTACATTTACAATTGCAATTTTGTATGGAATTCAAGAATGTGCCAAAATAAATCATATTTACATTTATTTACACCTATATTTATTTACAGCAGTACTATGCAAAGTCTAAACTATAGAAAATTATCTACAAACTACAGATTATTATGGTAATATAAATGATCATAAAAATAAAATATATAAAATATTTTAATAAAATATTTATTTTTTCTACAGTTATAATTTATATTTTATATCAGTTTTATGTTTCTTCATGTATATATGTACACATCCAGATGTCACCTCTAGAGTAATTCTTTGTCTAAAGATGCCACTGCCAATTTCTGCTTTGAGCGCGACATGACAGATGATAGTGTTGGCATGTTTAGACAAAGAATTATTATGGAGATAAACCATAAGTAAACTTTTATTAAACCCAACGTTTTGTGTTACGCTTCATTATTTTAAACCTGGCCGAGGTGCATCCGTTTAAAACAAAAGAGTCCCTTAAGTCACTGCATCAGCGGTGCCGAGCGAGCCGACAGACTAACAGCAGTGTGGATGTGAGAAGGCCGAGGAGTCTGTCTCTGGACATGAATTACCCTGGAGGCCAGGCCTTCCTGATTACATAGCACTGCTCCCCACATGTTCACATCTGGCACCGTGATTGATTCGGGGAACTTAAAAGATTGAAAAGGGCCTTGGCCCAGCGCTGTGCTGCAGGGTGGCCTTGAGAGGTCACGGGGGTCAACGGCAGCCCATATCCTCGCAACTCCCAGGTCGACAAGCCCATTCTGTTGGGAGCAAAGACATTAAGAGGACAATCAACCCCCAAGAGCTCTTTCGTCCGGCTGCCTGGGGTCGAGAAATCTCGTCTCATTGTTCCTGTGGACTGTAACCCCTCCCCTCCTTACTACCCCTCATATCTCATCAACCGGCACTGAATCGGCAGAACAGTACAGTCGTTGTCATCCGAATCTTTTGCGGTGTCTTCAGCGGGCTTTGCCGAGAAAGATGCATCAAAGTAAACACCATCAGATATGACGCCAGGAGTTGCAAAAAAATAAAAAACAAAAATCAATTTTTCCTCATTAACTTTCAAAATTTCCTGCTGAGCATTCCGGGAGTCGCCACACCGGGTCCAATAATGAAATCAATTTGGCCAGGATTGTTTCAGGTGACTTTAAATGAGTATCTAATAAACGAGGAAAGATTGAAGGTCAGGATATTCTGTTTTGCTGCTGTGTGCTTGATGGATGGCACGGCTGCAGCAAAAGGGGCACATGCAAGACTTGGCCAGTGTCCAAATCTAAGGCCAAGTGTAGGCTGCCCCCAGCTTTGTGGCTGCGTGTTTTATCCCACAATACCCCATAATTTAGAGACTTCTACTAGGTGTTTTTGGGTGCTCTAATGGGTGCTGGGAACCAACTTATTATTTTACACCCTGCAATGAAGGTTTGTTCTGGAGGCCCGGAAGGAGTCTCTCTTCTCCTCAAACCACTACACTCCAGATCTCCATTCCCAGATTTTGGAGAGACCGGTGATTACAAGATCAAGTTCACCTGAATTCTAAGTTTACATTATCATTTACCGCATTTATCCAACACTCTTACCCCCAGAACACTTTCATTTCCTGCTGTCATGGACAGTCTCACTGGAGAAACTGGGGGTTAGGCCTTGCCCTGGAATTTGAACCTCCAATGTTGTGATCACCAGCACATAGTTTCAGTCACTTAGACCACTGCGCTTTTACCGCCCCAAGATCACTTCTGCTATAAATAGCCCGGTGTTTTCACTCCTTCTTTGTGAAGTATTGAGTAGGGATTATTGCCAGTGTATTGCACATTCTTTTGTCCGCCTTTTGCCTTTTGTGTTTTGACTTACTGGACTCATTTTTCGGAATACAATTTTGTCTGACCGCCTTTGCAGAACTTGAACCCTGCTTGTTTTGTTGCAGTGATCTCCATTTGTGCCTTGTGCTAATAAACTGCTTGGTGCTCTTGGAGTTCTGTGTGATTGTTATATCAGGATGTACAGTAGACCCTGTTGAATTCTGTGCATTTGAATTTTGAAATCTAATACTAACTGTTAAGGAGTCTGTATACGTATGTAAATCGTCACTGTCAGGCAGAAACCTTTAATGTCCAATATATATTCTAACTATATGAACATTGCGCCGTCAAAATCGGTATCACACAGACAAAAAAAAGATGTTGTGACTTGTTGAGCTCTCAGCTTATAACTGAAATTAACTGCATGGACCAGATTACGTCGATCAGAGGATCTGTATATCATTTTGGGTTAATTGTCCAGCCTTACTTTGAGGTCTTCATGAACGGGTCCTGTGTCACACTTCATTGCCTCTGTGCTAGCGTTATTGTTTCTCATCTTACAGATTTGCTCAAAGCTCGACGCCTCAAGGCCTCGAAGTGAAACTGGAAGGTGTTCCTCTCGGATGAGAAAACGCCCAGCAGCGCCTCACTTTCCCATAATTCCCACTGGCTGAAGCCTTTCATTTTTCCATCCTGCTGACAGCGGGGCTCCTCCTCTGAGGGTCCGGGGGTGCTGTCGCTGGCAGACGCTGGTCAGCAAAAGTGGCTTTGACGTGTGCATCTGGCAGCAGCGTGATGCGTCTAACTGCTGACTAATTGATGTCGGTGCTGAGGCGGAGATGCTCGCCCGGTGCAGATGCAGGCAGATTGTCGGCTGAGCACTTCTCCATAACGCCCCGAGCGGGCCTCTATATCCCTTCTCCACCCCCCCTTCTCTCTCTCTCTGTCTTTGGGGCTTGGAGATAAACGTGTTTTTATTTGTGTTTCCCTTTGTGCGGTTGTTTGTCTTGTACGCCGGGTTTATGTGTGTCTGGTTTTGTTTGTGTGTTTTGTCTTTAAGCTGTTGCTGGTTGAGAAGAGCACAAAGCGCTCAGCTCAAATTCGCTTATGACAGAGACAGATGAGTCGCCTCTGTACTCTCTCTCTCTCTCTCTTTCTCTCTCTCTCTCTCTCTCTCTCTCTCTTTCTCTTTCTCTCTCTCTCTCTCTCTCTCTCTCTCTCTCTCTCTCTGTCTCTTTCCACACATTCAACACACGCTCTCTCCCCAGTTTCTCTCTTCCCCTCTCTCTCATCACACATGTAACACACAGTTGCTGTCTACACACAACATATCCTCTCTGTCTGCACATGCAACACACACACACCCTCTACCCATATAACAAACACTATCTCTCTTCACACATACTTACCTCTCTCTTCCTCCACACACACAACACACTCTCTCTCTCTCTGACCTGTTATATTAGCCACTATCTATCTATCTATCAATCAATCTGTCTGTCTGTCTGTCTGTCCATCCATCCATCCATCCATCCATCCGTCAAAGCATTCTCTCTCTCTTTCACGCTCTTTCTTCCTCCCTCTGCCTGTTTGTCTCTATCTATCTATCTATCTATCTATCTATCTATCTATCTATCTATCTCATGCTCTCTTGTTATTTTAGCCCTTTGTCTTTCTTTCTCTCTTTTGCTCCATATTTTCCTCTGTCTATCTCTCCATCACTCTCTTCCATGCCTTCTCTCTCTCTCCTCCTTTGTTTTCTCTCTCTCTTTCTGTATTTCCCTGTGCTCTTTTACTTACCTTCTAGCGCTCTCTCTCTGTCTCTCTCTCTCTCTCTCTCTCTCTGTAGCATGCATGTTTTTATATTTGTATAAACACACAAGAAATGGACGGTTAAAGGCTGGTGTCGTCCATCGAGGCGTTCTCGCTATTCGTCTTCCTGATTACGGCACGCTGAGGCTCAGCAATTATAGAATCCCAGCGAGATGCTTCTGTACACAGTATCGTGGTGGACTAATATGTGACAACCTCTCTCTCCCTCTGTCTCTGTCTGTCTGTCTCTCGCTCTATGTCTAAATCTAATAATTTCATGCTGTCCCATCCAGCTGGCCTTCATGCATAAGCGCCGTGGCAGTCGGAGGCTGCTGGAGTGTTTTGCTGAAGGGCAATTTACCCTGCTGAAGGTCTCTTTGGACTCGTGCTTGTGAGCAGTGACATTTACTCAGACATTTGACAGCAAATGTGACACTGCCAGGTTACAGGCTTGATTCTTACTTTAAATATGGCAAGCCCCCTGCTCTAGTTAAAGCACCGATGAGTGAAAAGCAGAATAGGCATGAATTGTTTGCTATTTAAGCCACATTACTTGTGTATCTGCAGCATGTTTTAACTCAGTTAGATAGTATATTGTTTTTTTTTTAATATTCTTAAAATTTACACCATTTCTTACTCTAAAACATTCTGGGTTCATGACACTCTTTACAGCAGATCTTTTAATAGTGTAACTGCTCATCCAATTATTTTATTTTTGACAGCAAAGAGTTAAAACTCCTGTTCCCATCCCTTTGATGACATCAATATTGCCTTTGCATCCATGAAATTAATTTCCTAATCTTAGTCAGCAGGAGCGTGGAATTTGCACAGATTAATGCCGTGCCGTATCTCGGCCCCATGCCGCCTCCCGCTCCCACTCCGCTTGAAACAGTGGGTCTTATTGCTCAGTCTCTCCTCATACTGCACAACTTCCTTATGAATTGTGTTCCATCGTTCCATCCCACCATGATTAGAGCGTTGGGTTAATGAGGTTCCAGATTGCCAAAAGAATTTTTGCTTTGCTCTTTCCCTTTTTTGTCTCATATACAGTTAACGACCATAATGACATTGATTGGTGATTTTCTGGCTATGGCATAAAAATGTAGAAAAATTGATAGAATGAATCGTGATGCAACGTGATGCATCAAGACATCAAATCGAAACGACCTGATAATTGTAATCGAATTGAATCGTGACACCAGTAAAGGGTTACACCTCTAGCGCAGGTAGGACTTGGCATTCTAAAATGCTAAAATGTAGGTTACTGCAGCTGATTTTAAATCCAGTGGAGGGTGATGTGGTGCAGCCACATTAGGAAATAGTTACTTGTCAACATTTTCTTTCATGCCAAAGGTCTAGCAGTGTTGGTGATTTTTTAAAACAAAAACCAAACAGCTTTAAATTTTGTGTTAAAACTGTGTTGTAGCACGCCTTAATGAAATATGTAACAAGCATAATAATCCTGAAAATTCGTTAGTAATGTTGTATATTACTGTGTTACAGTAACAAGTAATACATTACTGTAATTGTGTTACTTTTGTAACTTGTTACTCCCCAATCTGTTGGTATCAGTCATTTTTTAAACCAATATGCAGAAAAAGTTTATTTTAAAATTTGTCTTATTCTGTCTGAAGTCCCCATTCTGTAGTCTAGAGGAATGTTCTTATTTTTTAGCCTATCAATACTGACGGCTAAAGGCACTGAACGTTTGCCATTTTGACACAAAAGCTGGGAGCTTCCGCTACATTTTTGTGTTAAAATATTCTAAAAAGAATTAAACATATGCTAAAAGCCATTGAAATAAAGTTGGAGTCTTTTAAGGAATTGTCAATTAACTATCCAAATTTCAACTCCAATTTTTGTTTTACAGCAGGCATATTTTGTATTTTGTTCATGTAATTTTGGTAAAACCATTCACTGGGTACTTTAAAATGAGACATGAAGTCTTTATGGTTAGCTTTTACTGTTGTACAGTAGCGTAATAACCTGTATTTGTGATTCTATTCTTAGCTGAACAACTCAAACACACACTTATGTATTTAGGAACAATATATGGTGTGTGTCAGACTGTCTAGAACAACAGTGGTTGCCCCAGGTAATAATCCAGCGCTCTGTGAAGACACGCCCACTCTGAAGAGGACGCTGGAAGTGTGTGTGTGTGGCTCTCTAACCCTGGCGCTTACTAAGGGCTTAAGGAGCTGATGATGGACTTGTAGTCTGAGCTCCACGTCTGTGGAAGGAACAGCCTCATGAAACAGACACCCAACTCTGAGATACAATCAAGTCGCATTTCTGCACACTGCAAATAGAATTATGATAATAACCATTCGCAGATTACCATTTTAATGCTCATTTGATCTCAGTATTCAGCCCTCTACCTCATAATCTATTTATTTTTTCAGCAAGAGTTTTTTTCCCCTTTCTTCGTCGCTGATTAACAACTTTGTACGTTAAAATGAAAGGATTTAAAACATTTTGAAGTCGTAAAATCAGAGTCAAAACAACTTGGCGAGGCAATTTAATCAAATTTGGCGGTATGCTCCTGACCCAATTCCGTGGTTTGTTGTATAATAGCTTTATTTTGCAATATATGTGCAAGATGCTGAAGCAGAGTGAATTCAATTTTGGGTTTATTACTGCTTTATGTAGAACCACATTAAAACACAAATGTTTGGGGTTTTTTTTGTCTCGTTCAGGCAAAGCCGAGAACATGCAGTGAGTTCATAACTTTGAGCTATGGCTCTCTGCTTAAAGATTTATTCACCCCTAATTTGTTTGAATGTTTCCTTGTTTCTATTTTCAGTCCGTTGTACGTGTTCTACAAGTATAGGGGATGTTGGCATTTACACAACTAAAATCCAGCTAAAGACCTGCTAGTGTGTAGAGTGTTGTATAATTGCATTTGAGAGGACGCTGTTGTCCTTTATTCACACTGACTTATTACATGCTATTAACCTCTTAACAATAACAGAAAATATTATGGTAATAATAATAATACTAATAAAAAACATATCAAAGTAAACTTTATTGTCATCTCTGCTAAACATGAAAGATACATTTTTGCTTGAAATTGCAATTCCTCAAGTACTTCAGATGCCACTCGTGCCAAGTCAACACCAATCAGAAATACCTGATAGTTCTAATATGGTACCTGTGCCACACTGGAAACACCTAGTACTTTTGAGTACATTTATTGCAAAAGGTGTGATTGTATTCAGTGATTGAAATTGTAAAATTACAATTGTACATCTCTCCTCTTGACTGCTGCAAACATTTTTGAATACATTATGGAAACACTATTTGCACATACTAATAAACTGGAATTCCTCCCCACTTGACTGTTGCGATACTGGCACGTTATTGACCGTTATTCACATGTTATTGTACATATTACATATTGTAGTTTTTCTCTATTTGACTGTTGTCACTTTATCTAATAGGCTGCCTGTTTTCAGAACTTCATATTCAACCACCACTAATCATATGCACATACAATGCAAAAAGATCATTCCAAACTGTAGTGTTAAATTCTGAATGTAACTATATTGTCTCTTTTGTACGTCTAGTCTTTATATTTTATAGTCTGTGTATATATTTTTGCTCACTCTGTGTGACTTATTTAGTTTTTTTGTACTGAGGAAGCTGGAGCCACGTCGTCTCGTCTCTTTGTATACTCTGTATACAATAAAGTTTACTTTGACTTTGAAATTACCTGTCTTTGCACAGAGAGAAAAAATCATTACTGATAAGCTATTTAAAATAATAAGTAGTAAAGTTAGTAGTGTTACTAATTTTAGGCTGCTACTACCCAACATTGCAAGTTACTTTGGATAGGAGCGTCTGATAGATGACAAAAATGTGAATGTAAGACAAAGTAAATTGCCTGCAGTAAATTCACTAAAGTTAAAGCATTCTGCTTTAATACGATACCATGGAGCCCATGTTGCCACCCACAGCCTGGCTTCAGCGAGGCCTTTAGAGATGTGTGCAGCAGTCATGCGGTGGTAATCCTGTTGCCGACCTCACCGCACAGGCAGTTTACAGCCCTCTGCATCATGGTGTGCTGAAGTGCTATTAGATTAGACCTGGGATTTCCCTGCCTTTCAAACAGAGAGATTGGTTCTGCTACCCCTCTCTTCAATTGCTCCCATCTTGCCGGCGGCAGGGCCTAGTATCACGTAACCGCCGAGCGCTGTCGGCTTCGCAAATGCAAACCCACTGATGTTCCCCTCCAAAAAATAAGAAAAAGAAAAAGTGCTCCATTCTTCCTTAATGATACCCTGCATGTCGGCTCGGCTATTTGAGCGAGGACCAGGCGTGACCGTTTGCGAGAAAAAAAGCTAAGTGCTTTGGGGCCGATTGGGACTTGCTCTCTCTCTCTCTCTCTCTCTCAAAAAGTCTGCAAGGCGCGATGGTCTCTGACACAGGCGGCTCTGCGTTTATTCTGGGTGTCGGAGTCGCTCCCTCGTCTTGGCAGTGACATGAGGAAGATTCGTTTGTGACGAGCTGGGCTCTTTTTTTCCCTTCCAAAGCCGTTCCGCTTTAGCGAGGAAGAGACTGAAAAGCGTGTCGTCGTATCACAAATGGCACAGTGCCCTGCATCTACTAAAGTGGAAGTGCCGCCCTTCGGGCACTGATACCTGCCTAATTAATGGTGCCAGCCGGCTGAGTGGATTGCTGATAGCACGGTTTATATGCATCAACTCTATGAAGCTTACAAACTGTTTATTTTTAGAAAACTGATTTGGAGTAGCGGCGTGGTGTTGAAAACGCGCCATTGTGAAAGCTGTTGTAAGTATGTTGTAAACAGGGGTGAAAAGAACACTAAAAATCCGGAACTGCTAACGAAATGAATCTCACATTCTATTTGCTCTGGTGCAGTGTTAACTACTTCAGATTTAGTTTTAGTCGTTAGACGGAAATACCTATTCACATGTCTGTCAGTCATAGTCTTAGTCAGATTTTTGTCTTTATTTCAAGTATAACTGAACTGAAGTTAGCTAACTTGACACATTAGGCCAACCAGTGTTCATCTGGCTGATACAAATTTTATTTGCCATTGTCACTGCACTTGACCCATCCGTGAAGCAGCAGTGAACAGCTTTTGACAGCACCTTGGGAGCAGCGTTTGGGGACAGTACCTTGCTCATGAGTACCTCAGTGGTACCTTTACCAGTCGTGGCCTTGATCCGACAACCTTCCGACCACAAACCCAACTTCCTGCCCCAAATGCAGCTGGTGCACAGGGCATTTGAACCGCCAGCAATCTCTAGGTCTGGAGACAAGAACCTTATCACTGAGCCACCAGAGCTTTATGTTGTCACACTTGACTGTCCAGTAATAATGTTCAGCAAACCTTATTCTTCTAGCTGGACTTATTTGGTTGTAGCAAACTTACCATGAGGTAAAGAGCAGGATGCTATGCCTTCTTGAGGTTGGCTGTATTCTTCCCACTTCATTTAAATCCACTTAACTTCATTAGTTAAGTGAAAGTACAGATACCACTAGTCAAATGTTACTCCAGTACAAGTCACAGTCAAATTTATACTTAAGTTAAAGTACTGAAGTGCTTGTTTTAAACAAATGCTTAAGTATTAAAAGTACATCTTCTTTCACTACATTGTTGCATTACTGCAACAACACTTACAATACCTAATGCATCTGACTAGCTTGTAAAAACTCTAGAATAAGGAATTGGTAGAATGTTACAGAATGAAACACGACCTGTACTGAAACCCAGCCATTAGTTTATTTTTGTAATTAATTGTAAGACTACACACCCCCACAAAACAGCATGGTAGTGTTCTGACTCAGCTCTGGCAGTGTGTGCACATATATGTGTATGTTAATCAGGAGGACAGTCCAATAGCTGTAAATGCAGCCTGCTCAGAACATTCCAACCTGCATAAAACCCAGCTCTACACCTCTAGCTTCATGACTTTCCAACAGCAACAGTGTTTTAATCAAGACAAAAATGGCAGAACTGTCTGAACTTGGTTTCATAGTTACAGTCTACAGGTGAGACGTTACTGATTACTGATACCTGCCAAAAATCGAATCACGTTTTAGAAAAGGGGGAATAACATCCACTTTATCCATGGAATTGAAAGTTACGTGTAATGAGAAACTTGATAGAAATGTAGTGAAGTGAAAAGTAAAGTATTTGTCTTTCAAATGTAGTGAATTCAAAAGTTACTACACAATACTACTCAAGTGAAGTATAGATACTCAAAAACTTATGTACAGTACTCAAGTAAATGTTCTTTGTTACTGTCCGCCTCTGCTGAGCATCCCTCCTTCAATTATGAATTTATGACAGTGGATGAGTTAACATAATGAAAATAAATGTGCATTTTGGTACAGTTTTATTGTCAGATATTGTCACATTTCTTTTAGCGGGGCTAACAGAAAATGTAGCCTAGAGGCCCATGTACACCTTAATCTTCCCCTTGCTGTTGTTGCATATCGTGTTTAAGGGTGTGGATGAAAAAATTGCTATCTGGCTCATAAGTGATGGTTTAGATTTAGAAATCTGCATATGACATTGTAGTGAACACCGATTATCCAGCCAAAAGCATTACAGCGAGTTACATAGCATCTCCACAGTGGCGTGAGTAGCTTTTCACGAAGACGCATTTGGCAAACCAGGCCACGTACAGCAGCCCACATTGCCTTAATGTACATATAATGGTCTAATCCTGGCATGATAGCTCACGTGCACTTTCAGTATTTTGCTTCTTATTAGCTTTTAAGATAATAGCTTTCCATAGCAAGATCCCACCAACAGTAAACCCACCTATTTTATATTTTTATCTTTAGATGACTGGGATGTTTTTATGCACTATAAATCCACAAATGAGAACAGATTTTTGTGTAACTGTGAAATAAATAAATATATTAATAAATAAATATTCTTAAACAAATCTGAGCAGTGAATTCGAGTTCAAATATTTCAGATTTTTTACATTTTTTAATTTTAACAGATGCACACAGGAGTTCACACATGTTAAAGGGCAGTTGGTAGCATACTCATGAGCAAGGTACTGACTCCAAGCGCTGCTCCTCGGGCACTGCTCATGTCAGCTGCCCACTGCTCCTTCACGGATGGGTCAGATGTAGAGGTCACATTTTGTTGTGGCGCACTCTGTACTGTGCTGTGCTGTGGTGTATTCACAATGACAAATAATCACTCACTTTCACTACTTTTCACTTTAAAGATGTTGCTTTACAAAAGAACTTGCATTTGTCTGTGTTTAGAGTTGTAATAATTCTGTTATGCAACTTAGCAAATGACTGTGCCAGTATTAAAATATCCAGAAATAATAACAAAAACTAGTCACATGTGCAAAAAGAGAATTTTAACTGAGGCTGTTACACCTTTTAAATCTGCTTTTACTGTTGGTTCATATGAAGACAAATCATCCCAAGAATTTTATGATTGTTGATTCATATCTGAATTTGAGAGTAAGAGAAAACAACGCCTCTCCTAGCCTTCAATGATGAAAACAAACGTTTTGGGAGATCGCGGAATGAATTTTTGGATGGGGTTTGACTCTGCGCTCCGCGTCACCTCTTGGCTCCCCGCTGCGATTTTACCCAGAAGCTTCCGATCCCGACGTGGCACAGTCAGAGAATAAAGGGACGGAGAAGAGGTTAGCTGTCGTTTTTCCTCTTCTGATTTGACTCCATTATGCATCACAGTTGGCAAAACTCCAGGGAAGCGCTGTTTAAAATGGTATATCGGGTGTGTGTTTTTTCTCCCTCCTTCCCCTTTTGTTTTCCACACTCGATTTCGGCGAGTTTTGTTCCCCTGCAACTCCCGCTGTATTGTTTCTTGATTAGGCCCGGCTGGCTTTGAAAAGTGCCATTCTTCCGCACCCAGCGGGACACGTCAGCGCAGGCGGCGATGTGCAGGTAGAACGTTCCGGGAGGCAAAAGAGAGAAAGGCAGAGAGAGAGAAAGAAGAGCAGCCAAGAGCCTTGGCTGACTGGAAAAGACAGTGGGAACAAATGCCATAAATCACCCATGATCCGGCACGGCGGAGCGGAGACATCAGACCTGACATAATCTGCCCCGTCGTGGATTCCACGTTTCGGGTGACGGATTAATGTTAACCTGACATGCCGGAATTTTCCTGTTGACTCACCGAGGGACCGGGGGGTGGGGATGCGGGGGAAGAGGAGCCCCCTAAAATAAATGTATTGCTTGTGAGAAATAAACTGCCCTGGGCACAGACCGTCTTTTTAGATTTCTTACCTCATTTTCTTTCACAATCAAAAAGGCAAGCGAGGAGACCCTTATAGGGCTTGTCAATATCACCTAAAATAGATATCACGATTTATTTGAACATTTTACCTCAGTTACAATTAATGAACAGTTGTTTTGGGTTTTCTTTGCTTGATTTATGGGCCTCAGTTCACTTACTAGGTTTGTACTGTAAATATGATCAGCTGTTAAAGCCGGCACATTTTGTCTAATGAAAGAATGCATATCTTTGTTATTTACATTTTTTTTTAGGAAACACACACAGATGTAGTGGCAGACTGGACGAGTAGTAGTATGTTTTAAGGGGACAGTACATGAACACACACTCGGGAAGATATTAACAGAATTTCAAAAATAAGATTACACAGATTCTCAATGTCAGTTTAGATATTTTTGATGAATTGCCCAGCCTCAGTTGCTCGCTTCTGAGTCCGGCTAGGTAAATGAGGCGTCTCACTCTCTGTTTTTCAGGTGGGCTCCATGGAGTTCATGGCCATGAAGCGTTCTCAGATGTACGGGATGGGCAGTAACCCGTACTCTCAACAACAGCAGCAGCAGCAGCAGCAGGGCGTCCCCTACTCCAGCCAGCCGTACGGATCGCCCTCGCAGAGATACCCGATGGGAATGCAGGGGAGGACTCCGCTTGGCATGGGCGGGATGCCGTATTCCCAACAACAGGTACCCTCTCTGTCCTTGTTTTGAAGGATCAAGTTTGATTACTAAGATTTTTTTTTTTTTATTTAGCGCACACACACAATCACACTCCCACTCACACCTTATGGAGCCAATTTAGAGTCGCCAATTAACCTACGGTGTATGCTTTTGGAGTATGGGAGAAAACTGGGGCACACGTAGACAAACCACACAAACACGGGGATAGCTTTAACCCCAGGGTGCTCCAGGTTACAGACATCTGCAATCTGCTAAATGCCATAAATGTAAAGTAATTATTAAATAGCTTCTAACATGCCTTGTTTCATAGTACAAGCAACAATCGGACCTTTATTTTCCTGATTTCATTATTTTGACTGCTCATACGAGTAATACACTAAATATCTTATAAGTGCAGCTGACATTTGCTTTGTGTCTCAGATATCTTTTGTTCTTCAGGTTTAGTTGTTGCTCTCCTTCTGCCTGCTTCGCTCTGTATGGCTTTCCTTGGCCGGTGCTATTCTGATCCTTGCTGAGTGTCCCCCTGCCACACTGCTATATTTAGCCTGGGTTGTAGGTCTTAGTTTTAATGTGTCTCTAGAGAGCTGTTGGCACACATGCTCTCTTGCTCCCGAGAAAGCCTGACCTCTCGTAATCCCTGTGAAGATGAGTAAAAGTGGAAAATGCGAAAGAAACCCCTCATAAAATCTCCATCTTCGCAACAGAAGGGGAGAAAATATGCCAGAGAGGATGAAAAAAAAACCCCAGCAATCCAGAAAAAAGAAATGTGTTGATGGTGAACGTTCAGCTCACGCAGCTCATGTCTTACCCAGCAGTTTAGCATGAGACCCTTGTGGTTCTTGGAAGAGCTTTGCTGTTTACTTGCTCATATCGGTGTTTGGTGTTAGTCTCTCGCGAGCTTCATCATTGTATCTCTGATTAAATTTGGACCTCTGGAGTCTGATATTCTGGCTTCGAGTGGATTGTGGGGATTGGCAGCGCGTTAGAGTTCCCCTTCTAATCTTCTGCTTCGGGCTCTCATTTGGCATCAGCGAGTACCGTTCAGATGCACTGGGACTGAATTGTGAAGAAAAAAATGAACTGTAAATGGTTTTTACCACATTTTATTTTCTGCACTTTAGGGACAAAGCTCAATCAACAGTTGTGCAGCAGTCAAAATAATTAGTTGAATTAGTTGTTGTCCTCAGCCACGGTTGAGGGAGATAACTTCTGAAGTTACGATTTATCAGGCACTAACATTAAAGGCGGACTGCTGGCGTGTAATTTTAAAACATAACAAACCACAAGTAATAAGTTAATAACCTGAATAATTTGTGTTATTAAAAATTGCGCTATGAATAATCCGTAATGTGCGCAGCAATTTAAGATAAAAAGGTATTGTTTGGCCTATGGAGAGAAGGGGTTTCGGGTGAGCGTGGGGGATTCAGCTGGAACACGATGAGGAAATAGATCTGGACAAGCTTGAGAGTCTTCTCATGATTCTCTGCCCACATGGCCGTGCGCTCAGCTTGGTGTTTTCAGGCTGTGTAGCGCTGCAAGGCGGGATTGCATCACAGACGTCTGATGGTGACACCAGTGTGTCCTCCCTGCTGCTGTCATCTGCTGCCCGGACTCTGTCTGCCCCCAGCCAGGGCAGGCACCGGCCTTTGAACAGAGCTAAGAAAAGACTCCCGCAAAGACTCACTGGCAGCAGCTGAATGCATTTTCCGTCAACAGTGCTTTCGTTTTTATTCAACATTTAAGAAGAAGTCTATCTCAGAACTCACCGGTCACTTTATTAGGAACACCTGCTACACACTTATACTACTCCCTGTGCCGGACATTCACCAGTGGTTTGTTACTTGAGATTTGTTCTTAGGTCAGAACACAATCTACCTGCAAATATTTTACTGCAATGCATGTTTGTGCAAAATCACTAGTTTCCTTTCTGGGACCACTTTTGGTAGGTGCTGTCCACTGCACATCAGGAACACAGCAGACCTGACACACACCTCACATTTTGGAGATGCCTTGACCCTTTTGTGTAGCCATCACAATTTGGAGCTTGTCGAAGGCACTCATCCTTACGCTTGCCAATTTTCCTGCTTCCAACATATCAACTTCAAGAACTGACTTTTCAATTGCTGCCTACTACATCCCACCTCTTGGAGGGATGACATTTTAACGAGGTAATCAATGTTCTTCACATTAGCTCGTATATTATAGTGTTTAGTCTATATCAGATGAAGTAAAATGACCTCTTTTTGCTACAAATTTGGTGATACAGTATTTGGTCACGCTGTGAGGAGGAGAGTGCTTTTACATGTTTCCTCTCCTCTTCCTCTCTCCCCTCCACTAAATGTAATGCGTGCTGTAGGCTGGACTCACATAGACATAAAAATTTAGATGACCAATTGACTGCTCTCCCTAATTGCAACAATTTGTCCTCTTTGTGTCTGCTCTGTTGGGACGTCTAAATGTGTTTGTAAATGCCCACTGAGATTTTTTAGGTCCACTAGTGATGCTGCTATTGCTGCTTTTTCGCTTTTAGGTTCACCAGGGATTTAAACTTCCAATCTTCTGGTCATCAACACAGGAGTTTAGCTGCTCAGAGCACTGCTGCCTATATACTAAGTTGGACCAATTCATGATGGAAAGCTGTTGACAAGCTAGGCTGAATATTCTGCAGTGTTTCTTCTACCATTATATTAGGAGGGCGCCCCACCCATCCCCCACCCCCCAGAACTGCACCCCACTCTCCTCTTGTAGGTCAAATTAATTTTGAATATGTTTACTTTTTATATATTGCCAAATCATTTGCTTTCCTATAGAATGGGTCTATACTTTGTCCTCTTATTAAACAAACCACTGGCCTTATGTTATTTATCTTATTTATACGACAGCGTGTCATCTCTGTCTCTACATCGTTGAGCGTTTTAAGTTCCCGGCCGCACACACACAGAGACATGCGTGTGGACGTACCCGTTAGCACACTCCCACCAGTGAGAGTCGGAAAGTATGTCTCGTCAACCACCTGAAAAGCAGACAAAAATATAAAAAATAACGCTCCCAGGGTGATGAAGATAATAAATAAATTATGAAATAATTGTTTGATTGTTTTATTGACTGTCATCCTTAGAAGAAACACATGAACACCATGATTCCTTTAAGCATTTGTGTCAGTGTCTGTTAGGGTTAGGGTTGTAACCCCCTAAGTTATAAACCTAAGGGAAACACTGTTCAAAGTTTCTGTATCAGGGCTGGGGGATGTGACTTCAAATTTACAGAAATATTACAGCAGACAGTGTACACTAAAGAAATATGACCTCTGAATTTGACCCATCCGTGAAGAGGTGCTTGGGGACGGTACCTTGCTCGTGAGTACCTCAGTGGTACCTTTACCGGCTTGGGATTCGAAACGGTATCCTTCCAATCACAAGGTAAACATGCTTACCGTTACGCACCAGGACGATACTATGGCTAGAGGCAGACTAGAGACTTAATTCTGCTCCTACGCCAGGCTTTTAGGCTGTACCACATGAGGCGTTGTAGTCTGTTTTATACAGCATTGGCCTCCTCCTCCTCCTCCTCCTCCTCCTCCTTCTCATTACTTTTTCCAGCCTGCTTGAGAGGTATTTATTGGCCATGCAGTCATATGGGGAAAGAAAATTATGCCTGGAGTAAAGTCTTAGATGAGTTGAATTAGATAAATTTTCCCATGTCTGTGTCAGAGCGATGCAGTTGCGTTACTCCATGTAGGAAATGGAGAGCAAAGAGGGAAAGGGCGACCAACATGAGGGCTCGGACTGATGACAGGAGCTGGGCTCTTTGTTTGGATGAGGAATGAACTTGAAAGTGAAAGGCCTGCCAATTCCGGCGCAATTTCCTGTGATGTCAATGTTGGCAGACAGAAAGGAAAAAAGAATTTGAAGGCAACATTAGCGTTTGATGTGAAGGGAAGAGAGAGATTGCCTGTGAAATGAAAGAGGGAAAATGTGTCAACAAGCCAGGAAGAAGCCATTACTGCTTGCTTCTGCTTGTTTCTTACCCATTCGCCTAAGTTAATAGAATCCAGCCATTATACGGGAGTGGAAATGTTGCCGTGCCCTCTGCTGTTCTTTTTACAATAACAGCCTGGGCCATTTTTGTCTCATTTCTGGGAGTCTGCAGGACGCGGTCAACACTTATTTGGGTTTTTTTTCCTTTCCAAAAGTAAACCTGTGGCTGCATTAAGACACACTTCCATCTCTGCTGATTTGACCTTGAAGCGCGTCGGGCCCATGTTCTTTCCACCAGGATGAAAAGTCAGGTGTCAAATGGAATCCTCTCACCAAACACGATGGACGATTGGGATTAAAAGCGTCATTTATGCCGTTGATTGTGGCGCATGTCCGTGTTTGTAAGGAGAACCCTGGTTGCTGTTGAAGCACTTAGGAGTTAAGTCTTTGTCTTTGGGGTTAATATGCTAAATGGTGGTCAATGTGAGTGATGGATTAGAAAGATTCATAAATTATCTCCACAGAAAAACAGAGTGTCTAGATGCACGTTTAACATCTCCAGCTCAACATCTTCAGCTTCTCTTATGGCCAGCTCAGAGACACCATGCATTTCCCAAACAATTACTTTCAGAGAAATTAAAGGCTGAAAAGGGAGACTGAGGAAAAAAAAGGAGGACGTAGCCTTGAAATCACGGCTGATTAATTACGGCACCTCTTGCTCCGGAATAGATGGAGTTTCGGGATCAATTAATTAGCAGCAACCCAACGAGCGTCAATGACTCTAATGGCCTGTTCTCATTTGTAACTTTTATTACCTTACTGTTCAGTTGGCCAAGCCAATCAACACTGGTGGAAGAAACATGATGCATTCTTTAGATGCAGATGAAATTTCACGTTTCTGTAGTCTCTCATAAATTCCTTCACTTCTGCTTTTTGGTTTTTTCCAATGTAATGAATTTTGTACTTCTGGCTTTTATTACTTTATTACCGTTTTGTGGCATATAGCGCCATAATAAATTTTTATTTGAATTTCACTAAACCTGTTGAGAATGAGAATGAGATTTAATTTTAGCTGGTCTTTACTCCTTAAGTAGGTTAAGATGCCCACAGCTTGCTAAGGCAATCAAATACAAGTTAAGCGTACTGCTGACGGGGGTGCGCATGGCTTTTGTTCACATCTCTCCCTGCTCATAGATGAAAATGAGATGCACTAAGTGGGTCCTAATGGTTTAAGTTATCTCCGTTTCTGCAATTATGTTCACATTTTAAACAGTTCTCCCAGTTATCACCTCCAAGAGCTAAAGAAATACCTAAAAACACTCATGTTGCTGCCCTGTCCAACTTTGTTTGTTTTATACAGGATTTTTAAAGGATATAAATATAATGTGCCACTGTGAGTAAGAAGATTGTTATTAAAGACAAACGGTAATTGGTGATCTGTTCTGACATACTCTTAGTTGTTATTTATTCACTGATAGACTTTGTCATTTGGTTTGTTGTATGCCATTTTGTGGCTTTGTAATATTCATTAATTCATTCATTCATTCATTATCCAAACCACTTAATCCCAACTGGGTTTGCGGGGGGAACCCGGGAATTTACGGGCGCCAACCCTGGGCAGGCGGCAACACATCGCAGGGCACACACACTCACACAATCAGACTCACATTCACACCTTATGGGGCCAATTTAGAGTCACCACTCAACCTACAGTGCATGCTTTTGAACTGTGGCAGGAAACCAGAGCACCTGGAGGAGACTCCACACAAAAAGACCTGGAGATCGAACTCTGGACCATCTCGCTGTGAGGTGGCAGCCCTAACCGGGGCCTGGCTTTAACTGGCGACCGTCCAATCATGGGACCAACTCCTTAACTATTATGCTGCCAACATCCCCCCAGAAATAAACCATTCAAGAACAGAAAAAAAATAATAGTAAAAATTAGACATGGCATAGTACCACTTTTTTATGTACCGATATACCAATATTGTAAATTTGGATATCTGCCGATACGATACAGTGTCTGAGTCTTTTTTAAACAGAAAACAAAAAATAATGCTTAAAAAATGTCTGAATACGTGACTCAGATTATTCTGTTCTGCTTAATACTTGAGTTAAATACTGTTTTCCTAACTAAAACAATGTAATAATTACACACTCATATGTATATGCTAAATTATATTTTATTAAAAAAACATCTAAAAAATGATTCATTTAAACAGTTTTAATAATTTAGTGATGGTCTCTAATCCTGTGGCGCTAAAGCCATCAGGAACACAGAGCTTTGGAGCGAGAGCTGGTGTTGTTCAGGAAATTAAACAGTATAATTGTGTGATTTGCCTTTGGGGTTGTAGTGTGTAGTGTTGCGTGTTCTGCTCATTGTCATAGCAATATGTAGGAATTAGCGCACATGTTGAACAATAAACAAGCTTTACAGCAGTGCCACTTCCCATGCATAACCAACTGAGTGTGCGTGCATTTACAGATCATCTCCATAGATCAGCCCAATGCCACCAATAGCTATACTGTATATATCACCCAACTATTTGAGTCGTTATTGTATCGGATCAGTGGCATCTCTAGAAAAAATAATACCATTAAACAATGGTATACATGTACAATATTAAGAAAATATCATGTGTGTTATTCAAAAGTGGCTCAGTTTGTGCGATGCATTTTCGGTTGTAGTGCAGAGTTTGCAATGAGGTAATTATAATTGTAAGTAGAAACAGTTCTACAGTTCATGGAAAAAGAATGGCAGTGTGCACACATGCAGCAGCTTGGCATGCTCCATATGCTTTACACTAGAGATCTCTTCAGTCTGACACTGCTAGCGATACCCGTGCTTTGGGTGAAAAGTAATACTCAGAAATCAGACCTAAAATCTAGTGCTTAACATTGTTGTCAAATGAGTTTATTGGGAGACCAAACTTAATTTGAGACATGAATATTTATCACAGCCTTCTGTAATCTGGCCATTCATTTAAACTGATCTGGTTTTGCGTTAGGCCTGGATTATGGCCTGAGTTTGGCCTCGGCCCTCCAGCAAGCCCCACGTCTCTACCGAGCCCGGAGCAGCCTGAAGGCATCCTGCCGTTTTTTTAAGTGAAGGATCAGAGGCTGAAATGCATTCCTCCATTCTTGAAGCCGTTGTATTCAGAAGTTGGCCAGAGAACTGAGTCTTTTTCTGCCCGTGAATCACTCCTGCCCCCCTTTCCCTCTGTCAGCTTTTCCTTTTTTTCTTGCTCCTTCTTGGCCTTGGAGTGGGGTCAAGAGTTTAATGGGGAAAACATTTGAATCAGTGACACTAACCCAGAGCTCGTGCATTTTACAGAGCATTAACCCTCACCACCTCTCCACTGTAACAACGGAACAAAAAATAAAAACGTCCGCTGAAGAGAACGATATAAAAAAAGGCCATCGGAGAGCAACGTCTCGGTCATTTGTTTCTATTGATTGGACAGTTTAAATGGCACAAGAGCACGAATTCAGCAGGGTAACTCAGAGTTAACAGAGTCGAGGCCCGAGCCGGAGGACGGACGACGGCAACGACGGCGACAATGAAGGCTTCTGATTAAACAGCGACTATTATTGAGGTGAAAGCAAATCTCCAGCTTGCAGTGCCAGGTTAGAGTTGATGCGTTTTAATTAACATCCTTAAAAACAGCTCCCATCGGTCACGGCTCTGTGCGTTTATCAGAGTAGCGATTCAGCCGAGTGTCATTTGAATAGCAAACAGGCACGTTGGAGAGAACGTCTGACCTGGAAAATTCACCTCCACCGCCACTTCATACACTTCAGGTTCGCCCTCTTTCGAAAAACAGCTCCTTTTCAACCTCACACGCAAGCGAATCTCAGCCCCGGTCCCGGCCCGGTCGCAGCGCCGACGCCGTTGACGTCTCGCCTTTCATTCCTTTCATGCATATTGAAATTATTTTTACCGTGCACGTGCGAGAGATGGTTTTTTCGGCTCGGCTCGGCTCGGCTCGACGAAGCGTGCGTGGGAAAGGCTGTCCCACTTAATGTCGCAGTCGCGTTTCTTGTTAACACGGCTGCATGTTTGCCCGTTCCCGTTCCAGCTCTTTGTTTGATGAAGCTCTTCGAGGGCAGCTCATTCTCCAGGTGTCAAGTGGCGCCTGCGTCGAGCAGCGGCGGAGATCAAACGCGATGAGGCTGGGGTTAGCCACCTTTCGCCAACCGTGGCGTAATCTCCCCTCCTCTGTGTTTAATCGGGAGCCGGGATTGTTTATTGTCGCATCTCATTTCACTGGCGTATATGCATTCGTGCTATTTTTTCACATCAGCCTGCTGGCCGTGCGTCCTTCAGACATTAAAAGATGGAAATAACGACATCTTCTACCTTGATGTACTGCATTTTATAAAGGAGCTTTTCTAGCTACAAGCTACTTTAATAATTACATAAGTTGAGGCCAAGCTACTGTTTTAATATCACAGGTAGCTACAATACAAACTGTAGAGGAAATGTAGCTAACTATGTCAAAGCTTCATCCAGTAATAGTTACTACTTGTGCATAAACATTTTAGAAAATCTGAAACATGCTGTTAAAAGTGATGAAAAACGGTATATTTTAACTATTTAATGTCAGTGAGTGATTATTTGCCATTGTGAACACAGCACAGCACACAGTGCACCACCACAAATGTGACCTCTGGTTTTTACCCATCCGTGAAGGAGCAGTGGAAAGCTGATGGACAGTTCCCAGGGAGCAGTGCTTGGGGACGTACCATGCTCATGAGTACTTCACTGTGACGCGAGCATGTGCAGTGTATGCAAGGTAGCCTATCAGGTGCCATATCCGCCAACTTAACCAATCAGAAACACTGCTATTTGAAAAAAACCTGTCTTTGTAAAAAGAGTTTTGCTACGCTACATCGCAATTACTCGTTCATTTATTATCTGAACCGCTTAACCCCAGTTGCGGTCATGGGGACCCGAGCCAACCCTGGAACTATGGGGAATAGGCGGGGAACAATACACCACAAGGCACATGTACTCATGTACACCTATGGCGCAATTTAGAGTCACTAATCAACCTACAGAGCAAGCCTTTAGACTTTGGGAGGAAACTATAGCAGAAAACCAACTCCAACATGGGGAGGGGCACACAAATTCTACACAGAAAGACCCCACGGCCCACCCAGGGACTGAACCCAGGTTTTTCATGCTGTGACGTAACAGAGCTAACCACCACGCCACTGTGCCACCACTTACTTGTTTAATTAGTACTTTTTAAATTACACCATTTTTAAAGTAGCTTTGCTTCTGATAAGCTACTCAAAAAGTAGATAAGTTAGGATAGTCACTAACTCGTAACTAGTTAGCTGCACATGCCAAAATTCTATGAAATATAAACTTTGGCTTGACGTTAAGCCATTCCTAGGAACACGCACGTACAACTGAAGACCTCGCTTCTCTGTCGGGGTCACTGTTAGCGAGCAGCGCTGTCGATGGAGCCGTTTTTATCCCGGTTCCAGATCAATGCCGCCTCTCCTCGCCTGCCATGCATCAGTCTCTTTAGGCCCAACATCTGAGCGCCGAGGCAGCAGTCGCGGGAGCGTGCTAATGCTAATGCGCTGCTCTATAGTCCTGTCATGTCTGTTTGGGCTACTTAATGCTCCAACATCGCTCTGGTTGGCTGGGCCCATATGTCATTCAAATGGGTGTGTGTGTATGTGTGTGTGTGTCTGGAGAGTGTGTGTGTGTGTGTGTGTGAGGGTGGGAGGAACGACGAGTGCTCTGGCACCAGACCGACAGGCAGCGAGGCCACGCCGAAATTATAAAATCGCTGTCTCTGCTCGTCCAACCATTTGCATTACAAGCACAGTGAAACCCCCACAATCAGGGGAAACGCGGCCAAGCGCCCGAGACGCCGTGTTGCTTACAGCGTAGGTGTGGCAGAAACGTTTTGGGCATAAAATGTGCTTGCCTGGCTTGATAGCTTGCTAAAAGGAGTGTAACAATACACACATTTCACGATAAAGTGTCACACCTGGGATTGGGCCGTATGAGGTTAATATTGTGTTAGGTGTTATGTTAGTGAAAGTGAGTGACTGTCATTGTGAACACAGCACACAGTGCACCACAATGAAAAGGGACCTTTGACCCATCCGTGAAGGAGCAGTGAATAGCTGATATGGGCAGCACCCGTCGAGCAGTGCCTTGCTCATGAGTACCTCAGTGGTAACTTTACCGATCCAGGATTTGAACCGGCGACCTTCTGATCATGGGGCGAACTAGAGCTGTAACTATCGATTCTTTTTGTAATCGAGTATTCTATCGATTTTCTTATCGATTAATCGAGTAATCGGATAAATTAAAAAAAGACAATACATTTGTTTTTAGGCTTATTCTAGTGTGTGAGTAGAAGTTAGCAATACGTGCTTTATGGTGTTGAATTTCGGACGCCCTGCACTACTCATAGTTTGATGTGTAAATGCTGACATAGTTATGAAATCAGCACATTTCTGATGAAAGCTGACTCATTTTTTTATCTTTAGGTCAAATAAAAGAACTGAAAGAACATCGTTTACTGCTGAGTTTTTATCTGTTATTGTCTATTATCTGTGGCGTAACATTCTAACACTTCTTTATCCGTTTGGTGTCCACCAGAATATAGAATAACATTTTTTTGATAAATACATTTTCTATTATTCTTCTTTCCTATTGATTACACTATAACATTATAAAATTTAAGTTAAAAAAATCTGATCAAATGAAAATGAAGAAATACTGAAGTTTTTGGTCATTTTGAATCAATTTGGCCTAGAAAATGTGCTGCTTTTGGCTTTTCTGGGAGAGAACTACATTTCCCACAATCCCCTGCGCGCTCCTCGGGGACGCGTCATAATAAAGCGTTTAGCGTGCGTTGCGGAATAAACTATGGAAGATCTCTGGGAAACTCAATAAACGGCTGTATTGTGAGTAGAACGCTGCTTGTTGTGGTTATTCAGCAGCTACATGTGCGTTTTGTCTGTAATGAAGGGTGCGTTTAAACCGAGCGTTGTAGCGAGTCATGACGCTGACGCGGGTGCTCGCGAACACAGGGCGCGTGTTTACATCGCAAAAATGTCATTTATGGGTTTTTACGTATTTACTTCTGTTTTAGTGCACAGAATATCTCACAAATACCTTCACATACTGAGGGATCAGGTCTTGTCTTGATCGCGTCTCTAAAAACAATGTGCATCATTAATAAGCATCCGTGTGAGATACAAGCGGCGCGTGCACTAGCGAGTGAAACGAATTAAACGAAGCTTCGATTCTGGAAAAATTGCCTCGACCATTTTTTGTAATCGAATGATTCGAGTTATTCGAATAATCGTTTCAGCTCTAGGGCGAACTATTACGCCACCGTCTGCCCCGGTGAGGTGCTATTGGTTACTGAGGTCAAGGTTAGGGATAAGTGTAGCTGTGATGTTACATCTAATTAGTAGAAGGAACTTACAAAGATAGCGATGCAAGATTTTTATAGGTGGGAGGACCTGACTGTCCCCTAAAAGACACAAACACTATGATTTGTTCAATTCTTAGGGTTTCGTAAGGACCTGGTCCTCATGAGGGAAAAATGCATTTGTAATAAATGTGCTGCTTTTACACAAAAAACTAAAAGAGTTAAAAGACTTGCTTTTGGTTAACTGAGACTCCAAGAAGTTCTGTATTGGTCAGAATTATGGTTTATTTCCATTGTAGGTTTGGAAATATGTACAATTTGGATTTTTCTACTTTTTGTCCTTGCCAGCTCTGGCAGCTATCCCTCCTTTTCTTTGTGTGTGTGTGTGTGTGTGTGTGTGTGTGTGTGTTTGTGCTGAGAGAGCCAGGGCTGCAACTGAATGCAGGCAGACCAACAAGTGTCTCATTAGGCTGAAGAGAGGCTGTGGAATCAGATGACTTGGCATTGGGGTTAATAGTCTAACCCGGCTCATGCCAAGCGCTCCGCTTCATTCATTAGGGCACGCAGCCAAGCACCGCGGCCAATCAGCGCTAACAATAGCCCCCCATTCATTAAGGGAATCTGAAAAAAATCATTACATTAAAATGGCAGCAATGATCGCACGTCTGATACGTCAGTCTTTCACACTTCACACTCACAGGCCATACGTCCGCCTGCGGCTCGCCCGCTGCTTTAATCTGAACTCCATAGGGATAGAAAATATATGGATAGAGCTGCTCATTCTTAATGTTTGATCGGTTCTTTATATTAGATCGCTGGAATAATCAGCAGATGTGGGTGGATGGGAAGGTAAGTTATGACTGTGCATTGTCCAGTTAATACATGTGTATTGTAGCATTAGATGCATCAGATAGTGTTGTAATGTGAATATCAAGTATCGCTTGCTGTGAAAATACAGGAAATTGCCGGCAACTCTGCTGGCAGTGTTATAATGTAAATTTACAGGAAAAAATTATCTGTCAACTTAGCTATAATATAGGTAGAAGAATTACCAGCAAAATGCCAGTAAGTGTACTGTATTTGATATTTACAGGGTCAAATGCAGAGGTCACATTTTGTGTGCGGTGCTGTGTTCACAATGTCAAATAATCATTCACTAAAATTTACTGACATGCTGTAATTTTTCTACATCATTGTGCTGTGTTGTCTACTGCAAATCTTTCTCTTTATTATTCAGAAGCAATATTTTTGCACTTTGAATGTAGAAAATGAAGAAAACGAACGTTTAATATATAGCCACAAACGGCAACGAGCAGGGTCCAATCACAAATTGCTAAAAGCAGTTCAAAAGGGTCAGCACTGACCATCAGACAGTGTCTGTGTATGTGTATACAACAATAAAGTGAAATGACCTAAAATGAGTTGAAAGCAAAATTCAGAATCCTTAATACGTTGCTTGATTATTATGATTATTTGTTCAATTCTGTTAATACTCCCACCAGTGTGTGTTCATGCACTGTCCCCTTAAAAACTTACCACCTGTGCTATCACTCGAATCTGCCCTTTCCAGTCTGCCACTGTATCTCTATGTGTTTTAGCTATTTTAAAATATCATTAACCGTAATTGAGGTTTTGATTTGAGGTCATATTGCCCATCCCTTAGAGAAATAACTGTAAACCTACAGCAAATGGTTCCGGTGTAATAAAAACTGCAAACACTTAAAGAAAAAAGGCCCGGACAGCAGTTGTGTCTGTGGTTTCGCAGAGATTTCATTCTTAAAATAATTCCCAGTGCTGAAGCGGTTTGGCGGTGGGAATGAGAGAGGAGCCGCTCTAACGTCAACACTAACAGGCTCTGTTGAGCAACGCTTTGCACTCGGTCCAGCCGTGGTTCTCTGCCACATCTAATGAGTCGCAACATACGTTTTGGCTTGTGTCGAGGAGCATTAAAACCGGAATGAAAAAGGAAAAATACATTTAAAGAAAACGAAACCCGGCAGAGCACTTTATGTCATGGGCTGGCACGACTGGCGCTGGTTTTCCTCCTGTGTTTCACCCCATGTGGAGAGCGATGGCAGCTGCTTGTTAGGAGCATGTTGCGTAAGTATGTGTGTGTGTGTGGTGGTGGGGGGTTTAGAGGCCGGATCGGCAGGCGGGCAGGGGGGAGGGCGGTGGGATAGGGGGGTTATGGGAAGGGTGACGGTCTCAGCTGCATCTGATGGTGTGCAGGCCAGAAGTGCACTCACCCATTCCCAAGACGACACAAGCTTTCTGGCTCAGCCGTAAAGCTCCCGTTTGCCATAACGAAGCACTTAGAGGCAGCTCTCGAGAACGGCTTCACCGGCCTTAATTTGTTTTTGGAACTTTCTTTTGTGGTGCTGTTGTCATCTCACTCTTTTGACATAGCCGACCACATCTGTGTTTCTTTATATAGTCTAGTTCAGGGGCATTGCTAGACATAATGCTCTACTGGGCCACAGACCCGCACCTCCTCTTAGCCTGACTGACTATATCCTTTGCAAATTTACATCAACAGCTACAGCCAGATGTTACTTCGCTCATCCTCAGAAGTCATTCAGTTTACGTTATTATAAGTTAGTACTATTTACATTATTTAGTAAGCGTGTAATAATACATTTATCTACATCAGTACTTCAGTTGGTAGGGGCATCATTACATCAGGCGCAGTTGGTAGTGTAATAGTTCAGCAGTTGGCCTCGGTAAACCTACCACTGAGGTGCTCATGAGCACGGTGCCACAATAACAGATTATCACTCACATTTAAAAAATTGATTTATCATCAAACCTGTAGCATTGATCCAAAATGAAAATAAAATTGATTAGATGTCAAACATGTCATTCCACTTCATATGGAACATGAAGTGCAGGCGATATTTTAAAAAGCAATATTGTTTTTCATTTAAATGCATAAATGAGCTCAGGAATAAATGATTTTTTTGCCTTTTTGTGATTTGATATGAGTAGAAGTGACTGTGTTAAATCAGCATATGATAGTTTCATATTGCTCATTAACTCCTCAGTTTGATTGAAATTGAATCGTAGCAGACATTGTGAGATCAGCAGACACTGAATCGTTGTCCATTGATTCTATATAATATACTGTGATGAAACTAATATATAGCTGGTATAACTATTAATAGTAGAATTTTTTTGTACACACACAGCTGCAGCTTCTATTTGGCATTAAAACTATGTTCCTGGACTTTGGTATCCACTTTTTTCCTAACATAATCATTCAACATTACTGCACTTTCAAATAAATAGTTTAGTCATTGAAAACTTAATGTGAGATTTTACAGGGGCGCAGCACATAATTACTGGGGCACGGGGTTCTGTTGATGCCCATGGTCTAGTTGGATGAGACACTTTAGTGAAGGTCTCAGTCTGTTATTTTTAACACTACTGGCAAACGTGAAATAAATCCAGTTTCTATTTAGCACTTGCTGATGTGGACAGGAAAAAGAAAATGCACGTCCCCTAAATGTAAAGGATGTAATATACTAGCTGTGTGTTGAGGGAAATATAGAGAAAAACTTGCACACTGTGCTATCTGTTCCCAAAACAAGTCTTTTTATTGCAGAAACAAAGCAACAATGTCTTCATTGTTGCAGTCCTCACAATGATGTACAATAATGTACAGCCTGATGGAGACTCGGCTGAGTCGAAACGTTTTTGTCGTTGTAAAGCAATAAAAGGCTTGATCTTGAGTGAAGATAACACTGGAGTTTTTTTTCTAAAAATCTTTTTTTCTGGCAGTGTTACACGTAGAATAAAACATTTTGCTGAATGGTAGACAGATATATGGAGCTTCTGGCTGATGCTTTATCGGGTATTAATTATTCCTCAGAACGATTTCAAATACTTTCTTTGCTAACACAGTGTTACACAGCATAACTACACATCGTATCTAATAACACACACTCCTCTTTATTGCCCAATGTGTCACCAGTCTAGTTTAAAATGCATGGTTTTCTGTGGCAGCATGATCTGGTTAAACATCTTCCCATTTTGATTACTTACACCACTTACATGGTCTTGGCATTAAAACCATAATGTAAAACTGTTTTGATAGCTAGGCATGCACGATATGATATGTGGATTGGGTATTGGTCCGATAACGACTCAAAAAGCTGGACTGGGTATCGAAGCAATTGGGCCGATCTATGGAGCCGATCTGTAAATTGTATGTTTTTCTAGGTGTGTGCAAGCCCCATTGGTTATGCATGGGAGGTGGCGCTGCGGTGAAGCTGGTGTATTGTTCGAGGTTCATGTTCATTGGTACATATTGATATGACAATGAGCAGAACAAGCAACGCACCTCACTACAACCCCAACAGTGAATCGTCATACTTTTTGATTTCTATAGTGACACCAGCTCTTGTTTGCGATATTTGTGTTCCTGATGGTTTTACTGCCGCAGGATTACGGAACGTCACAAAATTTCACGTTTTTAAATGAATAATTTTTGAGATTTTAATAATTAATAATTTAGCATATACATATGAATGTGTAATTATTACATTGTTTTAGTTAGGAAAACAGAATTTAAGTCAACTATTCCCTTAAGCATGACAGAATAATCTCAGTCTCCTCCGCACAGAGAAATACACAGTTTATTAATTAAAAACTGTTATCAGATCAGCACTCAGGATCAGCTGATATCCAAAGGTTTTCAGGGAAACTGAAAAAGTTGGATCGGTTCATCACTGTTGATAACTCTATATTGATATTTCTTTTATTTTCCTTCAGTTAAACAATACTGTATGAATTTACAAGTGGTTTTCTAGTCTTTTAAATGCAATCGGACCCTCACAGCCACCTAAAAACTTGCACCGACCCACACAACCATACCCACACGAGTACACTCTGACCACCGCTGACCTTAAAAGCTCACAGACTGTTGCATTTACTCTCCACTTGAAAATGATGGAGAAGCTCTCATACAGGTTGATGGAACAGTACATCAGCCTCACAGTGGAATTTTAAGTGTTTATTTTATGCCAGATTTGATGTCACTAAAATCTAAAAACTGTTTGTAACACTGCAGGATACTATTAACCCATGATACTACTTTTATACAACACAACACTATAGTTCTAGCCTCATCACACTCATCATAACACATGAGCTCACACATCATGATATTTCAGCACAGGGTTTATCTGCACAGCATCATATATTCTTAGTGCAATTAGGCAGACTTCTATACATGCTTTAATTTTAAAATGTAACATTTTATTAGTTTATATTAATCTATATTAATGTTCTTTTAATCATAAATGTGTGATGTGGCTCTTAAAGTTAAAACGGTTTGTTAACATCCACAGCCACGCCTGCATTTCTGCACCACAGAATAATGTCATTTTCCCCATGGCACTGATATTAATGCTCCTTCCTAATGATGTACATTTTAATATTGAAACAGTAAAAATTGGTCCAATAATGTTGGCAGTTTTAAACATTAATCAGCAAGCGTCCACTGAGGACCGATATTATTGTTCGTCCCTGATGCCAAGGCTTATTAAAACCCATTCATTAAAAGCTATAATATTAGAAGAAAACTGGAGTATGAGCGCAACATGTTTGCAAAAAATGGAGGTAACTACACAACAGCATACACTTCCATAGCTGTTAAGTCTTCTCTATCGGGATCTAATTTTAGAATTAGCTTTTTATTTCTATTTCCAAATAATGTTCATGTTTAAATTCTGCTCTTTTATACATAAATATGGATTATTTCTACCTTAATCCTGTTCTCACACTCTGGTTACATGTACACATCCATACTAGAGCTGTAACTATCGATTCTTTTTGTAATCGAGTATTCTATCGATTTTCTTATCGATTAATCGAGTAATCGGATAAATTAAAAAAAGACAATGTTTTTAGGCTTATTCTAGTGTGTGAGCAGAAGTTAGCAATACGTGCTTTATGGTGTTGAATTTTGGACGCCCTGCACTACTCATAGTTTGATGTGTAAATGCTGACATAGTTATAAAATCAGCACATTTCTGATGAAAGCTGACTCATTTTTTAATCTTTAGGTCAAATAAAAGAACTGAAAGAACAATGAAAGAACATCGTTTACTGCTGAGTTTTTATCTATTATTGTCTATTTATTATCTGTGGCGTAACATTCTAACACTTCTTTATCCATTTGGTGTCCATCAGAAAATAGAATAACATTTTTTTGATAAATACATTTTCTATATTTCTTCTTTCCTATTGATTACACTATAACATTATAAAATTTAAGTTAAAAAAATCTGATCAAATGAAAATGAAGAAATACTGAAGTTTTTGGTCATTTTGAATCAATTTGGCCTAGAAAATGTGCTGCTTTTGGCTTTTCTGGGAGAGAACTACATTTCCCACAATCCCCTGCGCGCTCCTCGGGGACGCGTCATAATAAAGCGTTTAGCGTGCGTTACGGAATAAACTATGGAAGATCTCTGGGAAACTCAATAAACGGCTGTATTGTGAGTAGAACGCTGCTTGTTGTGGTTATTCAGCAGCTACATGTGCGTTTTGTCTGTAATGAAGGGTGCGTTTAAACCGAGCGTTGTAGCGAGTCATGACGCTGACGCGGGTGCTCGCGAACACAGGGCGCGTGTTTACATCGCAAAAATGTCATTTATGGGTTTTTACGTATTTACTTCTGTTTTAGTGCACAAACACAAATACCTTCACATACTGAGGGATCAGGTCTTGTCTTGATCGCGTCTCTAAAAACAATGTGCATCATTAATAAGCATCCGTGTGAGATACAAGCGGCGCATGCACTAGCGAGTGAAACGAATTAAACGAAGCTTCGATTCTGGAAAAATTGCCTCGACCATTTTTTGTAATCGAATGATTCGAGTTATTCGAATAATCGTTTCAGCTCTAATCCATACATCACACATTTCTAGTCTACTCTATATGAGTTGCATTGATTATTATTATTTTAGATTTTTAAATTTCATTTATACATATTGTTTATACATTCCCCTGAGGACTAATATTAGCGTTCGTTCTTTATGTCAACGCTTATCCAAACCCATTCATTAAAGCCTAGCAAGTAAACTGTAAACTGTCAGAGAGCAAGATGTTTGCAAAATAAGTTACAAACTGTACTCCTTCCCTGTATATTAATGACCTCATACCAGTTAAATTGCATCATCTGCTGTACCATAGACTCTTCATTTTGTATATTGTATTTTTTACTGCATACCTTATGACCTGTACATTGATAGTATATTATATCGCATATTTTGTGTTTTATGCTCTATTGTATTTTCTACTGTATTTTTTGTGTTGTATATTTTCCATCGTTTAATACATTTTGATCTGTCTCGTAGTGTTTATACTCTCTGTTGCATGTATTCATATTGTCTATATCAGTACTAGAGAGACACTGATGACCAGAAGCAAATTCCATGTATGTTTTTTGACCTACTCGGTAAATAAACCTTTTTCTGAGTCTAATAATCTCTGCTCACGTGTGTTCTCTGTTTTGACCCCATCTCAGGTTCCCCACCACTTCAGCCAGCAGGGCATGGGAGGTGGCTATTGCCCCCAAGGCCAGCCTCCATACTTCAACCAGCCCCAGCCCCAGCCCCAGCAGCAGCAGCAGCAGCAGCAGCAGCCCATCAACACGGCGCAGTCGTCGTACCCGCAGTCACGTGCCGCCCCGCAGCAGGTAAGCCCCCCCTCCACAACACCCACTTACTCTCCGATCATTCTGATTAGTCCACTGGATTATTCATGAGTTCTATTTCTGACATTTCCTGTGCTGCGCTCACTCGCTCACTCGCTGATCCAGTCCATACAGGAATATAATTCTGCCTGGCCTGCTTTACACCAGTGGAGGAATTTTTCTGAGCTACTCAGTTCAATTCAATGTTATTTGTATAGCACTTTTTACAAAACATTGTCACAAAGCAGCCTCTAACTCAAGCCCGTAACAAACAAGCCTTGGACGAGAATAGCAAGGAAAAAACTGTAATAAACAGAAAGAAACCTTGAGAGGAACCAAGACTCAGAAGATAATGCCATCCTCCTCTGGGCAAAGCCGGATTGAGCTCTTGTGTCTGTGCAGGGTGTGTATGCAGATCGGCGTGTAGAAACTGAATATTTAAACTAGCAATTAAAGTTAAAATTAAAGTCCCTGCTGATTCCAGATGATGAGGATTTTATAGAAGCCAGTTGAGAGTCCCGTCGTGTAAATCGTATATTCCAGTACAGAATGTTGCTGATGTAGTAAGGTTCAGGTACAGGTGGAGGAATTCAGGTGATGCAGGTCTTTTACAGGTCCAGCTTAAGGAACCATGGAAGAGCAGGGTGTCTATGTTTTCTGTTTAGAATGCATTTCTGTTTAGAATGCATTAGAATGCATTCCCATTTTGGCTGGGGTTTGTCTACCCAATGGAAGAAACCGTATTTTCTTTACTCATATCTTAAGTTATTCAGTAAAATTTTATATGAATTGCATATTTTGTACAGCATTGCCACAACGCAGCATAGCATATTACACTCTACAAACCCCTAAAGAGTTGCCTAGGGCAACAAAGGCAGGGAATAACTCTTGGAGGTAAAGAGGAAGAAAAGTTGAGAGAAATTGAGAGTCAGGGCTGAACTCATGCTTGGCGAGTGTTTACACTGAAGGAGAATGTTCTTTGCATCTTTGACCAGAACAAACTCAAAATAATGACAATACTTCCAAATTTCTCAGTGTATTTCTTTCTCCCACGGTTATTAGGTGAAACTGCCCCGATCTGAAAGTAAAGCAGCTACATGTGGATTAGTGACTTTAATATTATCACTGTTTTGGAACGTATAATCCTGTACATTACTCATTACTGTGGAAAGTACTAATCTTGCCAAGTAACATGTTACTACCCAACACTGGTTACAAGTAACTGAAAAAATATAATTCCCTCATTCTTTTCATGAGGGTTTATTTCAGTTCTATTTTGCACACAACAGCCTATAAAATGCATTCCCATTTTGTTCTGGCAGTTTTTACCCAGAGTTTTCTTTGCTCATTTCTTGAAATGCAATATCCAGTTTAATTTTATATGAATTGCATTGTTGAATGAACTACATTGACACAAAGCAGCTTTGCATATTACTGTGTACAACCCCCTGAAGAGTCGCCTAGAGCAACAGTGGCAAGGCAAAACTCTTGGAGCTTTAAGAGGAAGACAACTTAAGAGGAAGCAACACTCAGAAAGATTTCTGTCCTCCTCTGGGCTGAACTCAAGCAATCCAAGTGTTTACAGCAAACGACAGTGAGCCTCACTCACCAATATTTTCACATGGAATTTTTTCTTAAATTTGTTCTTAAGGAATTGAAGACATTTACATAGTATAACATTACATAACTACAGAATTGAAGTAGACACAATATTGTTCCCATATGAATCAGTGAGCCTCATCTGCCCATCACCCTTTGGCCAGTTCACCAGTTTTCCTTCCTTGGACTCGTTTTTGGTAGCTCCTGACCACTGTAAACCAGGATGAGCTGCAGTTTTGGAGATGCTCTGACTCTGTCGTTTAGCCATCATTGCAATTTGGCTCTTGTCAAAGTCTTTCAAATGCTTCTTATTTCCCATTTTTGTGGGAAACACATCAACTTGAAGTACAAAATGTTCACTAGCTATCTAACATATCCCACTAACTGCCAGGCGCCATTTAAACAAGGTAGTCATTGGACCTCGTTCACCAACCATTATTAAAAGGAAATTTGTTCTTAAAACCCATGTACCCACTATTGGACGGATTCTGGTATTCACCAGTGTTTTCTTTTTTAAACATTGGTTGCTAGAACTAAGAACAGATTTGAACTGCTGAACAGCACGCTTACACAAATGTTATTGCATGCAAGTTTTTTGCAAAACGTTAATGTACTGAGTTTCCTTTAATTCTGCAGTTCATATACATATACATAATTCATATAGTGTTATATACAAAGTCACAGTAAACTTTATTGTGATCTCTGCTATATACTGTACAGATGTACAGAGAGGCGAGATGACGTGGCTCCACTATTCACAGTGCAACAAGAAACGGAACAAAAAACAAATAGGGCACATGGAATAAACAATATATAAATAGAGTGTATAATATTATACTATTTAAATGTTTAACTTTCTCAAGACCACATTTAAGGAAAAACTTCAAACAACTTGCTGAATGAGCCCCAATGCTGTTTACTTCACCTGTCAGTGGTCATAATGTTATGACTCACTGGTATAAGAATACATATGTGCGCATGCAAATTACACCAGATTTTAGTTTTTAATAGTCCACTTTAGGTCCATGAAATCACTGCAAAGGATATGCAACAAAACCTGGACCAGGGTGAATATATGCACCTTTCATTTTGTGGTATACAGAGCCCCTGAAGGAGCAAAAACGTGAGTTTCGTAGAGTATTGCATGCTCACTTGCATACTCATGAGGAAGTTTTGCATGCTTATGAAGTTCAGTTGTCAGTATTTACACATTTTGTGCGCATATAATAACATCTTGTGAGCATGTGATGTGTTCTTGTGAGCTTGTCGTAATTTCTTCTCCCTGCGTTGCTTTAGGGGCTCTGTGGTGTTCTGCTTTTCTAATTTTTTGTGAAGAGCAAAAGAGGGGCAAAACAAAAACAGGCAATCCAATATAAAAGAGGAGCGATTTGAGAAAGGCCAGCACAGTCGCTGCGCTAACGCTGCAAGAAGGCCATGTGTTTCTCATCGTCCGCAGCGCGAGAGGAATCTGCCCATTTTAACTGACCTCCGTTCGCAGACTGGGGGGAATTTCGCCTGCTGGATGGAGCGCCGCAGAGAAGGCCAGCAGTCTCCTGTGCGTCACAGGAAGAGGGAGTGGGGGAGGTTTTGGGCCACATTGGGAAAAGCTCCAGGCGAAGTTTGGTAACAATCAAGAGGGCCTGGAGATCCCACGCAACGCCCCACCGAGCCACGACCACAACACAACCAGCCTTGATGAAATCCACAATAGCAGTCCAAACTAAATTTTTCTTTCTTTGTCTGTAGGTTTGGCGTCCAAAGCCACTCCTTATTTCAAAACCCTGCTGGCTCATTGTCAGCACCAGAGTCCGGGCCAGCGCTCTCTTTCCTTCCTCCTCCTCCTCCTCCTCCTCCTCAAAGGGCGATTGCATTAATCACGTCCAGCTCTTTATCTCTCTATTCCCCCTCTCTTTCACGCCGCCTGCCCATACTTGAGGGCTGATGTAGGTCAGGTCGGCTCCGGGGCTATTTGTATTCTGGAATAGTAAATTATCCACAGGAGTCCTGAGAGGAGAGAAAAACTTGACCTTTGGATAACACCTTGGACTGATCCTTTTTATTCAAATTGCGTGGCGGATATTTGCGAGTGCTACAACAAACCCGTTTGTCCTTTTATTCCCCTGAGTGAAAAAAGGCACGTTATTACAGTGGCTTCGGATGTTGGAGTCCTGTATTCTTTTCCTTTTTTCTAGAACAAAACATCACAGTCTGAGTTCTGTCTTTGTGGCGACCGGTCTTGGTTTAAACCTCACTTGTTATCAAGCTGTGTTTTTTTTTTTGGGGGGGGGGGCTTTAAAAAGTCATTTCTTTATGATTCTGACAGTTTGACTCCCAATTTATAGCCCTCCTCCGCCTCCATTAACCCAGGATATGGGACATCCTTCGCTTGATTGCTCTGTTCGGCAACTCCTCTGCTTTTGTATTTGCCGGCAAATTGAAGGTTGGATTGGAGAGGGGACCGTTTTACTTCACAATCACATCAAGTTTAACGACGGAGGTGTTACATTTGACAGTCTTTCACTGTCGCCCCCATTCCGTTTTTTTTGATCGCGCACCGCAGGACAGGCAAGACCTAATTCTGAGACGTGGAAATATCGACAAACGTTAGAGGATTATGGATCTATATGGGTCACTTTACAACACTGTCGAGGTCCTGTAATAATTCAGAGGATCCATCGTCCCGGCTCACCCCTTTAAATCTGCTTCTCGAACATCTCAAAGGGACACTCTACCCAAAGACCAGAATGTGGCTAACAGCATATTTTCTGTTTCTTTTATGCTCACAGTTGGGCATAGAAACTCCTTAAAGACACATAAATACATTTTAAAATATTACTTATTACTTAGTATCAAAAGTAATTTACAATTTCTCGTATTGCCATATTACTTTCTACGTCTCTACGTTTCTACAACTAGCGTCTTTAAAAACTTCATACAACTAGCGTCTTTAAAAACTTGTTGCGTCTGTGCTGCATTGTCGGATGTTTTAATAAATTTGACACTGTATTTTTTGCAGTTGAAAGTGAAAGTAAGTGATTATTATTTGTTTGCACCAGATCACGCATTATTATCTGTATTATTGCACCCACTTTTTCTAGACGTTATTCCTCCTTCAGTTTTTGCGCTGGAAACGCCGTTCCAACTCTAATACGCGTGGGCTATAGCGGTGTAAGTTGCCCTCATTCATGTTGTCGTTACATGCACTCGTTCGCAAGTTCTGTCCAGTTTTCCGACTATAAAAAATTGATACTTGTGTCATTATTTAGTTATCCACCCATGTTTGGCACCTCCTACAGTTTTTGCGCTAGAAACGCTGTTTCAACTTTAAAAGGCATTTTTGCTACGTGCAGTCATTCACAAGTTAAATCCATTTTTACTTTTTCCATTATTTGTGAGAAACCCCTTTGTGTTCATTGACTAACTGTTGCTGAGTGCGTTATGAATGGTCCCGTTTGCATCACAAACGGGATTTGTTATGTGATTGTGTCATTATGTGTTAACTCTAACCCTAATCCTCTTGCTGCAAAAAAATCCTCTTGCATTTTCTTGCAAAAACGCCTCTTGTTTGTCTTTGTGAACACACTATAGCACAGCACACAGTGCACCACAACCAAATGTGACCTCTACATTTGACTCATCTGTGAAGGAGCAGTGCATGGGCAATGGTACCTTGCTCATGAGTACCTAAGTGGTACCTTAAACGGTGTGGGATTCTAATCAGCGAACACCCTAACCGTTATACTACCAGCTGCCCCGTTGAAAGCGTTTTGCTGTTGGAACAAAGTTTACAACAAACGGCAATTTTCTTTTTATCCTTGATTGTGAAGAACTCTAAGATAATGACAATACTTACAATTTTTGAAAGTATTCCTCACTGTCACACTGCATCCTAATAAAATAACCTACTGCATAATAACTAAATATAATAACAAATCACGTACTAGTAAGGCAGTGTTAGTTGGGATAGTAACTGCAGTATAACCATAAAAATGTAATCACTTACACTACCTGTTACTGGGGAAAGTAATATCACAGTAACTTACTGCCCAACACTGGTTGCAAGTAATTTATGCAAATTGTGGTGAAGGTGAGCTTTATGATTTTAATTTTACGACTGTTGCATGCATTTTATTTTTTCTGTTCTATAGTAAGGCCCTTAACTTTGAGTTGCTCCAGGGAGGCTTTCCAATTAATTAGGAAATGTAAGTCCCTCAGGATAACGTCTAATAAAATGCTGTTAAAATGCATGTGTTATTTATTAGTCATTTGAATCTTGAGCTTCTTTACATTAAGCTCTGCCAAATGCTCATTGCTGCACATGAAGGTGAGCTCTCAGTTTTGCTCCACCAATCTGTTGGTAGCATAATCGTTAGGGAGTTCGGCCCATGATCAGAAGGCCGCGGATTCGAATCCCAGACCTGTAAAGGCACCACTGAGGTACTCATGAGCAAGTACCATTGCACAAGCACTGCTCCCCATGCACTGCCCATGTCAGCTGTCCACTGCTGCTTTACAGATGGGTCAAATGCAGATGTCACATTTGGTTGTGGTGCACTGTGTGCTGTGCAGTGATGTGTTCACAATGACAAATAGTCACTCATTTCCACTTTTATCTGGATTTCTGTTTTTTTTGTGTGTGTTTAAACACTGTGCCTGTAAGAACTGAAGGACTAGATCTTCTCCCAGCAGTCCAGCAGCAGCACTAACCTTTTCTCAACTTCTTTTAGCCCAAAGACCAGCTCTTAAGAGAGGTTGATATGTATTGGGCCTTTTCCTTTTCTATTCCGTTCAGCCAGATTAGAGCGTAGGTTCGACCTGCCTGCCTTGTGGAGAAGGAGCTTCTCTCCAAAGAGCTGCCGGCCGCTGTGTGAAGACTCTCTGCTTTTAGCCTGACCTTTCTTTATCTTCATGGGAAGCTGCTCGTGTGAATCGAACGCCAGGAACGGGTTTATTTCTGAGGCCTCGCTTATCTCGCTGGTGAAGCTCCGAGCTCAGACAAACTGTTCCGGCTTGAGGATTTGATTTCCCACCGTCCTCTGTCTCTACGCTGACTTTTTTTTTCCCTGGCATGCATTTGCGGTCAAATGTCACTGTCATTTCATTTTCTGTGGAAAAGAAATTCATAATGCAGTGATTAACTATGCAGTCGGCTCAGTTGGATAAGTAGTTTTACATTGTAAGTCAGTGGCAATTAGGAATTAATTATGCCTTTATTAATAGGCTATTTTATTTCGTGGAGCCCCCAAGTGGCGAGGTCTGATCCACCAACCGCTCTTAAGAAGAAATTGAATTACGTATTTATTTATCTGTATATTCTTTAATTACAGTTGTGTAATATTATACTATTTAAACGCCTTAACTCTCTTAACAACAAATGTAAGAAAAAACCCTGAGAAAATATTGGTGTACCAGGTTCATTGTCACTTCTCGAACCTCATCTCAGGCTCATCTCTACAGAGCATTGGGCCATGATGACCAGGGCTGAAAAACACTGTTTTAAGCCACACATCTAATGTCTTGTCTATGGAGTTGTGGTGGTAGGATACTTGCCTCTTTATCAAAAGGTTGTGAGTTTGAATCCTTAATCTCTGCTTTACCATTATTGGGTCCCTGAGTAAAACACTTAATCTCTAGCTAATTGCTTTGAGGGAAACTGTCCCTGAAATTAGGAAATGAAAGTTGCTCTGGATAAGAGCGTCTCCTATATGCCATACATGTAAATGTAAAATGTAAATATCTTAAATGAAAATTTATATATGCTTTTTTGTGCAATCAATGGTGAAACAATTAAAGTCGTGTCACAGCCTGTATGCACCAAAACACGTTTTACGCACTGAGAACGAAAACCTCACTTTCAGAGCGCATTCTCGCTGCTTGTTGTTGCTAAGTTACAAAAAGCGTCATTGGACACTTCCGTGTTCGTTCCAGTTTCATGTAAATATCGTAATGTGTTCCTTCGGTAGTTTACCACACATAAAAAAGATTATCTTTACAATAGAGAGAAATTGCATCTTGGCATTAGCGGCAGCGTTTGAACCAGATACTCACATGTCTGAGATGTAGAGATTGGGTGCATGAGATAAACCGTGCAAGAGAACAGCTGGGAGAGTACCACCGATTTATATGTCCCCTGATTTTGATTGGCTAGCAAGAGTGAAGTGACATTGACGAACCCATTGCTGTTCTAAAAGTTAAACAGATTTCAACTCGAAGCCCTCTGAGCACTGCGACAACACTGTCTCCATCGCCGTCTTTTTTTTCTCTGAAGGCGCTTAGCGATCTGAACACTGAAGCTCATTGGATTTCGGAATTGGCTCATTGATAATAGGCGCTGCCAGCACAAGAATCGTGTTTGGTGGACACAGGTCCTCATTGTGTCACTGTAATGGTAGGATACTTACCTTTCAACCAAGAGGTTGTAAGTTTAAATCCAACTCTGTCCTACTAAGAGCCACTGGGTACCTCTGCAAGTGTCCTTCCACTACACCACCACTGTCCTAGTAACATGGTTACCATAAGACTAGGACCCTCAAAACCCAGGGAAGGCTTAAAAAGATTTGTTTTGCCCAAGAGTAAGGCCCAAAAACCAAATTTGCTCCAGAAAACTCTCCCTGCAATAAGGACATGGGTCACACTGTAGATATAAGCTCCTGCTAAATGCAGTAAATGTAAACATGCAAAGACAAATGGTGCTTTGAGAATAAAAAGCGCTATAAGATCAAGTTATGATTTAAAAAATCTAGTTATTTTGGTGATTACTTGCTGTTTTCATCTCACAGATGATGCAATGATGGAAATCAGATGTCAAATGTTTTTAAAGGGAGCGTTACTTTAAATTCCAGAAACTGCCTTTTTTAACTTTATTTAATTATATGCATTGTCTAGCCACATGTCTGCCTTCTGAAGTCTCTGGACTTGCAGTCTGCACATGAGCTGGTATCTCTTTGATCTGCTCTCTCGTCCTCTCCTCCCCTCCGCTCAACTTCTCCCTCGTTCTGCTGATTGACGTATCGATGGCCTCTGCCGCCCTCCTGTACTATTCCGAGCCTCGGACGGTCAGACGGGCGAGGACGAGAACAGGCACTGGTGATACCCAGAGGCGGGAAGCGGGAGAGTGAAAGAGAGAGAGAGAGAGAAAGAGGGAACGGGGCAGCTTTGTTCCTGAGCGGAGGCGGGCATCCGGGCACGAGGGCTGCGGGCGCAAAGCGAGGGGGAAATCACAGATGGCGGCGCGAGCCATCTCTGTCATTTTCTCAACACGTCTGACTTCACAAAGTGACTTTGTGTCTGCGCTCGGGCCGCTATCTGAGCGTGGCGGTGTCCTATCACAGGCTGGCGCTGACATCAGGCAGCCGTCGCCGCTTTGAGAGTGTCCTTTACTTTTTCTCTTTTTCGCTCACCGCTCCCGCTGTCAGCGCTCGAACAAACAAGAGTCCTCGGCAAAACGAGAAGTGTTGCGTCAGCTCTAAAAATCATCGGCGGGCCTCAAAGAGATGTGACAGGCTTTTTTACTTCTTTTTTCCCCTTCCCAACCCGGATGTCAGGTAAGCTTTTGTGAAAGACGTTCTTTTGTTGTAGTCGTGGCAGTTACGTGAACAGACAGGAGTTTGAGGAGCTTCTCATTAGGATTGTGGGGTTTTTTTTAGGTTGGAACAGCTCTGCGTTTGTTTGGTTTGTGGTCGTGTGTAAGGCTCCTGTTCGTGTCAGAAGCGCTGAGACACAGATAAAGTCTTTGTGATTGGAGACATTTGGCCTCCAACTGTTCGATAATTGTGTGTTGAGTGCTGGTTTTGGGTCGAGGGAAGAGGCCCCCACAAATATGTTCTGGCCAATCGAATTAACGTAAAAGCCACTCAAAATGAATAGAAGGGACACAGTGGTAATTAATCGCACTCCGGCCTTGACCTCTACGTTAACCCCTGCTGCCTGTAAACCCGGAGAATACCTTTTACCAGTTTAATTAAAAAGGGGCGGGGCCGTTAATTTGGTTTGACGCCTCACCGTAACTAAAGAGTTGTGATTAATCCGTTTGACTCACTGCATCACTGAGCCTAATGCCAATCAAACGCTTCATTTACAGAAAGTGACACACTTTTTGATTGAGGAATATTTGGACTGCAACGTTCCATGCTTTATTTAATGTATTATTCTTTATGTGTCTTTATGTGTTTAGTAAAAGGTTATTACTTTCATAATTAATGTTTAATGCAAATTGTAAAAAATGTTGAATATTGGAATGTTATTTCTTCATCTCCACACAACTGGGGTAATTTTAGCAATATAAATTTTGTAAATCAAACAATATAAATTCTGGAAATTCTGGAAATACTTTCTGGATGTGTTTGTATGAGAGAGAAAGAGAGTGTGTATGTAACCAGTCATACACTGTTAAATTGGGCAACAAACGGATGATTATATTCCCCATTACACTTTAAATGGGTTACTGTAGTACCTTGTGAAATACTTTTATTATTATTATTATTATTATTATTATTATTATTATTATTATTATTATTAGAACCTGACAAATTTTAAAGTGAACAATGTCAATTTATGACCAAATTTAACAGTTATCTGTATTTATAATGAAAAGCATACCTTTCACTCAGACAATTCACTTGTTGTTATTTTGGCAATAAAATAATAATAATAATAATAGTAACTGTAATATTATAAAGAAATAGCAGTCAACCTGTGGCAAAGTTATGCCAAAGGTACAGAGGCAACTCACTGTGTGTGTCTGTGTGATAGATAGATAGATAGATAGATAGATAGATAGATAGATAGATAGATGTGTACATGTACATTTAATAAATATATAATAATACGAATATCCACGAACATCTAATACACACACACACACACACACACACATATACACACACATTTGAATTCGTATATTCATATAATTATATATTTATTATATGTTCATGTACACACACATCTATCTATCTATCTATCTATCTATCTATCTATCTATGTATTTATGTTTGTGTGTGTTTGTGTATTTGTATATACTGTATATATACACATATGTATACATATATTTGTAGGCCATATGTATTTAACAACCAGGGACGAACCCTTTGTCATCTAAAAATCACACCACACGTTGTACTGACCCGTATCTGTACATCCCCAGTAAAACTATAGCCCGTCCCGATCTCAGCATGGCTTCTGTTGCTCTGATAAGGTGGAGACTAATGGCGTCCAGTAGATTTAGTCTGGTTTCCGCTCGGAGACCCTACTGGTGTTGTTGCTTCAGCCGTGGCGCGTTTCTGCAACCCTTCCTCCCCTATTCAAATTACACAAGGTTAATTAAAACGCTGTCGCAGCGCCGCCTCGCCCCGCCGTATCTGCCTCCCCACGCCGGCATTTTTAATCACCGCCCCGCGATAGCCGAGCCGGCTACGTGGAGGAACAGGAAGAGGAGGAGGAAGCGGAGAAGGAGGAGGCGGAGGCTGGCTGCCACGGCGACGGAGAGGAGAGGCAGGGCCATTCAAAGTTCAATGTCATTAATTGGTCAGCATTTGAATATTAGCTAAGAACTCGCTTAATTAACGGGATAATAAAAGCATCCCTGGCTGGGAGGGGGGAGGTGAGGGGAGGTGAGGGGAGAAAGCGATGGTGTGTGGTGGGGGTGGGGGTGGAGAGAGAGAGGAGGAGTGTGGCCAACCGAGGAAGGAAATAGAGGGCATGTCGTGCCGAGAGCTCGGTGCTGGGCGATAAGGGGGGATCGGTCCGTGTGAAAGGTCTGGCTGCTGTAATTTGCGGGAGCCGCTTTTAATTGTCATAACCTTTTAAATGGCATAGTTTATCGGAGTCCTCTAAATGTCCTGCCGGTTTGCCTTGCGACGGGGTCCCTGGTAACGAGCGCCCGGCTCCCATTGGTCGGCTAAAATATTCCAGCGTGTTGATTGATGGAAAGGGGGGTGGGTTGGTGGGAGAGAAAAAAGCATTTTTTTATTTGCTTCATTTTTTCAGCCTTCGTTTAGTTCTGTTTTGTCTCGCTGCAAACCGCCACCTGCTAATTGCTGTGCGGATTTGCTCGGCGATATACAGGCGTGTTTATTTGTTTTTGTGATGCATTTCATATGCAAATCCAGATTGCGTGGCTAGTGTTAATCAAGCTCGCCGCGCTGAAAGGGAGCCGCCGATCTCCCCCGGGGCCTCATTTAGGAAATGTTAGCTGAATGGTAGCTAAATTTCATTTTGTAAGCTAACCGTGTGCCTACGCGCCCTAGAATTAGGATTATCAAAGATTATTGTGTGTTTCACCATCACCGGTCTCATGCAAGGACGCTCAGAGAAAGTGGCTCCGGTGGGAAAGTTTGTGATAAATGTGCGCCTTTACGGGTTGTTATTCATAACGTGGGCCTCGCCGGCGACCCGTACTGAAGAAAGAAAGCAGGAGTGTTCTGATTTTAGGCTCCGCCGGACACGGTCGGTTATCTGATGGCATCGGACGGCGCTCTGACGGGACGGCGAGATTGCGTTCGGCGGCGGGATTCCGGGGAGCTGTGTGTTATCTCCGGAGGGAACTGGGTCAGTGTTGTAGGTGCTTTGTGTAAAAGGTCAGGGGGATTGCTCGGTTAAGAATCCAATCTAGGAAACGGCGTATTGGAACACGGCAGTACAGATGTAGCCATTAAGGTGACCCCGAGGAGAGCAACGGGCTGCTTGTCGGCAAAGAGAGCGAGTTCAAGGCCGGTGAAGGCTGTCAGCGCTGTTTTGACAGTGATCACTTCTTTTTCCTCTTTGGTACTGTATTTTGTACAAATCAGCCCCGTATCGATTTGTGTGTGCATAGTGTTAACTGAAGTGGGAACATAAAGCTGCGTTGCGGTTTAGGAACTGACACTCGTCAGTGATAACATGTTTGTTAAGATTTGTTCCTAGATAAGAACAGTGAGAGTGAATGAGTGATTACTGGTCATTGCGAACGCACCACAGCACAGCACACAGACCTCTGCATTTGACCCATCCATGAAGGAGCAGTGGACAGCTGGCATGTGCAGCGCCTGGGGATCAGTGCTTGGGGACGATACCTTGCTCATGAGTACCTTTACTGGTCCGGGATACAATCTGGTGGTCTTCCGATCATGTTATGCTACTGTTATCTCACATTACATTATTTTATTGCATATTCTTCACTTCTGCAGTTGCATAATATTATATTAATAAACTGTATTAACTTTTAAGAATAAAAAACAAGGTGAATGAGACTCATTGTCTTTACCCTTCACACATATGCTCCGGTGCCAGTTTGAATGGTCGGATCGATGGAAAACCAGCGCGGCCTGTCACCTCGACACACGTTTAGTTTATAAACGACAGGAAGCGTATAGTCGCTTCCCGTTTCTCTCATATAGGAGAGGCAGGTTATATTGACTCTGATGAGAGGCGTCAGTTCGTATTTGGAAGCGCTCGATCCCCAGCTCCCCCGACTTAATAAATCGTGCTGATTTTTTTCCCCACTCCACTCCCTTCGCCGCACATCCTCCCGACGCCCCGTAATATTGCGCCACTCTCTGATTGCTTTAATTATAAAAGCCCGGTTTGAAGTGCCATTGTTGTCTGGGCTAACGACACCCAGAGAGCATGAATATGGATGGCCCGCGTCTCCCACCGCCGCCTTCCCTTCCTTATCTGCCATCTCGCTGCCGCTCTAATGCTGCCGCTTTATTCTATTCAGACGCGCTCGCGTGTGTTTGTATTTTTAAACTCTCTGCTCCCACCTCCCCCCCTCCTCTCTCCTCTCCGTTCCTCTCCTCCCCTCCCTTCCCGCCGTCCTCCCCTCTTAAATGCAAAAAGCTCTAAAAATACGGCGTTTGATAGGAGCGCTGCTGCTCTGAATGCGAGATGAGAGACGGCAATGTTCCGGCTGCTGTGTCTTCTCAGCGTGCCGGCTTTGGCGCCGTGGCACGGCGTAGCGTTCCCACTGCTCCCCCGCCTTTCATGTGTGAAATGCTGTGTTTGTCTCTCGTCGTGTGTCAGTCTCTCTCTCTTTCTTTCTTTCTCTCTCCCTCTCTCTCGGTCCCCCTTCCTCTCTTCCTCTCCCTCCCCAGCCTCCTCACCGTTCCCTCTACACACACACATACATACATACACACACACACACACACACACACACACACACACACATACACATAGCCGGTTCTAAAAAAAGCGCCTGGCACCCCGGCCCCACGTTCGGCTTGACAGGCGTCTGAAAGCTGCCCAGTGGAAATCAGAATTGAGTGTCCTGCAGGGCCCCCGGGAAGCGCAGGGGCACGGGGCTTTTTAAAGACACGCAATTAAGCTTAATTTTTAATGAATATTAATGGAATTAGTGGCAGATTTGGCTGAGATCTGCATTCGAAGGTGTGGGAATGACTAATTCATTTGGTAGTCATGAGGATCCTGCCATGGGGGCATCAGGGAGAGCGAGAGAGAGAGGGAAATAGGCTCGGGTGAATGATCCACACACTATAGCCTTACAGCTGGAGGAAACAGATAAAGTGGAATCACCCCCTTTTTCCCCCTCATTTAACCCCTAATACCTTTATTAAAGTCTCTCCCACCTGTGAATGCTGGAAAATCACCTCATTGGCAGCACCTTACATAAGCTAATATTACGCCCCTCCTTCTCTCTCTGACTAATGTGATAGAATTCTCTTTACCTTACATTTTCACCACCACCCACCTCAGCTTTCAATTCAACCGCCAGTCAGTTCTTTTTTCCATCAACAAAACAATCTGGCATGTAGTGTTAGTTAAATGAGTGAAACATTTATTAAAATGCATTCGGATAAACGTATGTTGCTGGCAGACTTCAACGATGACTAGAGGTGGGAATTGATCAGATTTGATCAATATCAGTGCCATTGTCGACTCTGCCTATCAGACCAATTCCTTATCAATTCTCTCCTCGATTCATCGTTCTTTGTGAAAAAAGTAGTTCCTTACAGTCTTCTGCACCAAAAGCAACCATTAAACTTTTCCCAAAATGATGTCGCACAAGACTGTGAACATGAACACATCCATATTCATATTCATGTTTTTATTATGCAGAGATATTCAATGATTAGTGCTATGAAGAGAAATAAGGTTAGTGCAGGTGGAAACACTTTTTTATCCATTTGGAATCCATCTTGCTATATATACATAATTTTTTTTTTGATAAAATATAAGGCAATTTTCTATATTTCTTTTTTACTCTAACATTACAGAATGGAAATAAATATTTTTTGATTAATGGAAAATGAAGGAATGCTGTACTGAAGTTTTGGCAATTTGTGACTCATTTCTGGGAGAGAAGTACATTTTTGTCATGAGAGGGTTCGATATGAGAGCTGCGGCGTAATAGCGCTGTGGACACGCGTCGGGAATAAATAAATATCAAGTGTACAGCTGTACTGTGAGTAGAAAGCTGATTGTTTTTGTTATTTGTCAGCTAAAATATCAGTTTTGTCTGTAATAAATGTGAAGATTTAACTGAACTGCAACATTTTAGTGAATATCAGACTTGGGTGCAGCGTGAAAAATATTTTTTTTTACCACTTATTGTCTCAGTGTCACGCTGCATGTCAAGTAAGACAAAATCAGTCAGGTTAAGCGCCTTTTTTGGTTGATTGATACAAAAAAGAAAAGTGGCTTCATTTCCCATAACTATAAGAGAGGCTTGAATTATCCTCCAATAAGTTTACACACTAATTACATCTGGCCGTTCTTCCTTACACCAGGTGAAAATTGTATTATGCTAGAAATTGAGAAGCAGCGGAACCAACACGCAGCAAGGACAAATTCAGCCGGGGCAAATGGTAACGTAACGGCTGTGATCAGAAGGTCCCGGTTATAATCCCGAACCGGTAAAGGTACCACTGAGGTACCCTCCCCAAGCACTGCTCCCCAGGTGCTGTCCATGTCAGCTGCCCACTGCTCCGTCACGGATGGGTCAAAGTCACAGGTCACATTTTGTTGTGGTGCACTGTGTGCTGTGCTGTGGTGTGTTCACAATGACAAATTATCACTCATTTTCACTTCTAAATAAAGTGACAGTTCAGTTGAGCAACACTAGAAACTCGGACTAGGTTAGCAGACGAGCTTAGTAGACGCCAGAAGCACAAATAACTTTTACTCAAATTTTCTTGGTTAAAATTTCTTGATTATGTTTAGTTATATTTTATATGCAGACCCCTTATAGAATTAGCCTAATAATTCCAGAATGATGATTTCCAAATAGAGCTTTGGTAAAAAGATTCAGTATTTTTTTTAAATATTGCAGCATATATCTAAGCCAAAAAAATCAATGCTAAATTTTTCTATTATCTTGCAGGTCCAGTCAGCTGGTACAGATTCACCAGAACTGTTTGTGCCTTACATAATATATAATAAATAGGAGCAAATAGCTATTATTATAAAAAATGAAAGAATTTTCAGACCCAGATGCCAGGACTAAATTAGTTTACTGCCTATAATATGTGTAAACACTGAAACTAACCCGAAAACACCTTCTACCTTAAAATTATTTGGAGAGCCAATACATTAATCATAATGGTAAAATTTTTTTTATCATCCTCCTGCACAGTCATTCACATTATTATCTCAGGTGAATAAAATAAAACTCGCTTCTCATTTTCCAAAACAAACTTTCAAGAAGAGTATATTGTCACTGTCACTATTTTTGATCATTTTCATAAAACAGTTCTATTGCTCAGTCTTCACGTTGGCCTGACAGTTTTAGAAATATTTAACCAATGAAAAGTGTCGAAAACGGATTGTTCATATATTTATATACAATGTTCATATATTTAGAATATACATCATTTTTTCAATTTCCTGAGCAGTAAACGTTTTGGACGCACTCAGTCATTCATACTCAAAAAACCTTTAAAGTAAAAAGTTACCCATTAGTTGCCTATTCTAGACATGGCACGATACCACTTTTTATGTCCGATACCGATACCGATATTGTAAATTTGGATATCTGCCAATACGATACAAATCTGATACAGTCTCTGAATCTTTTTTAACCAGAAAACAGAAAATAATGTTTAAAAAAATGTCTGAATACATGACTGAGATAATTCTGAAAATTTAGGAGTTAGATTATTTTTTTTGGTGGGGGGTGTAAATTTGCAGAGTAATCATTTTAAAAGGCTGATTTGCTTTGAAGACTTTTCGGAATGTGAACCATCCTTTTTTGAACTTGCATTTTTAAAAAATATTGCAATACATTTTTTTTTCCCAATATCGTTCAGACCCCAAGTTTGAAATGAGAAAGGGAGCAGGAATTTGCGCTGGATTTGGAGTTTTTGCGTATCGCTTGTGTAGGCAGCGGTCCTACTGCAAACGCAATCTGAAGTGGTGGGAAATTGAAAAATTCCAGTGTGCGTCAGCTAGAGATAAATGCACAAAGTGAAAGTGGACGATTATGTCATCGGCTGGTGCTGTAGGCATGAGACTGACCTGAATCTGACCCACTTTTACACACACATACACGTGCACGAAGTGCATGTGTTTTTGTGCGTGTGTGTGTGTGTAGTTTATGAGCGCCTCTGTTTTTCATCTTCACACGCTGTTTGCTTTAGGAAGTGCAGTGAGTGTGTTTTTAAGGAGCGTTGTATAAATGAATGACTTCCTAATAGGTAATAGAATACTCGCTGGGCATGGTGCCAAACCGGGCCTCTCACGTTCAATGTGTAATGGGTACGAGTGCTTTCCTCCTCTCTTTCTTCCTCCCTCCCCCTTTTTTTTTCCTTCTTTCTTTCTCTTTTTTCGTCTCTCAATCCACGGTTTAGTCCCTGGATTCTTAAAGTGGCAAGTACATGAGACGTTTGATATTAAGAGAAATTCTCCCTTTGGAGATTGTTGAAAAGTTGAAATTTCCTCTCTTTCTCTTCCTCCCTCTCTCCTTCCCTTCATCCCTGCCTTTCGGTCCCTCACTTCTTCCTCCATCCTTTTCCCTCTTCCTCCCTCGCTCCCTTCCTCCTTCCATTCTCTCTTCCTCCACCTCTCCAATCTTCTTACCCTCCTTTGGCCCTCTCCCTCCCTTCTTTACTTCCTCCCTACCTTTACCTTTCTCCTCTCATCCCACACTTTTTCTCTCACTCCCACCCTTCATCCTTCCCTCTCTTCCTCCGTCCTTCTCTCTTTCCCATTCTTCCTCCCTCCCTCACTTTACCTCCTTCCATCTCTTTCTCTCTTCCTCCTTCTCCCCCTTCTTCTTTCCCTGCCTCTCTCTTTCCATGCCTCCCACCCTCCTTCCCTTCTCTCATTGCTTCCTCTTTCCCTCCTTCCCTCTCATGCATCCCTTCCTCCCTCCCTCACTTTCCCACTTCCCTCCCTTCCTCTTTTCACCCTTTCTCTCTTCCATCTTCTTTCCCTGCCTCTCTCCTTCCATCCCTTTGCTTCCCGCCCTCCTTCCTTCCTCTCGTCGCTTCCTCCTTTCCTCCCTTCTTTCCTTTCTCCCTACCTTTCATGTTGTCCTTTCATCCCTCCCACTTTCCCTCCTCCCTCCCTTCATCCTTCCCATCCGTTCTCTCTTCCTCCTTCTCTCCCTTCTTCTTTTCCTGCCGCTTCTATCCCTTTTCCTCTCCCTCCCTCTCTTCTTCCATACCTTACCCTTGTTTCATCTTCTTTCCTTCCTCTTCCTCTTTCTCTTCCCTCCCACTCTCCCACCCTTCACCCCTTCCTCTCTCCATTTCTCCCCTCATCCTTCTCTATCTCTGACTCAGGAGGCCCAGGAGACTTATGGGAACAGAAGTCAGGCTGCTGGGAACTCTGGGAAACCGAGCCCTGATGAGATGGGTGTGATGCAGCAGGATCGACCCTCCAGCCTCCCGGTGAGTGACACAAGCGACAAAAAATCATAATATTGTACAGTTTCAAAATCCTCTTTTACAGCTGTTTAACACATCAGTTTGTTCTGGAATTTCAAAGTCTCACATTTTGGCTTCAGCTAAACACAGAACAAGCTGGTTAAAGAAAAAGTAAACTTAATTAAGATCTAAATCTACAAAAGAAAAATTAATTTTCTTATCCTTCATCTGCCTGAATAACCTGCATTCTGGCTAATTATTTCAAAGTTACTACTCCAGTTCTCTTTGTCTATGGATTAATTTTTTTGACTAAAATGTTCGTTCAATCTGCATTTTTTGTTGAATGCAGATTTTTAAATCATTTTTAGGCAATAGATTTTTTTGTATGGGATGTAAAAAGATTAATTATCAAAATCTTTTTTGTGTGTAATACGACAAATGCACTTAAACACTTTCTCAATTTGTATATCATTTATACTGTCTGAAAATTTTACTGCCACGCCTTTCCAGATATGTTCTACATGGTTTAAGGCTGTATTTGAGTATTTGGGTGTATTTGTAGCAGCCTTATATGGGCGCATTGGAAATGTTCTGATCTGAATAATCCAAAGGGGAGAGAAAACATGATATTCGTTAGGGTTGTGCAAAAAATCGAGTTGAATCGAATTGTGTTTCTTTCTCTGTCGATTCAATATCGATTCATGCATTCCAAAAAATCTATTCATGTTTTTCAACTAATGTAAAGGCACTGGTTTACATTTTCCGCGACACGAGTTCTGCTCGCCAATCCTATAGATGGTGCAATGTTGAAATCTGCCCAGATAGACCTCCCCTTTGTGAGCATGATGGAAATGCAGTCAGTGTGCGTAACATAGGGACTAGCAATGGAAGCAATGGAAAGCATGACGGAAAAAGTGATTCTGCATTCCCATTTTCAGTGAAGTCAAGGGTTTAGGCACATTTTAAGACTAGTGATGGTGGTGAAATCCACTACTAAACAGGCCCTGGGGCTAAATTTCTAAAGAGCGGAGTATGTATAAGCTCTGACATTATAAGTGTCGAAGAAAGGAGTCTTCGCTAAATGCTAAGCAGCACACTATCCCTTCTTACTGACCAAGTTTCAGCTTTGTGCAACTTACGGTTTAGGCTGCATAAATTTACATCTAAAGTAAACTACATTTGATTCCGTGTGATACTTTTTGTTGAACTGCCACAGTCAAATAGGAAAAGTAACTCAAAACAGCCATCTGGAAACAAGTCCATCTATGTATTGAATTGTGAATCGTTTATGAATTGTGAATCGATTTTGAATTGAATCGTGAGCCCAGAAATCGGAATCACATCAAATTCTGAGATTTTCTGAATCGTGCTCCCCTAATGTTCATGTTAAAATTTTGAGATTTACTCTGAAAGTTTGAAAAATAAGAAGACACAGTATTTCCTACTTTCATGAAGCATTTCTATCTGTGAATTTGGGCAAGTGAATTGTCTTTTTTTATATTTGTGCCAATATTTCTCCAAAGGAAGGGTCCTCAATATCCTGCAAGTCTCTAATTAATTGGACTGTGACATGGTTGGTGTGTTTTTGCTCTGTTCCTCTGCACACTGGAAATAACTGCTGTAAAGTGAATAAGCAGAATGTCAGATTTAATTTGAAAGCATGGAATTCTTTTCCAGACGAAGCAGAAAGAAGAGCCTTTCCATTTTCAAGGACCATATAGCTTCTGCACAACTTACAAATAATCTTAAATAAAATAAAAGTCAGAGACATGCCTATAGTGACATGCTCGGTTATGATGTCATATGTTAGTCTGTCTGGATGAGAGCATCTCATAAATGGTATAAATGTTGATTGGTAACTTATTAAACTGATTCAACACATGGATCTTTAAGTTTGAGGTTTTTGGAGGATTTTAGAACCAATTTTTAAGCTGAACTGTGAGAACCAATACTAAAACACCTGTTTTTTTGTTCAGTATTTGCTTCCGAAACGAAAATAAAAAAAAAAAGAATAGCATGTTGTTTTGCGACTCACCAAGTCACCAATGCTATATATATTATTTGTCTTTTTGATGCAAAATGACATTTTTTAATGTTGAAAATATAATTGCAATCAGGCTTTTACTTCAGACTTTTACTGCGAGCAGGGAAATTCATCATCGTCGCCGTAACACTTAACACAGTGTTTGTTAAAAATTAAACATTTTTTAAACGCTTGCAATCTCAATAGATTTCAACCCAAAGTGTAGAGGCAGGTAACGGCAGGCTGAGGTTCTGTTTTTGACAGATCAAGTTTAATCTGTGTTGTAAACTTCATCATGAAAGCTGAATCGAGGAGGCAGTTTAATGCAACTGCTTTTGGTGGAAAAACTGAAAGTGCTTCATCAAATCCTGTCCAGCTTCTTAGATGTAAAAGCTGGCAGACAGTTTGTAGTGGTATGATTTTGTGATTTTTCTGAAATTGTTCGAGAAAATTCCACTAGGAAGTGGATAAAGTGAATGTGTGAGGCTGGGTTTAACTCTACGAGGCTTTAGAGCAGGATCAACACTTCTCGCTGTGAGGCGGCAGCGCTAACCACTGCACCACTGTGCCGCCCACCTCCATAATTAATTTTGTTGAAAGTGAATATTTATTAAATTGCGACAAAATATAAGTATTTATAAAATACACTGTGAGGCAAAAAACAGGACTCTGTAGCGTAATGGTCAGGACCGGAAAGTCCAATCCCAGTTCCAATCCCAGACCGGTAAAGGTACCAGTAAGGTACTCATGAGCAAGTGCTGCCCACTGGTTCTTCGTGTATAGGTCAAGTACAGAGGTCACATATCACAGTGACGCATTGTGTGCTATGCTGTGTTTTCAGTAAAAAATGATTACATTTCTAAAAGTAAATTCAGAATTCAGTGAACAATAAAAGTTCACATTTTGTTTCTGGTGCACTGTGTCCTGTACTGTGGTGTGTTCACAATGACAAATAAACACTCACTTTCACGTTTTTATTAAATTCAGAATTCAGTGAACGATAAAATATCGATTTATAACCAAATTTAATAAGAATGATCTGTTTTTGTAGTTACAAGTTATTAACGTTTGCTCCAGATTGTCAAAACCACTTTCCTGATCATCAGTCGTTTGAATAAACAGCAACTAATTGCTCTTCTTATTCTGCATTGCAATTGGTTGGTGGAGCTGTCACTCGGGGCGGCGCTAGAGCTCAGCTGGGCAATTAAGCGGCTCGATTTGTCCATGCCGCTTTGCTTCCCCCCACCCTCCGTTTTACAGGGCAGCCCTAAATTTCACTGGCCATTTCATACTAATGCCCACATTAAACGCATCCGGATTTGTTGTGACTGCGCGGCCTACACAAGTAGAACAGGGCGCCTTAAATTAGGTTTTGCTACACTGAGCATCATTGTATTCAACATCTCTCACACACACACACACACACACCCCACCTCCACCAGTCGCCCACCTCCCCCCACTACTTGCTAAGAGAAAAATCATTAAGCTGGTTGATGGAGGAGTAATTGAGGATATTTGGTGAGGCCAGGCTGAGCAGGGGAAGGTGTAGATGGGGAATAACGCCGGAGCTGGATTCAGTCTCGCACTGTAATTTGGTTTAATTAGACTGAGGTTTCACGGCCGGCGCTTTGGAGGGAGGGAGAGAGAGAGATTCGTCCGCACCCACACGTATCTCCTCCGCTTCTTCAACGTGCTTCTTTCTGCATCCTCTTTAAAAATAGAATTTGTATTTTTCCGTGTTATTTATGTCTCTGGACTTCACATGCAGTTTTATTATCCATTGTATTATTAATCACTTTGCTTTATCATAATTTACACACATCGATCTGTCTATTTCTCTCTCTCTCTCTCTCTCTCTCTCTCTCTCTCTCCCTTTTCTTTTTTGTCTCCTTTTCCCTCCTGTCTTTGATTCTGTTTCCTATTTTGCATTCTTCCTGTTATTTCTTCTTCCTTTTCATTTCTTTTTTGTTCTTTTGTTTAATTTCATTTTCTTACAGTTTCTGTGCTTTTCTTTCTTTCTTTGTCTTTATTTCCATTTCTTTCTTTCTTTCTTTCTTTCTTTCTTCACATTTGCTTCCTTTGCCTCCTCTTTTCTGTCCTGTTCCCTTTCTTTCTTTGTCTTTATTTTCTTTCCCTAGTTTTATTTATTTACTTATTTCCTTTTCATTGTCTTTATTTCCCTTTCTTTCTTTCTTTCTTTCTTTCTTTCTTTCTTTCTTTCTTTTTCTCTTTCTTTCTTCTCCTTCACTTTCTTTGCCTCCTCTTTTCTGTCCTATTCTCTTTACCTCTACCTTTCTTTCTGTTTTTCATGTCCCTCTGCTTCATTCTCTCTGTCTTATCCTCTCTTTCAAATCTTTTTTTCTCTGTTTATGTCTCCATTTCTGTCTCTCCGTCCTCTCTGCTTAACCCCACTCAGGAAATGCATTTTTTGTTCGTAAATGAAGGATTGCGTTGACGTGTCAGTCCTCCTCCAGAACGAGAAAGCCCCCAGTACTTTGGGAGATTTATTTGAATTCAGTTACTTTAATCCCACCCCTGCCCCAGGGCCCTTTGCTTTCTGGATTATTTCCAGCTCCACAAGCACCGGGGCTAGATGGTAATCTGCCGCGATTTCTCCCCGGGTTTTTCCCCGCACTCGCTTGCCTTTTTGTGGCTAAAACCTCCCGGAGACGGTCGTAGCCAGATTTAGGCTGATGTCTGAGAAACGAGGTCCCGAGGACGGGCTTTAGTCTGTCACGTTAATAAACGGCGGCGCGGCGTGGCGCGAGGTGGTGTGAGATTTGAGAGCGCAGCTTCGATCTGGGTCAAGGTGTCGGATCACTGCGGGATACAAACAGGAATTTGTTTTTTAAAATCTACATTAACACCAATTTAATCCATCTGACAGCTCCAGTCCCTCAAGAGCCGCGATGGCAGAGCGGGAGCTGGAGAATCCTGGCAAGTGTCCTGAAATATAATCTGTAATTCCCACAGAACTGCAGGCTCTCTCTCTCTCTCTCTCTCTCTCTTTCATTTCTCTCCCTGTCTCTCTTTGGCATGTTTTCTCTGCGCTGGAGGTCTTGCTTCACCGCTGTGCCCGTTAGCGGTCAGCAGGGCAGGTTGGCATTCTGCCCTTTTGTTTATGTGTGATTCTGGTGTCTGTGTCCTTCCAGTGGCATTTGTGAGGACGTGGTCTTCAGTTTTATGGTTTGCTACGTCTAACTCCAGCCCTTAGAAATACGTGGCATATTGACCTAACATGAACGTCACGATGCAAGAATGATACAAGAAGCTCATCTGCAATTTCATTTCAATTACAAAAGATTTATTACATTTTTAAAATTAATTACAATTCAAAATATAAGTATGTATAATATACACTGCGAGTCAAAAAAAGTACCTCCGTAATTTGGCAAATGTTGACCAATTATACACACACCACATACACACCAGGGTGGTGCCAGTGAGCCTTAACTTCTGACCCCAGACTCTCTCTCTCGCCCTGCTGGTATTGGTGTTGCTGCAGTGTTCGTGACTTTGTTGTGCTGTAGTTGTGTGTATTATGGCTCCTCAGCAGCAGCGCTCTAGCTCATCTCACTCCCCACTCCAGTCATCTCTCTTCTCATTTTCCATTAAAAATGATACTGTATAGTTAGCATGTCCGTGTTTGCGCCACAGCGGAATGTGACCTCTGCATTTGACCCATCCGTGAATGAGCAGTGGGCTGCTTTTTGGCAGTACCCGGGGAGCAGTGCTTGGGGACGGTACTTTGCTCATGAGTACCTCAGTGATACCTTTACCAGTATGGGATTCGAACCCTTGACCCTCCGGTCATGGGGCGAACTCTCTAACCATTACACTACACTACCAGTGTTGGGAGCGCCATGTTACAAAAGTAACACAATTACAGTAATGTAGTACTTTTTGCTGGGAAGAGGTAGCGGTAGAGAGACGGTGGGAGAAAGAGAGCTGGTCGGGCCTGATGTTTGGATCTGGATGAGGGTGGATTAAAGTGTGTGAAAGTGTGGTTGGTGTTTGAGGGTGGTTTTAGTGGTGGTGTGCAGTTGTTTCATGGTTTGGGTTAAGCGCGTTTGGGTTGAGGTATTGAATGACTGGTTTGTGGGAACGAGTGAGCCGCTGACCGCAGTGACCTGCTTTTCTTGAGGGACTGGTACATGTGTATAAATGTGTGTGTGTACGTGTGTGTGTGGTGACGGAGAGGCGAGTGGGGTTTGCTGATTGTGGCGGTGGTGGTGGGGACACTGTGGTTTCCATATCCATTTACAATGAATCGCCCAAAGTGGAAGAGAGGAAAAAGAGAAAATACTGTGTATTTCTCTCCTTCTTTCTCTCTCTCTCTCTCTCTCTCTCTCTCTCTCTCTCTCTCACACACTCTCTGTCCCTCCATGTGCTTTTCTGTCATCCTTCTCTCATCCCTTTCTCTCTCTTCCACTTTCTGTCTTTTTTTATTCCCACTCTCTCTTTCTGTCTCAGTCTCTCTTTTTCTTTCTTTTACTCTGTGTCCTCCTTCCTCCTTTTACTTTTCAATCTTTCTCCACTCCTTCCCCTACTCTCTCTGTTTCTCCCCTCCCTTATCTCTCTCTGTGTCGTTGTCTTCTCTCCACTCTCTCTCTCTCTCTCTTTTTCTCTCTCTGTGCGTCTCTTTTTGTCTCTCTCTCTCTCTCTCTCTCTCTCTCTCTCTCGTGAAAGTAGAGCATGTGGGCAAGGGGAGGAAGGGGAGAGAGTGTGTGTGTGTGTGTGAGTGTGTGTGTGTGTGATAGAGGTGGGCGCTCATAACTGCAGGCTCCAGCCAATCTGCAGTCTTAATTAACTAATGCATTAGGGGAAAGCAGGAGAAGGTGTGTGGACTTAATGTGGTCCTATCTGCAAAAATCTATTCGCCACTCTGTCTCTCCTCTCATCTAATTTCCTTTCCTCCTTTCTTCCCTTCTGTCCTCTCCACTCCTCTCCTCTTCCTCCCTTCTTTAATCCTCTCCTCTCCTCTCTTCTCCTCTCCTCCCCTCCCCTGGGAAAGAGCTGTCTACTTTCAGCAGATCCTCTGACACCTCATACAGATTTCGAGTCAAGTCGCCCCTGTAGTCAGCTGTTACGCTGCTGTCATTGAATAGACGGAAAAGAAAAAATCGTAAAAGCCCCCCAACCCCCCCACCCCCCAAAAACAAAGACCTCCCTACCCTTTAGATGAGCCGGATGGTACGGTCCACCCTTAACCTTTCCTTGACGACGTGTTTCTAATCAGTCGGCAACGCAGCGCTTGGGTAACGGGGAGCCTGAACACTGCTAGCGCTCCCTCTGGCTGGCGGAAGTCTGAAATTACATCTGCTTTCCAAAGCCGGGGAGCACTGTTAGCGTTGCCATAGCAACGTCCGAGGAACCGGTGAAACGGTCTCCTTGGAGGGGTGTGTGTGCACTTGTGCGTGTGTGTGAGCGCACAGTGAATTGTCCTGATGCCATTACAGTTAAATTATTATCGTCTCACCAATCAGATCAGATATTGCTTGTTTGGTTATTAGCGCAGAGTGGAGTGATTGCTCTCTCTCTCTCTCCCTCGCAGACTCACTCCCTCGCTCCCTCGTTCACTCGACGTTTTCTATTAGACATGTTTAGCCCGGGGCTTTCCGTGAATGTCACCGCGTTCGTCCGGAAAGAATGAAGCCCCTGCTAAAAATATTCTGCACGTGCGTGGCACATCCGTTAGCGACGGCCTAAGTGGCGAATTCGGCGTTTCCTCGCCGACTTTGAGCGAAATGTTATTCCATTGAGAAGCGTAACGTAGCTAAGTACCCGTAGTTTTTTTCCTGGGAGAGTTAACCTTTGTTTGGAGCACTGAGCGTAATAAGCAGGAATGAAAAGACGAGGAAAGAATCCGCCAGATGGCCGATAGTTAATATTATTAAGTTAATGCGGGCAACATAACTAACTAGGTTTGCTTACTGACTTTCTTAGCATCTCTGGGCTTTAATCATCAACCATACTTAAGAAGACGTTACATTCTTTAACAGGGACAGTCTACCTGGAGCAACTTGGGGTTAAGGGTCTTGCTCAGGGACCCAGTGCTGGTAGTGCTGGAAGTAGGATTCGAAACCACAACCTCTTGGTCCAGAAGTGAGCGTCCTACCACTAGACCACTACCCCAAAAATTCTGACTTTCACCAATGTTTTCTTACTTGCTTACAGACCAGGAGGTGTTGGGGTTAAATCCAGTTCTTCTCTACCCATTTAATTTTCACCTTTTTTCATTATTTTTTCAATAATAATTTATTGATTTCATAAATCAATACATTTTTTAAGTTTGATGTATGTAAGTGTGAAAGCAAAAACGGCATTTGCATTGGGCGTGACAAAGTGTCCAACAATAACACTCACTAAAAATAATCTTTATTTATATAGTATCTTTCATTCATTCATTTATTCATTCATTATCCGAACCGCTTAATCCCAACTGGGGTCGCGGCGGAACCTGGAGCCTATCCCGGGAACTCATGGGCGCAAGGTGGGGAGCAACCCTGGGCAGGTGCCAACACACCGCAGAGCTAGCAACTTTCATATATTAAATAATGCAGCCCAAAGTGCTTCACTTTGAGAATAAAATCAAGATAAGCAGTTGGAGAATTAGCAAGTGGAGTAATAATAAGTGAAAGATGATAAAAGAACATTTTTAAAAATTTAAACCAAATTGAAATGGTTACATGGAAAAACTATTGAAAACAAAAAATGTAAAAATTATTTTAAAAAGTAATGAAGAGATTGATATGATCAATAAAAGTCAGGGTAATGAGTTTTTTTAATCTTTCAACAGGAAAGTGGCTAATGGTTAAGGATCTTCTTCCTTCATTCCCAATTTTTATTGTGATTTATAGGCAAAAAGTACTAATGTAGATTTTTGTTACTTTAACCTATATTTTAAAGGGCAAGGTTTTACAAGGCAATGGCAAATATCATTAAACATGTTCATGCGTAAACCTTTGAAAGCTGTACGAGATGTTAATTTATGCAGCCTGTCTGGTTAACTTTCTGCTGTTAGCTCTATCTAGCTGCGATTAGCTGATATCGGTTGATAATATTGATTTACCAATTTATCGGTCTGGCTGCATTGTGTAGTATAAACCCTGCCGACATGCCCGATATTGCTTGCCAGTAGGCCTGCTGTGTCTGCGATGTTTCTCTGCTCGTAAACCCCCTCCACCCTGCGGTCAGCCGGTCGTTGGTGGTTATCTCTCGGCTGCACAATGTCCTTCACCAGATTAGTGAGGGGGTCTGTTCCCAGCGTTTAGACCTGGGGAGGTTCCGCTCTTTCACTACTCATATTCTGGCCAGATTTATTTACAGTACAGTCTCAGTGCAACCTCTCGCCGATACGTTATTCCGCGTTACGTAACCGTTTTTGTTGATTTGCGTTGGGTTAATAAACCATCTGTTTCCTTAAGCCTGACTTGCATTAAATGGGCTGAATTGCACTGCGTAGCCTAATGTGAAGTGGCTAAACGCTGCTTAATGGGGAGTATTATGGTCGCTGCTCGCCAGCCGGGGAAGAAAAAACCTCACAGCTGACAGGTGATGCAGTCGCCCTGATTCTGCACAGGACGTCCGTGATGTGTCAGATGAGAGCATACGTTTAGACTGCAGTGTGTAATGTCGCGCTCGCGTAATGACCAATAATAGAGTATAAAAGTGTGTTCTGGATCTTTAATATTTAAGTGGAAAAAGTCCCATAACTGTAACTGTAAATTGACTTGTGGTTTTCATCATTGTGAAGGTGAATGGTTCATTTTGTGTGGTTTTGTCGGATTATTATCGTATGTGAGCAATGCAATTCAACCCATTTAATACAAGTCCTAATGAGAAAAATGGCATCTTAAAAAATGAGAACATTCATTCATTAGCTGAATCGCATAATCCTTATCACGACCGTAGGGACCGAGCCTAGCCTACCACTATCCCAGGACTTTGGACGAGCACCTGGAGAAAACCCATGCAAACTCCAGGTTTGCACACAAACTCCCACAGAAATACCCCATGGCTGACCGGCAAATCAAACCCAGGACCTTCTTGCTACTAGGTGAGAGCGCCAACCGCCTCACCACCGTAACACCCAAAATGACAACAATGGCAGCTCATATAAAAATATAAAAAATTTCCAGCTTTTTTAATCCTAAGTCATTGTGGAAGTCCATGGAAGAGCATCATGAGTATAGCAACCCATTTAGACTTTGTCAGATTTTTGTGACTATGTGGGTCATTTTTATATGTGGACTGATTCTCAAAGGAATAAAATGCCTTTATAGAAAAGCTACATTTTTATTTCAAAAATTATAAAGGAGTAAAACGATTTAAAACATTTGATTTGATGTATATCTGTGTATTCTAAGGTTACTTTTAGGAACAATGGGCCATTGGCCATTTTAAACACGAGCTAAGATGCAACGTTATGGAAATGGAATCGAGCAATAACTCGGGTCGGGTCATTTCAAAATTATGGCTGTGTAAAAGAAAAATTTTAAAGGCGACAAGTGGGCCCTCTCAAAAGGTCACTTATAGCACCCACCTCTATAGCACCCACCTCTGCACATGCCTGAACCATTGTAATATAATATTATACCACCTGTATTATACCTATAATATATTATATATCATATTTTGCACAAACAAGCAAAGAAAATTAGTGTTCATCAGTAGATTCTGTTCTTATCTAAGAAGAAATCTCAAATAAAAGCAAGTTGCTGAACGTCAGAATCTTCATGAAAATTGGGTAATGAGTTTTAAGAACGAATGTCTTCTTAAAAACAGTTGGTGAATGAGGCTGAACATTATTTACATCTAGTACTTAAAGCCCCCCTCCCATTACAGCAAGATGTGGCTGTATAAGAGGAAGGGAATTGAGAGAGAGAGAGAGAGAGCGAGCAGTAATGGCCTTCTAATACCGGGCCTTTGCTGTAGAGGAAGTCGGCTCATATCTGCATTTCTCCGCACTCGCTCTGCATTATACATTTTTCATGACCGCTGAGCGGGAATTAGACACGAATCCCTGCAGCAAATCTCTCCTCATGGACCCAAGCAGAGAGAAAGAGAGAGAGAGAGAGAGAAGGAAGGAGCAGAGAGAGAGGAGAGGCCTCATGGGAGAGATGGAGAAGTGCTGTTCCACCAGCGCCATCCCTGCAGGGCCCTGCCTGGTGTGTACGCGCCGGGGATTGAAATGTTATTTTGTTGTGTGATGTGTCTGAGTGTGTGTGATGTGTGTTTGTGTGTGTGTGGGGAGGCTAGAGAGTGTGTGGTTGGAGTGAGAGTTTGGGGAGGGGTCTCCCCAGGGCTCCTCCCCCTGTTTACCCTCCCTGCTCCAGTCTGGCAGCACAGCTGAGCCCCGCTGTCAATCAAACCCACTCAGGGGTTTTGTGTGTGTGTATATTGTGTGTGTGTGTGTGTAAGAACCTTGTTTACTGACCACTGAAGAGATCAAATGATGTCCCTACTATGTTAGAATAGCCTGAAACACAGACATGACAAGCCGAATGATCCCAAGGAAGTACAGTGATTAAATTTGCAAGCTGTAATATATAATAAAATATATATTTACAGTTGTTATTTTGTTTTAGATTTGTGTATATGTGAATGTATGTGCGTAAAGGTATGAATATGCATGTAAAGGTGTAATATGTGTGTAGTGTATGGGTGTATGTGTAAGAACCTGTTTACTGACCACTGATGAGACCAAATCATGTACCTGCTGTATTAGAATAGCATGAAAAATAGACACATGCTCCCAAGAAAGTAAAGATTTTCAGAGAAATATCTTTTTATCTGTAGTGAATATCTAGCTGTAATATCTGTAGAAAATGTATCTATACCCTGAATGATCCTAAGACTGTGCAAATCAAAATATAGAATGAAAAGTTAACTGGTTAAGTTTAAAAATCTTACCATGAACTAAGCATAATAGTTACTGAGTTGTTGGACCCGTGGCTACCGATAAAGGTACCACTTAGGTACTTGTGAGCAAGGTACCGTCCCCTAGCACTTCAGCCCATCAGTCCTCTCTGCTCCTTCTCAGATAGGTCAAATGCAGAGGTCACGTTTGGTTGTGGTGCACTGTGTGTTGTGTTGTACTACACTGTGCTGTGTTCACAATGACAAATAATCACTTACTTATAACATTAAAGATTACGTCAACTAAAAAAGTAAAATAATGCATCATTGCTGCTATATACATTTAAATCCTTTCTCTGTTGCAGTCAGATTTTTGCCATTCGTTCACTGGACTTAATTACAATTCACATAAATGTACATATAAGCCTACAAGTGTAAAATTGCAGGTTGGTGACGGGTAGGAAGAGTTCGCATGAGCCACGTGTGCTATATTAAATAGGTAGGAAGTGGTGTGTATCTATCTCTAGGCCTGTCTTAAGGCCTCGCACACACATAGCCAGGTATTTATCACCTGCGTTTTTAAAAAAGAGCTACGTAGGACCATGTCAGCCAATCAGAATCCTGGAACAAAACAATGAATTACATCTGGTCACAATGACTTTTACATCTGGTTTCTTTGTGAACAATGATGAATAGTAGAAATAGTAGAAAAGCTCCACTTTGGCCAGAGCTTTCAGAAATAGCTGGTTGCGGTGACTGAAACCTCCATATACGTGTGGACGGTAAATGCAACCACATAAAAAATATGCGTTTTTATAAACACCCGGCTACGTGTGTACGGGGCCTAAGAGTAAGACCATTTAACAGAGTTTATGGTAGTGTTGGTAGCGTAATGGTATCATTGAGATACGCATGAGCAAGGTACCGTCCCCAAGCACTGCTCCCTGGGTGCCGCCTATGTCAGCTGCCCACTGCTCCTTCACGGATGGGTCAGTTGCAGAGGTCACATTTTGTTATGGTGAACTGTGTGTTGTTTTGTGGTTTGTTCACAATAACAAATAATCACTCAATTTCTTTCTTTCTGACTTCATGACTAGACCGCAACATGAGCGTGAGCATGAGTGTGTGTGTGTACTGTAGGTGTGAGAGGATGGTTAGAGTTATAGCACGGTATGTGGTAAAGTGTGTGTGAATACATGTGTATAGGCATGTGTTCTGCCCTCACTGCAGTGTCCGTGTGTGTGAGCAGGTGTAAAGGCATGTGTGTGTAAAGACACGTGTGTGTGCGTTTGCATTGTGTTGTGTCTACAGTATGTGTTTATGTGTGTGTATGAGTGTGTGTGTTTTTAAGTATGTAACGGTGTGTGTGTGCTTAAGCAGGTGATGGTGTTCTGTAGATGTAGGGTGTACAGTGGGAGTGTGTGTGTATATACTGTATGTACTCTGTGTGTGTGTGTGTGTGTGACTGGTTGCTGCCTCATTAAGATCCCAATTACTGCCCACGCTTGATATCACCTCTCTTACACCCGGGTCACACTGCGGACGACATGCTGTCTCACTCGGTGAGTGTGTGTGGGTGTGTGTGACCTACAGCGTTTTCTTCACAGCTCCTTCTGACCTTTGGAGTGTGACCATCACCACTGTCGTTTTTAGTAGCCAGTGGTGCATGGCGACTTTAGACGCACACTGTCACACTGGAGAGGATGCAAGCGCACATACTCTCACATCCATACACACACACACACACACACCACAACTGTCCTCAAGCTCTTCCTTTCTCTGTCCGCTGACCCTGATCTCACGGTGACCCTGTGAATTCCAATATCCTCCTGCCTGTGTGTGTGCATGTGTGTGGGTGTGTGTGTGTGTATGTGAAGCCCTCTACCTCTAACTGTAGAACACATACACACGCATTCTCCAACTCTATCACATAACATTTTTTGCCTGTTTTGAATAGGCAGGACGTATTAACAGCAGATTTAATGGGGTGATTTTTTTGTTTGTTTTTATGTTAGTCTTCTTCTAAAGAATGAAGATATTTCTCCTCTTTTTTGCTCTCTCTCTCACACTCACACACCCACACACAGTTTTTTTGGATTGTCAAGCTGTATTAAATATGCCACAGAGCAGCATAAGGGCATTTATGGCTTTTTTTTGGTTTTTGTTTTTCCACTTCATTGCTAACACACACATACGTACACAATCACAAGTTACGCTAAGTCATATATTTGCACACATTACACACCAAAGGCTTATGGAGTTGTCTAGATGTATCAACAGCAGTTTCACCTCAGAGGTTGATTTATTGTCATTATTTTTGTGTTAAATTCCTTCTGAAACAGAATAATATTAAATCTTTAAAATATGTCCTCCCTTTATTGGTAGATACACTCTCTCAGACACACACACACCATTTGTGAGCTCATCATATATATGTTTATATATGTAAAACAAAAATAAATACATAAGTATGTTATTTACATCTATCCATCCTTCCATTCATCCATCCATCTATTCATCTATCCATCCATCCATATATGTTTCTCTATGGACTGGTTTCCTGAACATGGATTAAGCCTAGTCTTGGGCTAAGTTGCAGTAGCAGTGACTGAAAGTCAAAGTTAGTCGTCTAG